>VWZK01009538.1:0-69769 GCA_013396935.1 Baryphthengus martii | reverse complement strand
CACAATACGGTCTCCTCGCAGCCTTCTCTCTTCCAGACTGAACAATTCCAACTCTCTCAGCCTGTCTTCAGAAGAGGTGCTGCAGGCTGCTGATCATCCTTGTGGCCCTCCCCAAGTCTGTAACTTACCATGGGGTTGTTATGACCCAAGTGCAGGACCTGGCACTTGCCCTTGTTGAGCCGCATACAATTAACCTTGGCCCATTGATCTAACCTATCTAGATCCCACTCTAAAGCTTCCCTACCCTCTAGCAAATCGACACACCCACCTATCTTGGTGTCATTCGCAAATTTACTAAGGGTGCACTCAATCTCCTCATCCAGATTATTAATAAAGATATTAAAGAGAACAGGCCACAGTACTAAACCCTGGGAAACACTGCTTGTGAATGGACGCCAGCCAGATGTAGCTCCTTTCACTACTATTCTTTCTGCCTGGCCATCCAGCCAGTTTTTTATTCAGTACAGAGTAGTACTTATCTAAGCCTTGCACCATAAGTTTATGAAGGAGAATGCTGTCGGAGACAGTGTTAAAGACTTCGTAAAGTCCAGGTAGACAACGTCCACAGCCCTTCTATCAGCGGGTCACCTTGTTGTAGGAGAAGATCAGGTTAGTCAGGCAGGACCTGCCTTTCGTAAACCCGTGCTGACTGGGCCTGATCACCTGGTTGTCTTGTATGTGCCATGTAATGGCACTGAAGATGATTTGCTCTATAACCTTCCCTATCACCGAGGTCAGACTGACAAGTCTGTAGTTCTCAGGATCATCCTTCCGGCCCTTCTTGTAGATGGGCATCACATTTGCCAGTTTCCAGTCAATTGGGACCTCCCCGGTCAGCCAGGACTGTTGGTAAATAATGGAGAGCGGCTTGGTGAGCACTTCTGCCAGCTCCGTTAGCACTCCTGGGTGGATCCCATCTAGTCTTGTAGACTTATGCACATCTATGTGGCACAACAGGTCACTGAACATTTCCTCCCTAATTGTGGGGGCTGCATTCTGCTTCCCAGCCCTGTCTTCCAATTCAGGGAGCTGGACCCTCAGGGAGCAACTGAGGCAAAGTAGACATTCAGCAGCTCTTTTACTTGTTCTTGGTCACCAGGTTCCCTCCCACATCTAGTAGAGGGGGGAGATTCTCCTTAGCTCTTCTTTTAATGTATTTACAAAAACATTTTTTATTATCTTTAATGATGCTGGCCAGATTAAGTTCTAGCTGAGCTTTGACCTTTCTAATTTTCTCCCTATGTATCCTTGCAACAATCTTGTACTCTTCCTGAGTTGCCTGCCCCTTCTTCCACAGCCAGTGGACCTTCCTTTTCTTCCTGAGTTCTACCCAAAGCTCTCTGTTTAGCCAGGCTGGTCTTCTACTATGCTGGCTTGGTTTACCGTACACAGGGACAGCTTGTTGCTGTGCCTTGAAGATTTCCCTCCTGAGGAATGTCCAGACTTCCTGGACTCCTTTGTCCTTGAGGACTACCTCCCAGGGGACGCCATCAAGCAATCTCCTAAGCATGTCAAAGTCTGCTCTCTGGAAGTTCAAGGAAGTAGTTCTATTGATCAGGACATATGGTAAAATTCTGGTCTAGCCCTTTATGAAGGGCCTTAACTTTATTTCATTTGGAGGTGGATGGGAAAAAGAGGAAAGGCAAATCACTTTGATACTGCTAAACCACAAACAAGACAATGGGAACAAGGCTGGAGTTTTTTTCATTTGTCTTTTTGAGCAATGGCATGAATAAAGCAAGAAGCCAGTAGCAATTTCTACGTTTCTCTGCCATCCTCCCACTCTACATGCCCCCTGCCCTTGAAACATGATATCACTTGCATTCATACAGTTTCTGAGCGACGTCTTGATGACCTACTCAGTGCTGGAGTACATAATTTTCAAATGAAAGTCTGCTCCATGAGTGTTCCTTTTCTCTGGGTCTGTCAACAACCAGAATATGTGACAGCTATTGGTGCAGCTGTGACTTGTTTTTTTTTGTTTGTTTGTTTTAATGTAATTGTGATTTATACTTCTGCCTGTCTTGAGGCATTTGGATTTTACAATAATCTCATGGGAGGATTCTCAGTTATCCAAATACATTTCATTGACGGTGTTTGATTATCTGAGACTAGGTCTATGGTGCCAAATTTGCCACAGTAGTTGCTCTTGTGTAACTTGAGACCATGAGAGAGCATTGTATGCAGGCTCCCAGTGTTTTCTGCTCATTTTGCAGATTGGAAGGTAAATTTTAGGAAAGGTGAGAGTGATGAGAGCTGCTAGGAATTTTTTAATAAAGGTTTTTTGGCAAAACACAGGATTCTGTCAAGAAACACTTATGTTCACAGCATGTTATTTTGATATTGCTGACAGCATTTTCACTTGCAGAACTGAATTACTAAAGATGGAGAGTGTTCAATTTACTGAAAAAAGCTTCTATTCTTCTGATGAATCAAAAGTTTGTGCATGCACGTATGTGCACCTACACGGACGTGTGCATGAAAGCTGCATTTCATAGCTAGCTGTAATGAATGCAGTGCTTGTCTGTTTTGTTGTGTGGAATCCTTCTCCCCCTAGAAAGATGGCAGGATCAATAGCCCATCTGAAGTGCATCTACACGAATGTACAAAGCATGGGCAACAAACAGGAGTTGGAAGCCATTGTACAGTGGTCATTTAACTCAAGCCTGGTGTTCCATTAAAGTGGAGCACCTGAGTGAGTGGCTATTTGTGGAATCAGGTGAGTGCTTGACTCTGTGAGCATTGGGCTCTTTCCTGAGGTAAGGCTTTGGCACTCCACTGGCAGAGAGACAATATAACTCTAAATTCTCGCTCTCTAGAAAGAGAGGAGATACTGTGTGGGATGAACTGGCTTGTGGTAGCTCAGCTCATGAGTAAACATATTTTCTCTTTTGCCTTTGGCTGCAGAAAGCCCTACCTCTGAGAGGTTAAACTCTGCAGATGTTGATATGTAAGGTAGAAGATCAACTTATGTAGCAAGAGGCCAAATAAATGAAATCAACAACATTGAAGTTGTAACACTTTATATCCAGAGACTTTTCTCTGCAATTATAGATATTGTTAGCTAATATATCACCTGTACCTTTTCCTGTGCTGTGAGAGATACACTATGCACTGTAGTAGCGTGTCATTGTGCATCTGTTGTCTTCATAGTCCACGTTTGTCACATGTTTAAATGGCAAATGATTCCTGTTAGAAGTTCCCTCTTTTTGGGTTACTCTTTGAATTTGTCAGAGCAAACTAGGGATTCTTTCCTGAAGAAACTCATAAAATCTATAGCATAACTGCTCAGTGATGTTACTAAGGGAAAAGACCAAAATTATGGAGGAACAATTAGAAATTTTATTGAGGGAACAGGTGTATTATTAAAGACTGAAATTTGATGAAATAAATGATCTTTACTTGTTCCTAAGAAAAGTCTAAGCCTTTTATTTTCCCCCTTATCACTTACGGGGTAAGGAAACACAACTGTGAATGTGTGACATGTTTAGTAAATGATTGCTTCAACACTTAATGCTAGAAGAAGCAATAGTATAAGGACGTGTGCTGCAGACGGCCGTGTGAGACACAGAACACAGCACACCAATATGATGCTCTGAGTGCTCTCTTTATTATCTAACAGCGAGGCTATTTATAACGCTTCTGTTTTTGTACACATGCCCTGCTTAAAGCTAATTGGTAACATACACTATGCACACACAGACCATGTTCAAAGAAGAACAATTCTTTCTAATTGGTTACTTCTTATCTTGCTTATACACCCAAGTCTATCTCCCACATTCTGTTCTCATGGCACGGTTCCTCTTTTCTGGATGTTCGCCCACAACAGATGTGTTTGGATAGACAGACCTACACAACTAGACTACTGAAGGAACTGTCCTTCTAAGGTGTGCTGTGCTGGGATGTCCTGCTGCAGACAAAGTGCCCACAAGCCTGGAGTGATGCAATGAGTATGCTACCAGTATTCAGCATCCTGACAAGATGCAGGGCAGTACAGGATTGCAATGCCAGGCCAAACCCACTGCCTTCTATCAGTGCTTGTAGGTGGTTTTACCAGCTAGCAGAAACTGGGATACCGGCAGACATTATTTGTTTTATTTCATTATTCACTTTTACATTCTGTGCCAAGTTCTATAAGCAAGGACAACTGGCATAGCTGCTGTGGAAACACATGCAGTTTTCCTTTCCTTCAAAAAGAAACTGTGGTTCCAGCAGGAGGGATTCCATGTGCTTTGTGTGTTTGATTTTATCTAAAAACTCACCCTTTCTATTTTTTCTAGTTTATTATGTTTAAATAGTGTTAAAACAGTTGAGATAAAAGGGAAAATGAAAGCCAATAGTAGAGATTTTGTCATCTTGAAGGTTTTAGCACTGAACAAATCTATTTTTCTTCCCCATAAAGCAGACACTGAAGCTGTAACTAAAATTCAGACAACTTTCCTCTCACTGTGGACAGAGCCCTATTTTCTTAGCACAGAGTTTCTTCTACAGTCTGCAAGTCTTCCTGTGTTTTGCATCTTGATAGTTTTTACTAGCTTGCCTTTATTGAGCATCAGTAGATCAGAGACAACAGGAAAGTGCCACTTTTTTTTGTTTTTTTTTTTCCTCCGTGGCAGAGCCCCTATCCATAATAATAAAATAATAAATATGTTTCAGAGCCTGGTTTCAGTAAATGAGAGATGAAGAGGTCAATGATGCCTAGTTGTTGGAGGAGTGGTGGAATATCTGAGGTGTACTCTCAGTTCTTCCCCTGGCCCACGCCTCAGTAGCCATACCTGGGATAGCTTATGAAATGGGAAGGACTTCTGTGCACTTTGGGATCTACAGATAAGCAGTGCTTCATAACAGGAAAATGGTATTGTTAGATGTTGCTTGAAGTTTGTGCAGATGCCAGCTGAAACAAAGGCCTCTTTCTCTAGACATGTTGACAGCTGTGTGCATATTTGGTAGTATGGGTATGCCCTTAATTGAGGGATAGCAAGCTCCTAGACAGAGTTAGTATTAACTATCACACCTTGGTTCAAAGGAAGATGAAGATACTGCACTGCAGAGTGCAAAAAAAGGGGTAATGAGTATTTTAGAGGGTATCTCTTTGAGGCTATAGAGCTGATTAAGTTAGTCTGACTGAACTATGACTGAACATGCACTAGGACGGGTCACAAAATGTGTTGTTTTACCAAAGCTGATTACATGTCTGATCATGCCAGAATTTTTCCTGTTGTGGCCAGATGCTAGCCTGTGAGAAAGTAAGTCAGCAGTATGCTGAAAGTGATCAACAGCTGTTGGCTTGTGAAATTAAGAGAGTTACTGTCAGAGATACTATCCAAAATAACATCAATAGTTTGATATGAGACTTAGCTTGCTTTTATGCTGTGCTACTGCTGCTACCAGTACTGCTTTCTGTTAGTAACTAGGCTACTTTACGCCCAGTTGTGTGTTGTTTGTATAGCACTATGAGGATGTCTTTGAGCCGTTTGTGGGCTCTAATGCCATGGAGGTTTTTTCTTAGGTGTTTTTTGCATAGGTTGCTTCAAGCTCTCAGTCACTGTTTCTGAACCAATGCTACAGAATCTTGCAAGGAAATCATAAAAGATAACTGCATTTAACTGAAACAAGTGGTTTCAGCTGAACAGTAAAACCCAGGCCTTTTCAAATCATCAGGAACTAGTAGACCCATGCAGTTGGCTCTCACCTTGTGCTGCTTCGCAGGTGGGCCTGTGCTTGGCACATTTGTGGAGACATCTCCCCTGTGTAAGCCACATCCTGTGCCATGGCTTGGCTTGTTCTTTACCCTAACCAATGGCATCTGGCACATGGATCAGGCTTGGACGCTGTATGTGACCTGAAATCAAAGGAATCTTGTTTTCCTTCTTTCCATCCAACATGCCAACATTCATTTCAAATGTTGGCACTTTGCTATTACCTGTACACACATCTTGTCACCTGAGATGCTGCACACAGGGAGAAGAAAGGCTTCAGACATCTCTTAGAAGCTAGTGAAAGAGTATTTTTTAATAATTAGTTCTTAATAATAAAAGTTATTTTTTAATTGAAGTAACTTAAAATAATATGTTGCTTCATTTTCATCTGTATGTATAATACATTGCTCCTAGTTTAAAGCTAATCAGTCAACCAGCCATCCCCTCCTACCCTTGCCAGGACAGAATAGTGACCCATGAATGGAGCACAGCTGAATGCGCCCTTCCTGGCTTCTATGAAATGCAGGACTCTGACTGCATCCCTGCAGATATCAGTGCAACTTCTAGTGAAGGTTGTTCTTTACTTGTTGGATAAATTAGTAGAAAGTAAATGGAGATGAACTTCTACATCTTGCTGCATACGTGCAAGTTCTTTGGCAGGTGTCCGAGTGATTTATTTTTTCTCTCTGTTAATTGTTGAGATAATATAGAGGCTCAAATGGAAAAAGTGCCCCTTGGGCCAGGTGGGGAATGGTTGGAGAGTTTAAGATTTGCACCTGAATTTTGCTGCTGAACCTGAAAGAAAGAAAGAGCCAGCTTACCTGGGACTATCTGCTAGCATTGGGTAGCGGTTTGTGTGCAGCATCTGTTGTCATTTCTCACCTTGCTTAATGCTGAGTTGGGTAGAGCAGTGTGAGAGCTCCCCATGTGCTAGTTGTAACATGTCTTAGACACATATATCTGCAGCACTGGAGTTTTGATTTTTCTGATTTTTCTGTTGCCTCTCTTTAAAACAAATGTAGGTCAGGAATTGGATGACTTCAAGAGACTTCAGAATAACTATTATGCACATCACTTGAAAAGAAAATGTCTTCGGAATTTTACTCAGAATTAAATATTTCCATGCTTTTATCTCCTAAACTAAAAATGTTTTCCCTTTATATTGATATTCCCTTTTTCTTCCCCTTGCCAGATGCCACAAAAGTATAAGCCCAGAGTGATTGGTATTTTGTGGGACAACAAACCTGTTTTCTAATTGGACTTGGGCCTGAGCTCAAACATCAAATTCAAGCACTCTTGGTGGGGATAGAGTGGAGGATTCAGGTTTGGATCTCACATTGAAATTCAGCCCCTGTATTAATGAAATAATTAAGGTTTCAGCTTAATTTTAATCTCAAGTCTTGCTCAAAGGAGGCATTTTCAGTTTGCTAAAGGCTGTGGGGTACTTTTGCCATCTTCTGCAACATGGACAGTACACTGCTTCCTGGCATGTGGGAGTGAGGCATCTCTGGAGATGCTCATGGTCTCTCTTATCTTCCTGTGATGTGCAGTCATTTGCAGCTTCTCATTGTTTGTACCTGAGTCTTAGTTTTTCATAAGTGATTTTGTAGTCTGGTGAAGTACTGGCATGAGTATTACATGGTCTTTCTGGACTTTCTAATTTCCATTGTGTTGACTAGAAGCCTAAATATATATGGCTAAAAATACAAATGTTTTTATATAAATTGCTGAGAGATCTGCTGTCCTTTTGTCTGCCAGTTACTGATGAGATTCCCATAAGCACACTGCAGGTTTTTAGCCTAGTTCTCAGGAAGTTCATGCTGATGCTGCATTGGAGGTTGCTATCTTCACCTCAGTCTCTATGGGCCTCAGCGTTTATAAAAGCACCTGAACAAACCCTGCTTTATGTACAAAGCTCTTTTGGGAAGGGATGCCCACAAAAGTATGTGATATGCTATGATAATACGGTGATGAGCAGAGCTGTTCGCATACCTAGGACAGACGATCAGACATAGGAGACCTCATTCCTTTCTCTGATAAGACTTGATCCATAAGCTTTTGAAATCTGTTTGGACTTGCCTTAGTGCAACTCCACCATAGCAGAGTGCTTGGAATGAG
The DNA here is from genome assembly GCA_013396935.1 of Baryphthengus martii. Taxonomy (NCBI): domain Eukaryota; kingdom Metazoa; phylum Chordata; class Aves; order Coraciiformes; family Momotidae; genus Baryphthengus; species Baryphthengus martii. Next base: position 61,952 of record VWZK01009538.1, on the reverse strand, counting down.
AGAAAAATACAGCCTATGGACATTGAGAATGGGCAGAAGAGGATGATGATGGTGAAACATCATCATCAGTCTTCCTATAGCTCCTGCTACCATAGTTGCCATCAGTTAAACCACTTGTTCTACTGCAATGGGCTACTAACTGCAGTTACCAGATAGACAATCCTGCTCCCAGCCAGACAATATTGCTAATGCTAGCAGAGAAGGGTCTCTGCTGTAATTCTTAGAGCTTCTCAAAAAATTCTCTAAGTTACGTCATTTCTGGGTATTTTATGTATCGTTCTTTGGCTCTGATAGGAACTACAAATGAAGTGGTAGTATTCTCTTTGTGTGTGTGCATATATTACATGTNGGCGTGGTTTGCCTCAGATGCGGGTGGCTTTGGGCCAGGAGGTGTGTTTTGGTATTACAATGCATGATCCATCTTCTTGACAGCAGCTGTGCGGCACAGCTTGGCCGTTTCTTCTTGTACCAGGTGCTTATACCAAACTCCTTGTACCAGGTAACGAAGAATGGTACCGTACTCCTCGTACCATGCAATTTCTTCTTCCCAGGGCGTTTGTGCCTCGGTATCCATGGAGATTGCATTCCATTCTGTAGATCAGTAACTGCGTCTCAGGTAGGCCGCTGCGGACTCATGTCAAGATGTTAGCCTAAGTTTTGGGGTACCTGATTGTCCAAGTCTCTGATGACAATGTTGAGACAATACTGTTCTTCGGACCGACTCTTACATATGTGCATTACAGTAATGTGGTTTCCTTGAGAATATATAGCTTGTGAATCTGTACTTTGTATCTGCTCCCCTCCCTGACATATTAATCCATTTCAGTAAACTGTAAGAGAGCTAGACATTTCAAAGATCATCATGTTGCTCTCCCATTCTGCTTATATTACAGCCTACTAATTACTATGCTTTATTTTCACTGCTTCTGTACTTGGCTTACAGATCTATCCTAAATCAGGCTGGTGAAACTGATGTAGATATTTGGTCACTTGGGTGACATGGTATATATTTAGAAAATTCTTATAATGACTCCAATGCCCCATTGAAGATCACTTTCCTTACAGTGATGCTTATTTAAAGAGTAGAATATTAATGAACATCAAGAATTGATATCCATACTGCAATTAAAATAGCTGCTTAATTAAGAGGATAATTTAATGCTTACTAACAACATTTGTAACTACGCAGTGCAAAATAAGATTTGTTTGCCTGTCACTAGCATAGGCCTAGATGTAAGCTCTGGCCTGAATATGTTTTTCTAAATTTTTTTTCAAAAAATTATAATTGAATAAACTAGGGGTTGAAGAAAATTTGTGAACCTTATACCAAATTTTAAGAGTACTTGACTTGGCCATGCTTACATATAGCAACTAATCAAAATCTTCCAGCCTCTGCTAACTTTACATTCTCATTCAAAATGAAAGAGCTGAGCAGCCATCTTTATTAAGACTTTGGAACTAGATCTGTTGCACATTGGTCTAGAAGAATTTAGCAGTGATGCATTTTTTAATAATTCAGAAACCTTTTCAGGCTTTCGCCATTGTGCCATGGATTTTTTCAACAACTAGTAAATGCAATTTTCTTAGCTGCATGTTTTCCTTGATATAACTAAATAGAACAGATTGGAATAGAAGTATAATATCAAAGCAGCATGTTGCTCTTCTAAACAAATCTAGATTTTTTTTTTTCTGCTTCTCTGTGACAGGCTCTTTTTTATTTCATGATATTTTGTCCTGTTTAGTCATATGCTGTCATTTACTTATACGTATGTGTAAATTATTGTGGAGCAGTTGCATTGTGAGAACTATGATTTGCTGCTTACCCAAAACATATGAACTGACATCACATGAGGTTTTTAGCTTGACAGTACTGAAGACTGAACACCCTTTCTCTTTCACTGAGGGTGTGATGACACTGTCAGTCCTAATTATTATCTTGAAGGTGCCCTTTCTTTTGGTGTCTGCCACTGCTTTTTCATTAAGCTACTTTCAGCTATGTAAACATATTAGGGCTTCCTTTTTATGAAGAGGGAGTGCTGGTTTTGCTACATTATAAAATTTTATCCTAAAATCACAAATCTACCACAGATGAAAGCTTTCACTCGTGATTTTGATACCATGCTGGTTCAAAAAGAGCCTAGAAAAATGAAGCTATCATCTACTAAAAATAAGGATGCAAGTGACAGTATGTAAATTGGATATATGATAATCTTTGAGATTGTTTTCAGTTCTCTTCTCTGTTTTGAGCATTCTTTTGAAGAATAAAGGGGAGAGCGATAAAGGAGACACAGTGAAAATACCAGAATTGGTTTTAATCATTCAGTAGGTGGCAGCTTTGCCTGAAGCTAGCACTGAACCAGTGCTACATAGTGTCATATTTTAGCCAAGGTCTGGCTTTTTGAAAATACTTCTGATGGCTTGGATTAAATTTTATAGGGATTCATATGGGTACAGTTTTCTTTTACATGGACTGGTTTTAGCTGATCTTCAAGGAACCCCTTTATCAAGTCCATTCTCATCACATATTTGTTTAGCTACACTTAGCTGTGAAACTATACAAGTGAACAATCCCATTTTAAAAAAATGGAAAAGGAAATAGAGGGGGGAGGAAATAAAGCGCAAGGAGAAGAAAGGCATAACCAAACTCCCAAAATCTAGCATTTTCCCCATAGAGCACTTTGGTCCTTGAAGGAAAATCAAGAATTCAGACCCAAGGGAAATTCAACTTTGCAGTGGCTGAAGCACAGTAGGAATTGGTGTGAGCATCTCTCCCAGCTAGGTGCTGCAACTCAAGCAGCAGCTGGAAGGAAGCAGTCTAGTTGGTGCCTGGAGAGCCCATTGAGAAGAGGTGTAGCGAGGATGGGTATATGAGGAAAGCTTCCTGGTTTCAGTTTGCTTGAGGAAGTATCAAAATACTGCCTTATTCCTTTGCCTCAGTCTCATTCCCACTGTGGCTCCCATGTGTCTGTCATTGCTTATTGCCTTCTTTGTAATTTGAATGTCATGCCTTGGTCACTTTATCCTAGTTCTAAAGATGCTGAGCAAAGTGGACTGTTTTGGTTTGGCATCCCATTTCCATTTCATAACTCTGTGACTTCCAGCTTCAAAAATAGTTTCACCTCGCTGACTTGAGCTAATACAAATGCAAGCAGTTGAGTCATCCTGAAAGGACATTGTTGGTTGCTCATTTTCATTAATAATTTTAGTTGGTTTCTTTGAGAACTGCAATTCTTGAGCATTAAAAATTAATTAAGGGAGAGGAGGGGAACGCCCTTATGTGCAGTGTGCCTCTATGAGATTATCTGATATTTGAGAAGTAGAATTAAAAATTATATGGAGCCATGCAAAATCATGTTTTCTTTGTAAAAAATGCTCTCAAGTGAAGAGTATAAGGAAAATAGAGCAGAAAGTTCCATTAATTAATGAACTTACGGCACAAAGTCTGAGTGTACAAGTGCCTTCTTGGGCAGAGAAATATGAAAAGCTGAATCCTATCTGGTGAAAATCAGCTCACATCTACTGAAGGCAAGAAGCTATTTTCTGGAGAGTGAGACTCTATCCCCATTTAGTATTTCTGAGTTTTTTCAAAGATGCGACTGTAAAATGTGTAGATGAACAAACTGTAAAAACTGAACAGAGTGAATCACCTTAGTCTTCAAATATCCTCAGTGGCCAGAAATTCCTTCAGTCAAAGGCTCGGTTTAAGTCTGTACTTTGAGTTTACAATGTTTTCATTGCCAGTGTATTTACAAGAAGTGAAATAAACTAAAAGCCTTCTCAAGCATTTGTTTTTATTTGCTGGTCTGCTGAAAAATGCTCTCTGCACGTGTGTTTACTTTGTGGGACAGTTTTTCTCCACAGATTTATTCATATTTTTTTTGGACAGAGATTTAATTGTGAAACAGCTAGTCTGATAATAGATCAATTATTTTAGTTAGAACTGTTCTCTGAAAGAAGAGTTGTACTATCAGTTATAAGATTACATATGGTTTAGTTCACTAGGAGAGGAAAAAAAATATATGAAGTTTTATCCAATCCTGGCTGGCTAATATTTAACAATACTTATTACTGAATGCCTGGAGGCATAGCTGTTTTCTACATGATTTGACTTGGAGTTGTTATTCTGTTTGGTGGGAACTATGAAGTTATGTTCTGTAGCAGGTTATGTCTACAAGATCAACTACGGTTCAAGCTTGCAAGCAGTGAGATTAAGACACAGATACTCATCAGAAAGGAATCAATCTAATTCAGTCCAGCTAATAGTGGGACAACTTTTGTTTTCTAGAATTAAATGGGGTGTGTGTCATCATCCCCCCAACAAAAATATTTATAGGGTTTTTTTTTAAATACGTTTTTCATTAGAAGCCAGTTGGACCACTCAAAAATCAAGTTATTTCCTCCCACCACGCCTCTAAGTTTTGGTATTTTAATTACGTTTTCTCTTCTTCTTCTCCCCCCGCCCTTAATTTATTTTTTTGGAAGTGCAGGAAAAGAGGCAGCCTGCAGGTAGAGGTAAAAGAACAAACTCAATATTTATTTCCTGTTTTAAGATGGCAGTATTTAAAAACTTTATATGAAATTTTATCAGATAAAGTCTTAATGCAGCACTTTGCTTTAGATTGCTTTTAATTATTATCTATGAATATAAATTGTTTTTTGAAAAGTTGTAACAGAAATCTTGTGGCGGCTCTTATGAAGCCAGTCAGACAGTTCCTTGCCTCTGGTAAACAGATACCAAGTGGCAAACATCTTTGCCTAGTTTTATTTGAGTTCTATGTCTTTCTCATTTCCACCACCTATTTATCTGTGCCCTATGACCAAAAGAACCCAAAGGACTAATTGCAATATAGGTTAAAATATCACATTTGTCACTGTCAGATGAACTTAATATGAAAAGTGACAAAAAGGGAAATAGAACACCATTTTAAAAGCATCCTTTTATTTTTCTGGTTCTTGCTAGTTATCCAGGGCTGATTTTGCTCCTTATTAGAAGCTGGAGCTATTCACCTTAGAAGTCTCTTGATACATGATGCACTGATGCACAGGTGTCGAAGCAGTTCTCTACTTGGGACATCTAACTTGCCCTGTAGGTACAAGATAATGGACAACTGTCCTAAATGTGAAAATCTTACACTATCTGTGAGTAAGGCAAGGAACGCTCTTTTCTAGTCTAAGTGAAAGACTCTTGTCCTTGGAAAGTGTTGTTCTCAACAGTAGCCACAATATGCAGTGTGGTCTTGGGTGCAGAGTATCTGACTGCTCATCGAACAACTGCAGCTGTGAAACGCTGCAAGTGTTGGCTTGTTCTCATGTTCCTTATAGCCAGGGCTTGCCCATTGCCCTTCAAGGCTGCAGAGCCCACTTCTGCTGATTATGCAGGAGCTTGTTATCCAGTGAGGATGTACAGTGGAGCTGCATGAGGATGGAGGTCAGTCACGACACCCAGCTAGGACTTCCTTTTAGAAATGCAAAACTTCTAACTTTTTAAGATGCAACTCAAGAAAGGAGCTCTCCAGGATGAGGGTACAGTATTAGAATTGGCTAGTCAGGTGGGAGAATTTTGAATTTTCAATCCTTTTTTTATTGGCATAGAAGAGCAGAATCTGATTTTTTTTTTTTTTAAAGCAGTCACTTAGATATAAATTATGCATTGTTATTAAACAGTAATCAAATAATTCAAGTGCAATTTAATTTAAAAATTGAATAATTTGAAAACATGCTTTTTTAAAGCACGCTGCTAGTAAAATGCTACTTTCTGCTGCTCTTTTATCAAGAGCTTTATTCACAATGTTGAATATCTTATAACGCCAGGGATATCATATCCTCTGACATTGCCAGCCTGATTAAAAAAACCAAACCCCTCTACTGCAATTTCTTCACATAGTCAGTTATGAATCTACCTGGCAATTTGTTAAATAGGAACCTACTGCTTTGAAAATGCGTATGAATAAAATAACATTGGCATCAGAAAAAAACAGTAACCAAGGAATTATCTTATTATTATAAGACTATTTGCATTTAATTTTCCTTACTGATGGATTGTGATACTGACCTCTGCTCTGGTGTCTGGATGAGTGCTGTGTTTCTGGAATCTAGAGCAGCTGACATCCCTCTAATTTGCCCTGTAATAACAGTGGATCTTGGTTTAGCTGCTGAACCAGTTGAGTTGTGTGCACTCATGAATATTGCCCTCAGTTAAATACTGTATTAATCTTCATATATAACAAATGTATGACCAATCTCTGTATGGATGTAAATATGTATAGTGGAGGTCTATGTAAGGTCTTCCTGTACGGGCTATACCGGTAGTGGCCAGATCATTAAAACACTCAGAGGTGTTGTGTTGCTGGTTGAGTGGCACTGTCTTCAGACCTAAGGTATACGTTTTCTTGAATGTGGATGAATTAGCAGAGGTCGATTTTCCTCTGCTTTCTGGGGCACTTCTGGGTGAGGTAGCTGCTAATGCCTGCTTTGGGATGGGGATAACAGCAGTGTAACAGATTGCCATTTGATGTGAGAATTGTTTTAGGCCAGGCAGCACCCTGCAGGCTGTGCCATGCTGCAGTCAAGATTATGCCGAGTGCTTGAGCAAGGGTGCTGCATGCAACTCAACTGTTCTTGATCTCTTGATCCTCTTGATCTCTTTCAGTCTGTTACAGCAATGAGGTAACAAAACAGCACTTAGCTCATACCATATGAGCAGCTTGAATGTAAAGCTGTGAATAGAGTTTAAGTAGGCAGAAAATTCTGCTTGGATTGCAGCAGAAGCTTCAGTTTTGCAGTACTTCTCAGATACCCTTGGGGAAGGTGGGAAGATGTTTGCTTTCCAGCTTTGGCCCCAGTGCTCTTCTTTCACAGGACAAATCTCGAAAAATGCAAACACGACAAGTCTTGAAAAAATGCAAACAGATGACGTGGTCTGTGATAACCTAGTCCTTTTAAAAAAGGCAATTGCTATGAAAGGGTTAAATGTTTGCAATGAGCTGCTGCATTGTAACTCCATAAATGCTACCATTGCATCCTATTTTAAGTGTTAGCAAATAAGGCTGTTACCTCAGATGCGGTGGTTGCCAATTTCCTGATGCATGGTGTTTCCAGCCACTCACATCTTCATCTTGTCATCTGCTTCTAGTTACTTGGACATTATTCTTGTAAAAGATTACAAAATAATTAGCCATTGTTGCTGCCAGTAGTGCTGGGAGATTTTGATATAGGCCATGCTTTAAACATTTAAGAAGATACGAAAATTTCATTTACTGTACTATGATGGTATGTCCTGAATCACACTAGGCATATGGAAAGGCTGTTAAAAATCAGTCTAGTGAAAAAAATAGAGTAACTCTCACTTAGTTTATTTCACCCCTATCAGCTCTGTAGTTCTTCTGTGGCAATGATATTTTTTGTATTTCAGACTTATCCCAGGATATTTCCAATGTCTTTCTTGCTTGTTGAACAAGCTACACTTTCTAGTGAATCCAGGCTGTGCATTTCAAAATTGTTAAAAATATTTATTCATATGGGTCTAGGTCAACAATGAAGTTTTTTTGGGCTGGGATAGAAAAATTGTTTAAAAGGCAAAAAAATGTTTAATTTAGAAGGTTTGTTAAAAATGGAAAATTTTTGTGTGAAAGGAACATTTATGAGTTTTAATTGAAATAATAATTAGAATGACTTTCATTAAACCAGTTATTGTGGTGGTTTGACCTTGGCTGGGACCCAGGTGCCCACCAAGCCATTCTATCACTTCCTCCCTTCTCTTCCTGTCACCTGGATCAGGGGGAGAAAGTAAGATTAAACTTGTAGGTAAAGACAAAGGCAGTTTAATGAAAAGCAAAGCAAGGCCAAGCACAGAAGCAAAAGAAAACAAAGTTAGTCACTACTTCCCATCTGTAGGCGATGTCTGGCCCATACAGGGAAGAAGGGCTCCAAAATGTTAAGTGGTTACTCTCGAGGACAAGGCAATGCACTACCACCTCCTCTTTCTTCAAGTTTTTTATAGTTGAGCTGATGTCATATGATATGGAATACCCCTGTGGTCAGTTTGGGTCAGCTGTCCTGGTTGTGTCCCCTCCCAAGATCTTCTCCATGCCATCCCAATGAGGGGGGAATGTTGAAAAAAACAAACCAGCCTTGGTGCTGTGCAAGCACTGCTCAGCCATAGCCACAACATAGGTATGTTATCAGCACCTTTCACACTCTCAATACAAAGCACAGCACTATGAAGGCTGCTGTGGGGAAAATTAACTCCATCTCAATCTGACCCAATATAGTTATTGTGATGATAACTGGGCTTATTGACATTGTGTAATTTACTTGAAAGAAGTAGCAGTAGGCACTATTTTTGCTGCTGCTTTATTAGCAGGAGAGAAAACAACAGCTTTTAATAGTTAATTCTGAATAAAGATCCAAGAAATATGAAACCATTCCAAATGCCTCTTCAGTCTAGAAATGAAGCTGGATCAGACATTGATAGCCAGGAATCCAATCCTCCTCCTCTGGAGGAGAGGACATAGGGATAGAAACTTAATTGAGCTTCTGAATGGACTTCATAATAGGTACTGAGCCAGTGAAGTCCTGGGGTCTGAACCCCAAGCCCTGAAGTAAACTTGACATCTGGATGAATTTCACAACCAGGTAAAAGGGGCTAAGGCTGGCTAGGTGCCTCCTATTGTATCAAGGGCAAGACTGGGTTGGCCTCTGTTTTTATCACCAAGAAGAACTTTTAGCTCCACTGCTGGCTGCAACTCAGTAGGCATTGAGTGGTGGGGACACATGCCATACCAGATCTTGATAGGAGGGATGGTCTCCTCTGTTGTAAGAGAGACTTAAAGTAAAAATGTGAAACAGCTGCCATTTAGGTGGTGATTAGAATGTGGAGATAAAAGCCCAATAGAGCTCCTCCTTGAGTAGCTGCTGCTGCTGCAGGGGTTTGTGAGAAGGGGTTTTGTGGAGTCAATGAAAGAGCCAAGGATACATGAGGATAATGGATTGGGTAATGTATCTTTCTGGTATTTTTCTGATTGGTTTGTGCCTAGCTATGTTGGGATATGGTTGATGTCTCCTTATGTTGTATTTTTGGCTCAGTTTGCCTTTTCTTCTGTTGTGTCACCCATGGTGACTGGGTTTATTGCTTCCTTTGTTCCCCCTGTGGTTAGCCAGCCTATATCATTTTTGAGGTCTGTAGAAATAGAGTTTTTGTGTATGTTTTCTGCTGATGGCTGTGTACTTTTTGCTGGGTCACGTAATTGGCATTTGTTTTAAAGATTATATTTCTTTGGACTAATACATGTCTCTTCTTTTCCTCTTCCTCCTTGGATGATTGTGGTTTGTGGATTTTTTTGTGGGTTGTGTTTTTTGTTGCTGTTTGGTTTTGTTGTTTTTTTTGTTTGTTTGATTGGTTTTTTCCAGGAAATTCAGAGATAAAATCACAGTGGTAAACACTTTTATGCTCTAAATGATAATGTAACATGTGTTTTGTTGCTATTTAAGCTAGACTAGTAAGAACCATAGCAAAATTCAGTATAATATTTCAGTAAAGCTAATGCATAATGAAAATACACCTGAGTTTTTGGCAATCTGTCTCTTTGCTTACCTCTTGTCTGCTTTGGAGCTTTGTTACTTGAAGACATCTTTGCAGAGGACTCTGGCTAACCAGACCTGGTCCTGATTTCAGTGTTGCTCAGCACAGATCTGGCCTTGTGTTTCCCGTTGCTTCTGTGAGTAATTTCTGAAAGCTGTTCAGATGTATAATGTTGTTTCCAAGGAAACTCTTCATTTTTTCCTGGAATGTTGCAGTCACAAAGAAAAGTTAAAATCACTTTTCTGTTCCTTGCTTTCAGGCTTTATTTAGGAGGGCCCAGAGGAGATAAAGGTGCTCACAGCTGATGCTACATGTATAAGTTGAAAGATCCTTTTCCTGATACAGTGAGTTCTCCTTTGGTTTCCTACTTAAAACACTTCTCCATGATGATCCATTCCTCGAACTGTAAAAATTGTGATACTGTGAGAAGCAGAAAGACTCATGTACTGCTAGAAGATATATGTTTGGTGCATTCTCATGAATTTCAACAGACTTTATTGCCTTAAATGATAGCTAGTTTAAATAGCAGCAACATTGCCATTGCCAGACTGTTTTATATCTGCTCTTTATATGGTGGGTTTCTGCATCTATGAACTAGATTGTTCATGAAGAGCATCTGTCCTTTGTAGGTAGGTAGTTCTATGGCCCTAGTTACCACATTAGCCAAACCCTGTACTGCCCTGAACGAATATAACTCCACAGTATTCCTCTATGGTAGGAAGTACAATTACTGCTATTTTATAGATCAGGCTGAGACCTGGCTACATTGCATAATAAAGATGTGATATGCTACAACATTAATTGTACCACACTTGTGGTGTAAGAACTGCTTGTGCTTGCAAGCACTGCGCAGACCCTCTGTGGACCCTGAGTAGATGGTGTGTGGTAAAGGCCATGCCAGCTGTGTGTGACAGTCTGTGTCAGCTGCCACTGCTGCTACAGTTACGCAGGGGGATTTAAGAAAGCAGGCAATGACCTACACTGTCATTTTACTCTTCAGGTATAGCCAAACTGATGTGTCCAAGGTCACAAAGTGAGCCAAAGTTGGGGAAGTGAACTGGGAATAAGTTACCTCTGAACCACTCTCTGAAAAGCAGAGCTTTCTCTATAACACTATTAAATGTCACGTCAGTATCAAAAAGTGAATCTGTAGGAAGACCCCATGGTGGGAGAATGCTGCTGAAGCCTAATGCCACAGAGTTGTTATGGTGCGGTTGAATACAAATTTGTGTTGATGGTTGTATTTCATTCTTGCTAGTCCTGCTTCAGTAAAAGCATGGTGGTTAAGCTGAGTGGAGTTTAATCACACGTACAGTTCATATGCCACCAAGCTTTCAAGGGTCATGCTACGTAGGAGTACCACTGTTGACAAGGAGGAGCACTCGTTTGTTGGGGTGCAGTGGAAGATGTGTGTGGGTGGCTGCTGGATGGGGTCCTCATGTACTTGGAGGGAGAGAAGCAATGACTACACAAACTGATAATGTGACAATTTCCAGAACGGTGGTGAGGTAATTTGGGGTGAATGAGCCCTTTAAAATTAAGCACAGGTAGCATAATATGTGCTTTATAAAATGCTATTCTGTTTCTAAGTGTATGGGTATTAGACCTCCCAGAAATACAGATGAATTTAACCATTGGACTAGTTTTCAAGGCTTTCACTGTGATAGTTAAAGTGATTATGCTGTCTCCTTTACTGCAGAATATTTTTATCTAGAGTGCGAGACATATGATTTTCCTGTTCATAGAGCACAAAGCAGACACCTCACTTGCAGAAAAATGTTAAGTCTGGGTGAGAATTGCTCTTTGTGTGCATGCATGTGATTTATTTATAATAGATAATTCCTGCTATCCAGATGATTTCTCCTTGCTTCCTTTCAGCCAGAGCCAGGGCAGTCTCTGTCAGTTATGCAAGGTCTAGTAAGTGTGGCACATAAGCAGCAGCCCTTAATTTTCATCCCCATTGGAAAAAGAGATAAGCTATTCCGCTTACCCCATGAAATAATAGGGTTGTGTTTGGAAAGGCTGCTGCCCAGCTGTGAGGACAAAGCATTGTGCACATCCTGCAGAGGTGGCAGCTTCAGGGAAGTCATGGTGCTTGAGCAGAGCCTTTTACAAGAGGCATGCAGCCAGGCAGGTCACAGAAAGGAGGGAGCTGCGCTTTCAAATTAGCTTTCCTCCCTTTTGTGTTTTCTGGGCTTTGTTCTCCTCCTAAAAGGCAGAAGGGGCAGAAATTTCAGGAGGCCCTCCAGAAAAGGTGCAGTTCCCAGGCTGCTGGTGGTAGATGGGCAAGGACATAGTCTTGCATAGGTGTTTGGGTAGGTTTGGTTTGCAACTTGCCTACTATATTTGAAGCACATGCTAAGTAAAATTGTGGATTTCTACAAATAGAGTAGAACTGTAAACCTGACTATAAAGGCCCAATGAAAATTAAGACTGAAAATGAGACTCTAAAACTATGTTATGATACCTTTTCTACATTCCCTGTGGTACAACATGACTACGTAATATTGTGATTTTTCTGAAAACTAGGCGTGCTAAATTTATCTTTAAATTTTAGCTGAGGATTCTCTTTCCTTCCTATCCTGGAGTCTGTAAAGGCATTAGTACCTCTGTCCAAGGAAATGGTAGCACTTCACTCCCTAGTTTTATTCATCCTGTCCATAGCAATATAAGTGATAGACCAAAACTGAGAAACAGTTTGGAGTGTGTCAAATTGGAGGGATATGTGTGGTTTGAAGAACTTTCCTAGTATATTTGTCATGATGGCCCTGAATTGCTCTGCCTATGTTCTCGTTCCCCTTCACCTCAGGTGAGCAATTGGAGCTGAGAGTAAAAGTCCATGTAACCCAGAACCTGCTTCCTCTTTGAACAGACACGATTTACATCTACATGATCACATCTCATTTGTCAAGTAACTATGACTTGTGCATTATACAGCCTTAGCTACACACCTGTATTCTGGACAATAACAATGAAGCTGCTAATAATAATTTTTTTTAGAACAGTTACTACATACAGTTTGTAAAGGGCTGTAAAAGGAAAGCCTGCATTACTTCAACTTTCCCTCCTCTCTTCTCATGCTTTTTACCCTTAGCAAAGTGATTTGGACTAAGACAGTTACAGAGGCCTTCAGCTGGCAACCACAGTTACCTTGTTTTTAAAGTTTATCATCCTTGCCTAGAAAATGCTTATAGAAACGCATTGTAGTGTAACAAACATGGCATTTACATTCCCTTCAGATTTCCATAGGCTATTTGTATATGAGCAGAATCAGAAAGAAGGCAGATTTTAAGAGACTGTAAAAAAAAAAATCTTGTGTGCAGCACATCTTATCACTGTACTATTACAACAAAGCAAATGTTCACCAAATGGCTCTGAGACATGGTCCCTTCTCTGCTGTCCTGAGCTGCATCAAGCTGCTGTTTAAACTTTACCAGAGGAGAGAATGAATACAGATGTTACAGCTACACTTTTTAAAAAGTCTGTTCCATGTGAAGGTTTGAGCTCTACACTGCGGTTGCTCCAGCTGAGACGTCTCTCTCTGCCTCTCCTCCCACCCCCAAGTCAAGGAAGAAAGGTTTCATACAAGGAGAGGACGAAAAGAAGAATATTTAACTATAATCTGCCTCTGCAAAGTCATGTTCTATTTAAAACTTCAGTGTTTCCAAATAACAAAGCCTGACAGGCTGTGCAATCTGAAAGTGGAACTGATTCAGCACATCCATAAACATCCCAGGCTGCTCTTTGCAGCTTCCATCAGACCTCAGAGCCCCCTGCATATCTCCCACATCAGATTCTCTAAGTCTCCATCACCACAGCAGAGCCATACTCCGACATGCATATGAAGCGTGTGCATTTTAATACAATATGCTGGTGCTAGACTCTATAGGTTGCTGCAGTTTAAACATGGATTTGCTGTAACTTTCTCCTGCTGTTATTGTTTCCTGCTGCTATCTTAATTCTTTTCCCCTTATGTTCTTTTCTATTTATTTCAAGCCAAAGGTCATCCAATGTTTGGCCTCTTTTCCTTGCAGTACCTTCCTTCCTTCCTTGCAGTACCTTCCTTCCTTCCTTGCAGTACCTTCCTTCCTTCCTTGCAGTACCTTCCTTCCTTCCTTGCAGTACCTTCCTTCCTTCCTTGCAGTACCGACCTCCTGACTTGATGAATAAGTGTGTGGGTTTTGCAGTTGATTTCCCCTGCCCTTGAAGAATGAATTAAGCAAGGGACAACTCTTCTGTTCCACTAAAACTGATATTGAGAGGTTCTATCCTTTTTTTCCTTTCCTGAAGTGTATGTGGGAGTAGTGAGGAGCAGGATCTGTGCATTACCATTTTCTATTGCAGTAAATCTTAATGAAGATTGGGGAAATTGTTCTTACTTCAGTTTTCCAGTCCTGCTTCGGGGTCTCCCCCTGCATTGCCAGCCAGGAACATCCCTGCTTGGCAGGTTAGTGGGAGGCAGTAGCTTCCTGTGGAGTAATTTGCTGTCCAGCCCAAGCAGAGAATGTTGTATTCCCCATTCTCTCAGTTCCCAAATTGATCTTTTTCTGTGCAGATAGAAAAAACTAGTGGCATTAATGGACTTTCCTCAAGGATGTTTGTTTTATTTGCAATTATACTTAGAAATACTAATATGTTTACTGTCTAATGTATGGAAAGACCTCTTGATTTTGCCTTTTTATTCATCTCTACTCTGTCAAACTGTAAAACTCTTATGCTCTGTGCTGTCTTGTTACACTAGCTACTCTTAAAAAAGGAGTTTAAACCATTTCTGTTGTTAGTGAATACCATTATCCCTTTTTGTCCAAAGCCTGTTGTCCTGTTAGTCTAAGTTTTGCTGTTTTTTTCTGTTATGAAGAGAAGCTGATGATCAAGATCTCCTTTGAAAATCAACAAAGGTGGATAAAAAAACATAATCTGTTTTTTTGCTAAAACAAACAGACTATTTCTGCAAAGACAGACCTGGATTTCCAAAGAAAGCACTGGATAATGTCAAAACTGCTGACAAGTAGTAAATCTTGGTTTACATTCAGTGCCAGACCACTGCTACCCATCTGAGCCTCTGAGGGGCCATGCTATCAGGCACCTTGTGCCCAGCAGCCCTGTGTTGTCCCTGCAGACCTGTGAGTGAAGGAACAAGCTTCCAGCAAGCCCATCCCTCCTTGCAGTCACCACCAGGTTCTTAGTGTAACAGTATGCTCAGGTATCTTTCTACCAGTCCATGCTGTATTCGGTTCCATGATGTCTGCTCAAGGCTCAGCTGGGCCAGTTCCAGTGCAGGAGAGGGCAGAGCCTGGATCACTGAGCAAAGTGACACTCAGCCCTCTGGTGTGAATGGTCTCAGGGTAGCCCTTGAGGAAGCATAGCTAGCTGCTTGCCTCTCCACCAGCAGCCTGGTGGGAGAGGGTGCTCACCCCACCCTCATTCACACATTTGAGTTTGTGCTGCAGAAACAGTAAAAAAGGGTGCTGTCTCTGTGCTTTAGGAGAAAACTTACTGGTGGCTTTTGAACGTGGGTGGTGTCCTTATGCCCTCCTACTGCTGTCTTCATACGTCCACACTTTCCTGACCCTGAGCATCATACAAGCTGTTTTGCCCCTCAGGCTGCTCCTCAGTAAGAAATGACCATAATGTGCATAAAACAATAGGCTAAGAGCAGCCTGTTTTAGCATTGAATTCTTTCTCTGAGTCTAGCCTCAGACCCTGAACATACCAGAGCGTGCAACTTGCCTTTCACTTGGGCCAGCACACCCCATAACTGAATGTTT
This sequence comes from Baryphthengus martii, assembly GCA_013396935.1. Taxonomy (NCBI): domain Eukaryota; kingdom Metazoa; phylum Chordata; class Aves; order Coraciiformes; family Momotidae; genus Baryphthengus; species Baryphthengus martii. The sequence continues at coordinate 46,604 of VWZK01009538.1, read as the reverse complement.
TGCAACAGTTTCTGTTACTACTTGGCTTACAGCAAGAAACTATAGGACGTCTCCTCCCTCATGGAAATCTGGTAGATGTCCTACAGTTTGGAGGTGTGCTGGTAGTGTTTTTGTTTTGGCTTGGTTTTTTAAGAGTCAAATCTTTGTTCCCCTAATAAGGGCATTTGCTTGGAATATGAAGTCTCATGTGGTCTAATTTTCTCCTGTTCTGCATCTCATGAAAAAGCTTTGTGAAGTAGGTACTATGGTCTAACTTAGAATTCAACATTTTTCTGCAAGTAAATTGTCCACTATAAATGAGTCCATGAGAATATCCCAATTAGCTATTGATATGTACCATCCAGGTGTCACCATTTCTCCTTTGAGAATTTCATTTGGTAAGAACAAGAAATACCATGGGCCAGAAATGCCTGCAAGGGTTATTTTTATAACCTCCCTCAGCTTTTGGCATTCCTACCACATCTTGTTTGTGTCTTTAATGTGTATAGATATATGCTCATGTACCGGAGGTATGACCAGGCATGCAAAGCATTCATAAGCAGTTGCTGATTTTTTTTTTTTTCTGTTTATGCTATTCCTTCAGAGTATGCCATATGCTAGGTAAACTATCTGCCAGGATAGGTAACTACTGCCAGGAAATTTTTCCTTTTATCCTCTTTATGTAAACACAGCAATTGCCGGCATCTCCTTGTCTATGCTTACATTAAAATAATACATATATTTTTTCTTTTTGGAGTAATATCAGTTCTACTGGGCCTGATCCCGGAATATGCCAGAGAATCTCTGATCTTGCATGTGTGTTACTGCAAATTGAGAGTGATTAACCTCTTGAAAAAATTTAGAATATCAGGGGCAATTGAGATGTTGAAATAGGACTATAGACGGGCCTTTTGGATCCTTGACTGGATCCCTAGCTGAGCCTTGCACTGTGTCTTGCTAAATAAATTCAGTATTGCTTCTTGACTTGGCTTTTCCAAAGACAGGTTTAACAATCAAATAGCACAGTTATTTCTTTCCCAAAATACATGCTCAAACTACATCTTCCATTTGTTCAAGAAAGGTAGCCCTTCTGAATTATGTATAACCTCACCTCTATTATTTAAGAACTAAAATACTGTATACTACATCTAGTCTCTGCTAAAAGAACATCTGAGTTAACCATTAAAAATGTAGGAAATGGCAGATTCATGGTTAATTCAGCTGCTTTTATACCTATGTTGAGATGACCTCTCTAATTACTGGATTGTGCAGTGATTCTTTAAAGATTTTTCACTACATATAATTTGTGATTTGTTTCCTCTCATACAAGACTGTGCATTTACTTGCTGTGAAGCAATGCAGTATGTAAGTGAAGTATAGGAAAATAACTCTATTAAGCATGACATTTACCTGTGTGCTGAGGCACACACATGTACCCAGGCACTTCAGAGTGAACATACCCTACGAAACTATACCCTACCCTCAACAAACATTTCTTTGCCTCATTTCAGTCATCACAGTATGTGGTGTACACTAGATCAGTTGTCAGTGAGTGTTAATTTTCACTTTCATTTCTATTGGTAATTATAAGAAATACCTGTTATATCTCAAGGAATTGTGCTAACTGAAATTAAAGTTCCCATGCCAAATACCCCAAACATAGGAAATGGCAGAACAAGGGCTGCCTGTGCATCCTGGCCTTTCCAGGCTACATTTCTCTTTCTAGAGAGCAAGTCAAACCATATCCAGAGGTCTGCTTGTAGGCAGTAATCTGTGGCTGCAGTACAGTTTAATAGCAGCTTTTCCACTCTCTTTACCACTTCTTCATCCTCTCCCCCATAATGTAGGACATGAAATAATATTTCTCAAAGCGATGAATAAAGGTAATCCAATAATTGTAATTCATGATTTGAAGATTGATAGCAGAAGATGTAACTCTTTTTTCAGCCTTAGCTACCTCGCTGTGTTCAAATAACGATTATATGTTAAGTTGGCTTATTGTTAAATGAATCATATGCTGAGTGCAATGTACCCTGATGGCTGGTGATACCATGGTCCTCAGTGGCATTACACTAGGAATTAGATTAGTATCTTACCTTGTTTTTCAAAGGCCCTAATCCTACAAATACTTGTGAATATTTTAAAATTTACCAGCAGAATAAGTCCATGTCTGAGGATTAAAGAAACCTGAGATGAGAGCTCTTCAGTAGTCTTCAGCCCCTACAGATTGTCTTTGCTGGTTTCATTTTGGGTTACGTTTATATTTGTTATCTTTGTACTTCTACTTGGTTTTAGCTCAACCTTTTTCAACCTAAACTGCTTTCAGACAAAGCCTGATATGACCTTTGCTCAACAACATATAGAACACTGAAATTTAGTTCATAGTGTTTTTTTACAGTAGGCTCTTGTCTAGGTGCTTTCGCATAAGGCATCCTTAACATCAATAGACAACTGAGTCCAGACTGTGTGTATCCTGTGTCCCTGCACAACCCATGTACAATCAGCGTACACATTACTCCTACTGACCTGCATTCACCTTCTTAGCATCAGATCTGCTTACTGATTTATATTTTTACATATCGGTATGTTTTTAATTCAACATTTGATTCACACCATCAAAACAAGCCTAGAAAATATAGTGCCACAGAAAAAATAGTTAGCCAGGGAAGTTCACCAGGGATATCTTTTTATGTAAATACAATAAAACCCACAATTGTAGACGTAGCTCTAATTTGCCTTTGTAAGATCTGTCTTAAGAAAGCTGGTGGGAGGAAACCAAACTAAAAGCTGTCTGAAGCATAGGGCTTAAAAAAAAGTGTGCCAAATGCACAAATCTTCCTGAATTCTCCTCACTGCCCTGAGAACAGAAACAGCAGTCCTATAAGGCAGGCTGTCAAGCAGAGGTGGTCTAGTTTGTAAGGCAGAGGTAGAAGAGTAAGAGTGCTGTGGAGAACCCCAGCCACAGGAGTCACCCCTAGAAAGGGGATGCAGTCCTGGGAGGGAAAGAGCTGTGTGAAATGCTGACCCATCTGTCATGGTCCACTCAGTGGATGCGTGATGGTTTGTTTGTTGTGATCTCGAAGTGCAACAATATCAAGGCAACCACGCCAAGGGGTTATCGTTCAATTAAACAGTGCAACTTTATTGTTCTTGCCCGTAAAGCGGCACGCGATAGATGAAGAGTGAGGGGATGAAAAAAGGTAAAGAGAGGGAAAGACAATCATAGCTACCNTCTCTGATGGCGATGTTGAGACAATACTGTTCTTTGGACCGACTCTTACACCATCTGCACAAGCTAGACTGCTGGGAAAGGGGGAGAACAACCTGGGTAGCAGGGAAAATGCAGTGGATGGTACTTCAAGAGCAACCTGAGGACCTGGAAGATCAGAATAGAGGCAAGAAGATGACCCACTTCTCCTGCAGTTAGGCTGCAGTTTCTGCTCTCAGCCTGAGATGCCAGCACCCAGAGACTCTCCTCTGAAATACCCAGTAGTGTCTTCATGTCCTGCACAGCTCAGGCACTTCTGATTTAGTGACTAGCTGGACTGCAGAATACCTCCTGGAGAGGAATATAGAAATTAATGCTACCTCCACTCAAATGTATGTGTTTCCTTATGGAAAAACAAGTAGGTGTGTTTTGACAAACGACACTCTGGTTGGGCTGAGTTGCCTGCTTTTCCTTTACCCTATGGAGAGGTTTCATGAGTATGTGTGTTTAAGAAATTCCAAACCAACCAACCCACATTGTTTGTTTACTGTCAACTGGAGTCCCTGCTGTGATTCTAAAGTGCTATTGTAGATAATATTTTATTTGCTAATGAATTGCTTTGGTTGTGATACATATTAGTATGCAAGTCGGTCAGAATGGTGGACAGGTCAAGCTGTTGTATTTGAAGGCATTAATGCAATGTTGTCATCCCATTAAAAAACAATTGTCCAAAGGTTTTTACATAGTTTGCTGTGGTGTGCAATTCCCCAGGGTAGACCATTGATGATGGAAGTATGAGTCCTCTTTTTAGCCTCAGGCTTTTCTACTCCCAGATATGTTGTAGTGCATGCACTTCCAGGTGCTGCTAAACCAGCAGTGTCTCAACTCTGCTCCTGATTCAAATAGTAGTAGTTAATCCTCACTCTTTTCCTTCCAGAAACCATGTAAAGCAACCCCCCGCATGCTAACACTGATGCTATTGCTGCAGTGGCAAATGAACACGTTGTATGGTGTGTGATCTGGTCTCCAGGCTTCCTGCTGCACACTGCCACCTTGCCACAGGTCCAGGTGTAAGTAATCTTTTGCCCTGTGGTGCTTTCGAGCAGAGGTCGATGAGAAGCCAGAACTAGAACAACATCCGCAGGTGAAGTCTATACAAGGGCAGGCAGGTTAACTGGGGTCTGAGGAATGAGTCTGTGAAGTCTGCATGTGACTTGGGTCACCAGCTCTTCCTCATGTGTCTAACCAGAGTGTTTCAGACACCAACTCAAGCTTTTTAAAGACCTGGTTATGAGTGCACAGTGAGTGGGAGATGGTTATGCCAATCATTGTGGTAAAGATAAGCTGCGCTTCCCAGGATGACACCAGGCATCAACATCCTTTGGTAACTGAGTCCTTTAAGAAGTAAGTCAAGTCTTTTCTTGTCCAGACGTGACCATGTTGTGTCTCAGTAATGCAAATGCATGAAAGATAAGCTTGCATGTGCTCTTAGGAACCTACTTCAAGGAGTATAAATAGTTACAGAGTCAGGCCAAAGTCTTGAATATGTAAATGGGAGTTTTAGTAACATGGCCAATGTGTTTCCCAGCATCTCAGCTCCTTACATAGACAGCTCTCTGTATTTGGTCTTCCTGAAAGCTAAACACTTGCTAAACACTGTTATACCAGCAAAAGGTAAGAACCTGGAATAAGTACTTTTGTTTTATTTTATGTTCACATGGGTTGTAGGAGTAGCATGTGTGCACATAGGAGAATCTATAAATATACAAGGTGTGTAAAATGCCTGCGTATCTCCTAGAGAAAGTATGCTTCCACCCACATCATCGATGAGAACTAGCTGAACACTAAGTCCACCATACCTAGACTGCTTGTTCTTTAGGCCACCAGTTGTCCTTCCTTTTGTGTTTTTATGTCCTCAGTTAGTAGAAGAATGATTTTGACTGATTGCAAAGAGAAAGAAAAAGTGGAAAAATGTTCTGATTTATGTGATTGTGTTGTGAGACTAACTTGAAGCCTGGCTCGTTAGCCAAGACATCAAGCTGGACAACACCAAAATGAAGTCTGGTTTGTTCTTCGAGGATCAACTCATTTTAGCAATAGTTTGAATAATAGTATAGAATCATAGAATGGCTTTAGTTGGAAAGGACCTTAAACATCATCTATTTCCAACTCCCCTGCCATGGGCAAGGACACCTCCCACTAGACCAGGTTGCTCAAAGCCTCATCCAGCCTGGTCCTGAACACTTCTACAGATGAGGTGACCACAACTTCTCTGGGCAACTCATTCCAGTGTCTCACCACCCTCATTGTAAAGAACTTCTTCCTAATGTCTGATCTAAATCTACCCTGATCTAGATTAAAGCCATTGATTCTTGTCCTATCACCACACACCCTTATAAAAAGTCCCTCTCCAGGCTTCCTGTAGGCCCCCTTCAGATACTGGAAGGCTGTTCTAAGGTCTCTCCAGAGCCTTCTCTTCTCCAGGCTGAACAGATCCAACTCCCTCAGCCTGTCTTCATACAGAGGGCACTCCAGCCCTCGGATCATCTTTGTGCCCTCCTCTCGACTCTTTCCAACAGAACCATGTCATCCTTGTGTTGAGGGCTCCAGAGCTGGATGCAGTGCTCCAGGTGGGATTCCACAAGAACATAGTAGAGGGGCAGAATCACCCCTCTTGACTTCCTGGCCATGCATTTTTTGATGTAGCCCAAGATACGGTTGGCTTTTTGGGCTGCCAGTGCATGTTGCTGGCTCATGTTAAGTGCTTCATCAGCCAGCACCACAAAGTCCTCCTCTGCAGGGCTGCTCTCTACCCACTCATCACCCAGCCTGTATTTGTGTTTAGGATTGCCTTACCCCAAGTGCAGGACCTTGTATGGATTAATTTAAATACAGTAGAAAATAGCTTAGTGATATGAAAGGAGAGCAACACTGTAAAAAAAAACTCCTCCAACTTCCTAAAATCAACTTGAATAAATCCCATAGCTTTCAGAAACACTGGTGCTATCTCTGAATTTAGTCTAGCTGGAGTCAGCAAATAATAAGTGTGCCTTCAGCAGAGTCATTTCATAAAAATCTTATGGGAGAAAAAATTCTAATCTAGGCATCTGCTCTCAGGTAAGCCTCCATCAGAGATGTCACACACATTCCTCTACAGCCTGTGTTGGGAAAGGAGCAGTCCCACAGCTTTCCAGGGAGCACAGGCTAAATAAGAGAGAATTGCTGAAGTGCTGAATGCTAACACTGATAACAGGAGGTATAGTTGATTAAACAGAACTGTGGCATTTACAGTTAACACCTGAAAAGTAGCAAACCAAAGTGTGCACTGAATAAAGTGTCAAGTCCCCCCTTTGTCAGATACCTGAAAGTGTCAACCATGTTTTGGTTATGTCATGGATGTGCCAGTCTTGTCCCTGATTCTTGGATTGTATATGAGATGAAGATGTTGGAAAGTAGAAGAATAAGATGGGCCGATCTCTTTGCTTGGCATAATAAAAGCAATATATTTGCCTAGAGCCTAGATTATTTTATTGGTGTTCTAGTAAAGAAAAGAATATCAGGAAAGGAAAAGAAAGGTTGGCCAATACTTAAAATGGGTTTAAGATTATGCGCTCTCAAAAAAAATTACTTGTATTGTTTCTGCATAAACTACTGATTTGCTGTCAGTTAGGAAAGTTTGCACATAAGCAAAAATCTTAGAAGTTATTAGGCATGGGATACAAGCAGAAATACATACAGAGGGAGTAACTGTATAAAACTTGTTTTTGTAGGACTTTAGGCTGACAGGAAAACCACAACAAACAAAGTGCACTTAGAACCTGCCTGTGGCCAGGGACACATGGTGCAGTAGCTTGCCCTTTTGTGTTATTCTAATCCACAGCCTGGACACATGACAGAAGAAGGAGGAAACGCATTTTGCAGGTTGAGGGCAGCCACCTGGATTTCCGAAGACTCTGAGAACTAAATATACTTCAGGCTGACACTATGGCAGTACTGGACTATTCCCAGCTCAAAAGCAGGTAACTGTGGAGCCAATCCAGGTTACACAGTTATCCTAAAACAACTAAATCATATGAGTAGGACTTAAACCAGGAACAGTTTTAGTTCTGTACTAGGTAAAAGCCACAGCTTTTGTTTTGTTTTTGTGAAGGTTTTTGTTTCTTGTTTTTTTTTGTGTTTTTTTTCCATCCATTATTTATTTATGCACAACCTAATATAAATACCATGCTGAACAGTTTTTATAGCTGTTTTGTATCAAGGCTGAAGGATATTATATATCTCTTCAAAAGAAAAGAAAATACAAAAGAAAAAAAGTATCTTGAGTGCTTTTGCTATTAGCCAGCCTTCTGGCAACTCCTGGCTGACGACAAAGCTAAATTCAATTTTGTAGTAGCAGACTGATACATACACGCACACACTTCAGGAACTATTTTTAACACCGTACATCCACCACACCTCACATCTGAGAGCTTTATTTGAATCCAGGCTATTCATTAGGAATAAGCAGCTAATTAATCTCATGAATATCAAATACATAATTAGTCACAGAGCACTCAATATTCCAGTCATTGCCCACCAATGTAGTCTCCATACTGTCAACAATGACTCTGGGAAACGCGTCCCTTTCAGTACTTGACCTGTCATAGAAAGGAAGACATAAAGGGGTTTACCATGTGCTGCTTAATATTGTGTTCATAATTTTTTTATTTCTTCTGTGCATGTGTACATGCATGTGTTCAGTTAGCTAATGGATTCTCTTAAATCATAACAATGTGAAGAAAGTGAAGGGGTGTTTAAAAGGTTAAATAATATTGTAGTCTCAAAGCCCTGAGATTAATGTTTCTATCCAAAGACAATTCAAAAGAAACACACATGCATGTATTTCTCTGTGTACACTGTTGGTAAGACAAGAAGTAACAGACTAAAATTGCAGATAGGAAGATAAAAATGTTGAATGAACAGCTCTGAAACAGTGATGAGTTATGCATTGTTTAACAGACATGCAAGGAAATATTGTATGGTCTCTGCTACTGGTGCTTGCTAAGGAGTGATGTTACTGGCGCCTGGAGAACAGCTCAGGCAAGCTTATTGTGTCCTGGAGAGGAATGGTTGGGAATGTAAACACTGAGGCTCCTGTGGACTCCACTGAGGCTCCATTATGGCCACATGTCTGTTTCTCCAAAAACCTCATCAAATTTAGCAGATGTATTGCCTTTCTCAGTAGTAGGCTCAAGGATCAAACTCAACTATCATATGATGGTGCAGCACATTTATTTACTGTAAAGCACGTCATTACTGTTGCCCTTGAGATATTTTGTGATGAAGTACCATTTCCCATGTTGGCAAACCTAGTTCCGTTTATAGAAATGCTGACTTCCATTATACCATGGCTAGCTCCTAAGGCTCAACCTTGGAGAAGATTCCGGGTGTTCAATAATTTTTAAGATGTTAAAATGTTATTTTAATGGTAGAAGGCCTTGCAAGATTGGGTCCAGCTCAACACATCATAGCATTTTGGCAGTACTTACAGTACAGCAATTAGAAACTCTGTGAGAGTGGAGTATTAGAAGACATCATGCTGTTTTAAAGCACTTGAGCATTTGGTCATAAATGTTGCAATATGTGGTAGAATCTAGAGTAATAAAGGGGGTAAAGAAATTTCTGTACTTCAAACTCTTCATATTTGAGGACATGGTTTTACAGGGGTGGTGTGAGGTTTAATGATGAATGGGAATCTATCAGTGTTTTTGTTCTAAGTTGTATTTCACGTTGTTTTAACCTCTGTGGCTTTAGATGGATATTTCTATAAGCTGCTAAACCAATAGCTCAAACAAAGCACAGCAACCATTCTTGGAGTTGCAAAACGTAGGCCATTGTGTTCTCAGCATCAAGCTGCTAGTTTAACTGTTTAACTGTTAGTATAGAAACCAGTTTTCCAGATTAATCACCAAATAAAGTAGAGGATGAAATAATGAGCTTAGGTTGCTGAATCAAGGTCTTTGATGGGCTGAAGAGCTCATTAATAGTCAGTGTGAAATTCCTGTTTTTTTAAAAAAAAGCCACTATTCATATGTGGACACAACCTAATGTTCTGAAACTCCAATGAAATTTAACATGTTTTAGATCAGATTGTTAGTAGTATTGTCAATATTAGTTATTTTTCTTTCTGTGATTTGGGGTAACCTTGAGAAAGGTGTTGTAGTGCCCCTGTGCTTCTACCGACTCTGGCAGGCAGGAAAGGGAAGTGCTTCATTTGTGCCAGCCTCTGGTATGGGTACTATGGAATGAGGGTTGTAAGGGGAAGCTCTGGCTCATGGATCATCATCCACCCCACAAATACACCGCTCTGGGTATCTCCTTCCTCCTCCAAGGCTCACATGTCTCATGTGTGGTGACATTTGCATTTTGTCTCAAAGACTTTGTTTGCACTGGTTTTCCAGCCATGGGTAGCTACCAGACTAGGCACTGTGGTTCCCACTGGCTAGCAACAGGCAGGCTGTAGGCCACGCTGGCACAACCATACATACCACCACTCAGATCTGAGCAGCACTGGCCTACCAAGGCAAGGGTTACGCACCCTCACTGTGCAAGTGCAGAGGTGGGAGTCTCCAGTGTGAGCTCCAGCCTCTGCACTCACTTGGAAGCCACTCTGGGACCAGCAGATTGCAATGTGTTTTGCATTCACACATTGCAGCCCTACCAATCAGTCTCAATAGTATCATTTAGGGAGTTTAACAGCAACTTTTTTTGTGGCTGTAATAATTGAAAGTTAACTCTAATCTCTTAAGGTGTAAAATGTAAACAAATACCACTCTGCATAAAAATGCCTTCCCTGTTTGGTTTCTTTTTTTCTCTTTTTGTTTGGTTTGTGGGTTTTGGGAATTTTGTTTTTTCTGTATAAATATGAAGATTGAGGAAAATGTTTTATAAAACCAATCCTCTTTAAACCCTTAAGGGACACTAATTGTTTTTAATTTCATTGTGTGATGGTCCTTATCCAAGGGAAATATGCTGCATGGGCAATAAACCATTTTTATGTCATATAGCATTCAACAGAGCACGCCTTTCTGGTTCTGATCTCTATTATCCTTCACCATGATTAAACAAGTTTCACTGCCTAATCATGAAGGGCATTTCAGGAAAGCTAACTGAGCTCTTCTCTCCTACCTGCCTCTGAGTGGTTCTGTTCTCCTCTGTTTGCTATACCTCCTTTGTAGAAGAGCATCACTCTGTCTGGAAGAAGTCAGAGGATAGTCACAGCCATGAAGACACAGTTCATGTCTTGTTGCTGTTCACACAGCAGAAAGATCAGCTCCAGTGACAGCACTGTCCTTAGCAGCCAGGAGCTGTGGCTTCTGGAGCTTGCTTTCCCAAGTCACTTATGAAGGTGATATAAATTGCACTCCTCTCCTCAGAAGCAGTAGATGCTAACACCCTCTCCGTGAAGAGATGGTTCTCCCACCACCTTTTTCGTCTTTATTTGTCTGAAACGCTGGAGGGACAGTGCTGCTGACATACTCCCTTCAAAGAGCAGCAACTGCAGAAAAGAGCTTCGGACTATGCTGGCTCTGCTTAGATCTGGCTCTCATTTAATTCAAGGTCAACTCAATCATCTCATCCCTTCCTAGAATGACAGCCTGTTTGCTGTGGTTTTGTATGTTCATGTTTCTGTTCCCTTTGTGCTGAATCCTGCTGCTGCCTCATTGAAATCCTGAAGATGAGTCTCTGGAGTGTCTGTAGGAAATGAGCAGATATTCACAATTTCATAAATACCTGGGAACAGGTTTATTCAAGCTTAAAATAAAATCAATGTTATAACCATTTTCTGTTTTGACATTAGAGTAGCCACTCACCTTGTCTACATTACTAAAAAGCTGACAGCTTTTGAAAGCTCAGGTATCATATCCTTTAAATCTTCAGTGTTTGTTGTTTAGGTCACAGTCTGTTCCTCCTTTTCTAGTTGGAAATCTCTTAAGATAGATATTACCAGAAATAAATAACCATATTCTTAAGCTGTTTACTATGCACTTTAGTGAGTGAAGTGCATGCTCCTGTGGATGTTTCCAGTATACTCACAGGAATCTTTGGCTCTTGCTTAGCACAAGGTATAGCTGTGAAATTCAGGCATAGTATATGGAAAACCGTAGGTAATGGCTTGTGTTACTGTTTATGAAAGCGGCCTGGGCATCCTCCCATACTCAGGCATTCCTGCTTTTGGAGAAGCATCTCTTTAAAGCATCTGATTCTTTCTATGTAAGGGATGGACCTGATGCCTGAGCAATTGTTCATAAAGCCAGGTGGATAATTTTAAAGCTTCCAATGCTAGTTCAGTTTCTGACCAGAAAACAGAAGACAGAAATATGTATCTGAATATTGCAGTTTTGCGTAGGAAAAGGGTTTGTTGATGTCCTTTTATAAAGAGATGAAGAGTGTAAAGTGACTGTGCATTTATCTTGAACTGTCTGAGGTTCTTAAAATCATTGAACCATAACTCTATCCTGAAAACATAATTTCTTTTTTCTTCCAGTCTGATTTCACTGGCTTAAATGTCTTTTACCTTATCTTCTTGCAGAACCAACTTCACGCATGACTACTTTCATGAAAATACATCAGCAGCACTGATAACACTGGCAAAAAAAATGTATACAGGTCTGAGAGGGTAACCAGTTTCAGTTACACTAAGGATATGAATGTTGTTTTGCTTCATGTCTGTGATTAAATGATTACTATTAATAAAAACAAAGTTAGATTCATATGTCATCAGTAGAATTACTTTAAAAAAATCCCCAACTCTCCAAAATATGTTGTAAAATTAAGCCTTTGCTATTCTTCTCAGTGAACTCTGGCTTTCCTCATAACCTCACCACAGAGTATTATGTTAAAATTTGCAGAGACCCAAAATATTTTTCTCGACATAATAGCCTGTAGTTGCTCTTCAGTCTATGTAGGATCTGAAGCTGTGACTGGGAGATGAAAGTCTCTCTATGCCATTTTCAGTTCCCTGAGCCACCTAGCCACTTCCTGCATTTATTTTTTAGACGCTTTTTAAAAAAAAACAATTGTTTTTGTAAACAGCTCTTTGAATTTCATCCCGGTGGCATTTTAGAGCATTACTGCAAGTTACTCAATTTATATGCTTAGTCAAGCCTACATCATTATTTCCATATACTATTAAGGAGACAAAAAAACCCTCAGAGAAGAGAGGCAAGAAAAAGGCAGAAACCACACCATTATTCTAGAAAAATATTTTTCACCAGGCTGAAAACAAACACAAACCCTCTTTATCAAGGTGATCTTTTTAGAAAGTCATTGTAAGGAAAGATTCAAATGACTGCAGTAAAACTCCAAAGACATACTGCATTGTGAGCACTAATTAATGCAAGTATTAATGTTTTTGGCTTCAGATGAAATGACCTAGCATTCTTAAAAATTAATAAAAATGATTACAGAGACTTATGCACATACCTGAACATGTTCCAACTTAGCATCTTGTCATTATTCAAAGAATAATTGACTGTTTATTACATCCTGTGAATTTCAATGTCTTTTATCTGCACATGTATTACTTTCCCATATATGTTGCTTTGCAGTCCGTGCTTCTGATGGGAAAGATGAAGTAACTCAGGCATGGTTAGCCCAGAAAAAGTGTGTGATGTGGCACTATTCCTTCAGCATAGACCAACTCTCTGATGGCTTCAATGTTCTTCCCAAATTCTACACCTGATCCTCTGGAAATATCCTCTTTCTTTGATCTGAATGTACAATGGACCCGAGCCCAGCCATTGGACAGCCCCACTGTTGTTAGAAATATTGTAGTAATTCAAATCCAGAAGCGTACTGCTGAAAAAAAGAAGTGAGAAAGTATGTGGTGGTAAAGCTGAGTTTCCAAGCTGTAAGACATGATATATACTCAAAACCTAGAGCAGATTTATCAGTTTCAACAAATGTGCAAGTATTAATGGCATTTTTTTTTAAATAGAAAAGTGAATGCATTTTCTCCACTGCTCTGCCAAATTAACTGTATGGACAAACTCCTTTCATCTTAGCTAAGAAGAAAGGAAAGTTCGATGCTTTTGGCTTGAAGTATTTGAGCTTGCTGAGACCTGTGAGGAGACACAGAATAAAAAAACAGCAGGAGAAGAAGTAAGATCTGCAGCTATGCCCACAGAGCAGCGGTTTCAGCAAGGTGCTCTGCATCAACTTTCCTGTTCGCAGTGTGTTGAGAAATACAGGTTTTTTCAGCAGGAATGAAAACCCAGGAGTGGTTCTATTCCTCTCAGTTGTAAAGGAAAGGCAGAAATGGTGGTTTCTGAGGCATCTGCACTTCTGCTTGTGCTATCTCTCCTTATTGCTAGTGAATAAGAAAGGTCATACTATTTGCATCTCCTCAGAAAGGCTTGGGCCATTTCTGTTCACTCCTGCAGGATTTGCAAATGCCCAGTGGTCTGGGAAGGGGCATAATTAGCTGCCTGATGCTTACCTGGAGTCAATCAGCTATAAATTGCTTTCTCAGCACCATGACATGGCTTATATCTTAAGAAAGCTCTTTCCTAGGAGGCAGTTTTGAATTTTTGCTGGATTTCTGATTTAGTTTACTTAGAGAAGCTATTAATTACAGGCTGATGAGGTCTCAAATGAGGTCTGGACCAGCTGCTCTGAAGACACTGATAAGCTGCTGGGTGATAATAGCTCTTGGCTGCTTCTGACCTGGGCTGAATTTGGGCAGTTGCTTTGCTCTGTAATGAGCAATCCCACAAGCTATCCAGACTCCAAAACCAGGCTTTTTAAAAAATAAAGTGCACTTCTAAGACTTAGCTCACACTGTTTATGGAATTGATTGCCCTCAAGTTCACCTTGGGCGTAATTGGCTTACTGGCTTAATGAACAAAATGATTATTAATGTCTAGTGGCAATTAATTTTCAAGGGATTATTTCTATTAAGATCATGAGTACAGAATTAACATCGTGCAACTGTGATTCTGGAGAACCAACCAGTACAGCATGTGGGGTTTTTTATTTTTAATGCATCCAGTAAAATGAATTTATTTGGTCATGTTGTGCTGATTTGCCCTGAAGTTACAACAATTAGTAGCTGTATAAAACTAAGAATTGCATACTGAGATTAGAGCTTGTTTGAAACAATGGCATGATAACTTTTACCGGGCTTGCATAAATCATGGTGGGCTGATGAGCAAAAAAATGACTTCTGCAAGATACTGCAGTATCACACTAAAAAAAGTCTATTTCTGAATGGTGATAAGCCTATGTGTTACATATTCAAGTACATTGTTCTTAGTATTTTAATATTTATATGTGCATGAAAGTTGGGAGTATGGACAACAGAGCCGGAGACCTAGCTATAATTCATAAGCTCACATCATAATGCCACAACTCTGTGATATTTCATTTTATGTTTTTTAATGGGACAGTCTTACTCTCATGTAAATCTGGGGGTGCTGGTAAAGGCCAAAGATCCCTCCAGCTCAGCGTCATAATGGTTGCTTAGCAAAACAATGCAAATCCAGTGTATATAAAGACCTACCTCCCTGGACACAAATTGCTTGCTTTCAGCTATCTGTGGCTTTTGGGACTATCTGAAGAAAGGAAGCCTTTCATAATCAGTAATCATGGACAGGCTTTTCTTTTGCAAGTTTGTCTTTTGGAACACATTTACACTTTGTATATCTGTGCATCCCGTGGCAGTGTTCCCAAATGCATGGCTTGAAAGAATACTGCCTTTCCTTGCTTCTGAAACATGTATGTGCTATTTCTTTTTAATGATCCCTGCCTCTTCATTCTAAGAAAGAGTGACTAATCATCCCTTGTTCACCTCCATCCTGCCTGAGACCATACAGGCATCTCTTCTAGAAGCCCACAGGTGATTTTTTTTTTTTTTTTTTTTTCACTTGAATAATCCCAGTTACTTAATCCTCACACTTTTCACACTTTTCATCATCCTTAGTGCTTTCAGTTTGGAAAAAAAAAGTGAATAGGTTATATAACAAAGGTGTAGAAAACTGGGGAGATGTAAATGCAAGCTTCCTTTTAGAGTGTCTAATTAGCAAATTGTCGGAAGGTGAGACAAAATATACTGGTCTTTTTCTTAACCTGTTTTTTGCATTACCAGATACTGATCACTGCCAGAAACAAATCCTGCAGTAGAATGGGCCTTTGCCTCTACTGTACCAGTTTCAGGGTTTTTTGTATTTCTTTATCTACTTCTGGTTCTATAGATTGCCTATCACATTCCTAACATGTTTGAAAATGCTTATATCAGGTTTTATGTCTTTATTCTACTGTTCTTTAAGACTCCCTTTCTCCCCAACCTATATTGTATATAGGCATTGTATATGCCTTCAGTTTTCTTGTTTGTACAAGACTTCCTCATTTTCAAGTGTAATGTTTTATTTCTGGTACCTATTTTATTCTGCACTTTACTGTGACAGCTTTTCTCTGGGGGAAGTGGGAGAGAGTTATTTTAATGCTGGTTGTTTGTTTTTTTTTGTTTTTTTCCCCAAGTAATGTTTATTTTGGGGTGCGTTAGTATGGCCTTCCCAAAAGCCTTTGAAAATCTGTTTGACCCTCAGCAAAGAGCAGGTTCTTCACTCCTGTTTTGCAAGAGTGAAACCCCCCAAATTATTCTTTTTTCATTCACTGTTCATGTGGTATTTTGACAACTGAGTCAGATGTATCTGGAATTGTATCTCAAAGCTGGGAATAGAAATAAAGAGGTGGGAATTTACTTCTCCTGAAAGCCACCACCACAACTGAGTCGTTGAACACCGACTTCTGTTCTGTAAAGCTGGTGAGAGGTTGAGATGCTGCTCAGCCTCTGTGTTGGCTTTCTACCAGCAGGACAGTTTCACTCATGGTATCTCCTTTAACACGTTTTGTGGGCAAGTCACAGAGTATACAAGTTGCTGGCTGCTCCATCCCATAGCGTGTGTACCTCCAGCAAAATGAAACTGTGGAACCATATTTTGTTCTACGTTTTGGTACTAAAACATACCCCAAAATAATAACAATAACAACATCATCAGCTGTTACATGTCAGCAATAAAGTGCCATGTGTGAATTAACATGAAGTATGTTAATCACCTTTCTACAGCGGGCAAACATTCACGTTTAAGTTTGGTTTACAGTTTTGTAATAAAAGATTAATTTTGCTCCCTTCCCCTATACAAAGCATGTGCTATGAAATAACCAAAAGCAATCATCCAAGTGTGAATGCAATACAGAGTTCCATTCAGATTTACTATGCAGACACAAAAGGGAAGTTTAATATACAGTATATTGCAAAATAAGGCAAACATATTCAACTACTATGTAATTGTGTTTAAATTTTATAACTTGACATTAGTATTGTAAGGTACATCCTGACAATGAGTCACTGAATTTTACATATAATCCCATTTTTATTAATAACCTCTATTTCTATAATGTCATATGTCCCAATTGGTCTCAAGCATTCAAATATTGTATGTATTGGGAACAGTTTATCTTTGTAAGGACACAATGCAGCAGTTGTTTTGTTTTGCACAATAACTCTTCACGACAGCCAACAGAGAGTAATGCTTTACCAGTTTAAACTGCAGGAGTACATGAGACTCTGCATTATCATTTGCCTGATATCTTGGCAAAATGCGGCTTCAAATAATGTCCTTATTAATAATGAAGTAGTATTTGCACATGACACAGGACGAAGCTGTTGCAGTAACACATCGGCAGGAGTGGCCATTGTTGAAGCAGTGGGTTTGTTGTAGCGGGTGCCCAAGGGGACTAAGCTCTAAGATGTTGCTTGGGAGATGGCTGCCTCATCCCCATTGCCTGGCTCAGGAATGGCATAGGTCTATTTGAGCTGTGTGCTTGCACAGCTGGTGCCATCAGAGCTGACCATTGGCTTTCACTCTCCCTGAAGTGATTTGGTCTAGTGGAGCAGCACCAGCTGTGATGAGCTAGAGGCAAATCCCATTCCTTTGCTCTGGACGCAGCCTCGCTTCTCCCATGCTGTTCCTACCTGTTGTTAAATGAAGTCAGGCTTGGGGATCTAGTCAGGGTTTGGAGATGGAGTGTGGGTTTGTCATTTTCCTCATGTGGATTACAATCTGAAACATGGCATGTTATTTTCTTGGTAATTTGCCCTTGCTGCCTCTGCACATAGTTGAAAACCATAGTTCCTATGAGTGTCTGTGAGAAAGAGAGCCAGGTATATGGACAGAATAGAAAACTAATGTTGGAGCAGTCCTGTGTGAAAAATGTCTTGCTGCTGGGTGAATACTTGTAAATGTTTTTCCCAAGCAGTATAAACATAAAAATGGACAGCCTGTTCCTGTAACACACTTTTATTTTAAGGCTGCATCAGCAACACTTGCCACTTAGTTACTAGGAAATGAAACGTGAGGTATGATACACAGTACTTTGGTTTCCTTTTATTCAAGTACCTGCATCCAGACATAATGGAAAAGGGTAAGGACAAGATGTCATCTTTATTGCTGTATTAAGGTCTCCAGGACAGAGACTGTCCCTTGTTTTGAACATGGCAGGACTCAGCATGAAGAAATAAATCAGGCTAAATGTATGCTGAGTGTCTGCAGTACTGCAACAAGCACTTTCTATTTGTACATCTGATAAGTGCTAAGGCTGGTTTTCCCTTGGCCTGCAAATAGAGCAGCACATGCGTGCAAATCTCTGAAAGGCTCTAGAAGATAACTGCTGTTGTTGGCCGGGGCTGTGTAATGTGTTATAGCTGAAAAAGGCTTTTGTCTGCTTGTTGTGCGGAAGTGAGAGGGTTTGGCAGTGTGCTGGAGATTGCATAGGAAGAAGCTAGTTACTCTATTTTGTCCTCTTTTGTTGTGTGCTTTCCCTGTCTCTCTGAGTTGTCTTTTTCCTTGCTCAACTCCTCTCAACAGAGGTCAGTGACTGTCTGCACTCTTCAAGGCATCAGTCAAAGCCAGCACACTATGGCCTGGCCAGTCAAGCAAGAGGTTAGTCACCCCTGTGTAGGCGCTCTCCCAAGCCTCTGCACAGTCAGCTCCTGGACACAGATGAACACTTCCAATGAGGTTTTCCCCAGGGGTGCGAAATAAGTAATTAAAAAATATTCAGTTCCTTTACATGTACGTGCAGTATGTGGCCCCGTGACCACTGTTAAAGGGCTTCATGAAATTCTCTGAATGTCCCTATTTGTGTGATGTATGTTAGGGACAAGTCAGGCATAGCAACATAGCACTCCCAGCTGATGCCACTGTTGCTCACTACAAAATGCAGACATCTTGTTGGAGACCTTGTTGGAGACCATGAGGTATTCTTCGTTGTTCCTTGATGGGATTATTCTAAAACAGAATAACCAAACTCTATTCTTGTGTATCGCCATAGTAGTCGGTACAGAAAAAGAGGACGACTAACATGGTGATCCTTGCATGTACTTTGCTAATTGGGCACAAATATAGGGCAGAAAGCAAGCAGTCCTACACAGTTCTAGAGTCTGACCATGCCTACCAGGAGCTGCAGATGGTGATGTTGTGTAAATAGCTGTGTCTTTTGGACCTGGTCCTGGCTCCTAGAGAAACTAGTTGCACTTTGCAGAATAGGCACAATTGTGCTCTAATCAAGCCTGCAAATTCACGCTACTGTCCTTGGCCTAGAAAGCAAGTGGTACATGAGGCATTATTTTCCAAAAGCAAAGCCACAAACCATGCAGTTTTTCTTAACTTTGCAGAACAAAGTTCTGCTGAGTCAATGTGAGAACCACATTGTAGCTGACTCCCTCAGCATGGCTGTTCTTTCTGCATGGAAGAGAACTCCATAGTGCTAGACAGAAGGGGATGTGAGGAGGAGTATAAACCCAAAGGCTGCATTTAGCATGCCAGACTCTACAGACTGCATGGGATTTGCAAAAATGAGTTCTTTAGTTAAAACAATCTCTGGAATCAGCTCCGGTGCATGGTAAATGTGATGACAGGCACTTAAACGGCCTTCTTGAAGAAAACTTCTTTGATTGTCATCTTGGTATGCAGAACACAAGAAAATGGTCTGATTTGTGGTTCAGCACCTACTCACTTTGTCTCATCCAGTCAATAACACTAGAAACATAGTTTATCAAGTATTTCTGTAAATCTGCAACCAGGGAATGCAGAAGAATGTTACACTGTGAAGGTTTGTTTGGTTGTTGGGGTTTTTGGTTTTTGTTTGGTTTGTTGTTTTGTTTTTTTTCCCCCCACAAAGATGGTTTTGATCTTTTTTGCACAATTACGTTTGTTTTCCTATGAGTCTCTAGTTTGTTTTTTTCATTTTAATTTATGTGATTGCTTTCGTTTACCCCAGGGAAATTTAACCACCCTGGCAGTGAGAGCCAGCTATTTTGACTGGTAGAATAACATGGTACCTAAAGCAGCACTTCTTGCTGCATGAGGATCACAAAGTACTTGACAAATATTAAAAAACCGTACTTCACAGTATCCAGGAAAGAAAGAAATTGCTTTCCACATTTTACAGACAGCAGGAGCTGAAATTAATGGTTATATGGACATGTCCTCTGAAGACTAACGTATTTTTATCTGAGCATCACTCAGTTTCAGCAAGTAGCTGTGATGTGAGGGTCTTTAGACTTTGCTGGAGCTGAGCATCTGGATTTTAAGTATAGTAGAGCTTTAATCTTGTAGGTGTGTATTCTTCTGGCTTTACTTGCACAGTGCATTGCAAATACGTATCTGAATCTGTGCAGCTGATGAGCGGGTCATCTCGATACAAACCCCCAATCTTTTATCTGAACCTTCCTTTGTACACAATTCATTTTTTCCTTGCTATGAGCTTACCAGAGTATTAATTTAGACAGGACTTGTGTCCCTTAAATATTGCACTTATCTGTCAGGCCAGACTTGGAAAAGAGGTGTTTTTTTTACAAGGCTGAAGGATCTCTTTGGTCTGCTACCACTGTCTTATTTGAAGGGGGCATGCCCCTCAAAGTCCCTCCCTTCCCAAATGTTAAGGAGTGACAAAAAGGTGTGAGAAAATGTCAATATGCTCTGAAATATTCTCTTATCTTCACCACCACACCCTACTGCATCCCATTTCCTTCTCTGGGCAAATCTACCTGTCAGGTTTTCAACTGTC
Source organism: Baryphthengus martii (assembly GCA_013396935.1). NCBI lineage: Eukaryota > Metazoa > Chordata > Aves > Coraciiformes > Momotidae > Baryphthengus > Baryphthengus martii. The sequence continues at coordinate 26,305 of VWZK01009538.1, read as the reverse complement.
ACTGCCAGCTTTGTTAAAGATGCTTGCAAGGTGCCAAGAATATCATTCTAAAAAACATCTTTGCTGGCGAGGACTGGCACTGCTGCCAGTGCTGGAGTTCCTATCTCCTTCTGATAAAAGCTACTGGCTTACAAAGTGTTGACTTAAGACCTGCCACAGTATCAGTAGTTTGGGCAGTGGGACAGACTGGCTGTGGCCAACAAGATAGGAAAGGATGGATCAGATAATGGCTTTTACAGCATGTGAAATCAGCCCTTGGAGATGGAAAGCAATGGATGAAAAAGAAGAGCTGAAGAACAAGGGTGAAGAGAGGAACCAGTGAAATACCCCACAGTATCCTGGATCATTTTGCATGCCTCTAGGGGATCATATATGTCAAAATAAATACAACTGGATGTAGCATCAAACTGAGCTGCCTGCGTTTCTAGCATGTTAGGAAAAAAGCTTCCTCAGTGCACACTAAGAGCTAAGCTCAGACTTGCAGCATTCTGTGCTCAGCCTCCAAATGCTGAATATTTTATTCAAAATCTGATTTATTTCTTGAGGAAGTTGGCTAGAGAAGCTCCCGGTGTGTTGCCTCTTGTTACTAATTTAAATTGAGATTAGAGCAGGAGAGTATCCAACACCATTAGTTCACCTTAAAACTTTCTGCATCTGGCAGTATCTCCTGGCTGGTACTAGCACTCTCTTTAAATTGTGAATAAAGCCTGAGAGTCTTTCTACATTTGGCACAGGAGCAAGCTGGCAGTCAGGTGTTCCTGCATGAACACTGAAGCTACAATATCGGAAACATTTCTAAAGTTACGGAAAGGCATTTCCCTTCCACTTTTTGTTACGACACATTTTCTCAAAGTCCTTCCACTCCATAGTGGTTATGTATCCACGTGTACAGGAGGGGCTCTGAAGGACTGACTCCAGGACGTTGTGTCTGTGACTGGGAGGTGTAGCCTGGACTCATTTCTGTTGTTCGCCTCCTTGGAGCACTGTGGGCTTGTCTGCATGTTCACATTTAAATGCAAGGCACCCCGGAAGAAGTCAGAAATGAAGCCAAGCAACCTTGAGGGCAATGGTAGGCTGCTGATGCTGTCATGATGATCTATGCAGCATTCAGGACTCTCAAGACTTGTCCTGTGGAAGAAGCCACCAGGAGCAGAGCACAGGCTGAGCAACTAAGGGCTGTCTTTTTATGGCCTGAGGCCTACAGGATGAGCTTCAGGTCTGAGCACAATCTGAGCATGGTGTACCTGTGTGCACCAAAAGTCACCTTGAGCAGAAAAGTTCTGCTGAATTAAAATCCGTACAGGGTAAAGCTTGCAGAGAAGCATGTAAAAACACCATACTGCAGTCTGAAAGACGAACTGCAGTATAGTATCACTCTCCCCAACTGTAAAAAGAGCTACATTTTAAAATAATGCATTTTTATTAATGAAAAAACACTGAGCAGAGAAAGACCATGATGTGAGGCAACACAGAGATTAAAAAATACTTTCTATTGCAAGAAAGAATCAGAAATCGGAAAGAAAAGCATTTGATTCTTGGAAATTACAAATTGTCACTATTCAAAAGACCAGTGGCTTTTAAACCTTCAGAGAAACAGCAAGAATATCTGGCCCAAAAGTATGGGCATCTGGAACATGAGACAAAGAAAACCATCACGGTTACGAATCTCAGCCAAGCTGTTTTATCTAGAGGAATGTGCTGGTTCATTAACTCACAAGCCAGTCCAATAAAGTGTATTTTGTAGTTTGTAAGTGTTTATCAATTAAATAAACCCTGTGGGTGAGCTTGTCAATAGATGAGGGCCCTAAGCTTCATTGCTTCTGCTTCGCTACTGGAATGATCTTGACTCTGTCTTCTATTAAGGCTCCCCAGTCTCATATTGGCGTTTGTGGCCGCCTGCTGCAGATGTCAGCTCAGGCTCACTGACAGTTTCTTCATTTATAGGATCAATGAAATTTCCTTTCAAAGAGCAGGGGTTTTTGCCACTGGATTCACATACTCCATGACCCAAATCCCATTTGGTATATGATTTTCACTCTATTATTGGAATTGCAAAAGTCTAAAAGCTTCTTCTTTGGGCACCTGATTATTTTACTCTGTCTGGCTCTTTTTGTCGTCCTTTGCACCTATTGAGAGCTCAGGGTAATATCCAAGAACTTGCAGAGGAGTAAAAGATTCTGGTAAAGGCTTCTAACAATTATTTTTCCACATAACTGCATTTACTTCATAAAGCAATTGATGTCTTTATTATTATTATTTATACATGTCACTAGATTTCAATTTCACAATAGCATCTTAATTTTCACAGCCCCTCTCTACAAGTACTATGTAATTTGTTGAACAACATCATATACACACTTTTAAGTAATAGAATTTTTCTCTGAACATTTTGATGCCAGTGCATGAACTGCTTTTCCCTGCTGTTACTTTCAACTTTTTTTTTTCCTCAATATTTCCATCAGGATTCACTTAACCTTCTCTGCTTACAGTTTACTTTAAAAGTGGCAGGTAAGATTTTAAATAAAATCTACAATTTTTTAAAAATACACTTTCAAGCTTCATGTTGTGATCTTGATGGGGAAATCAAATAGTAAAACAAAGGAACTGAAAGTATTAGTGGTTCTGGAGTGGTTAGTGATATAATACTTCTCACTTAATCTGTGTTGTGGTTTAAGAGTTAACAAATTGATTGGACCTGATGATCTTAGAGGTCTTTTCCAACCTAGATGATTCTATGATTCTATTTTTTTTTCTAGATTCTTAAAAGCATTAGCAGGTGAAAAATCTCTGTGTGTTGCTGCATTACCTTATTAGCAGGACTGAATCTTTGGATCCACATTACAGGCTCTGCTGTTTGGGTAAGAAACAGCATTACCAGACTCCTTGTCTAATATGTGAGGAGGTGCTTTAGGAGGCAAGGATACCTTTCACAGATAGGTGCCAATAGCTCGTACATTTGGCAGCTCTGAGGACCTGGTTTCTGCTCCAGAGGAAAGAGCCTTCAAGAGAGGCTGTCTCCTCAAACTCGGCAGTATGTGCACCAGTGCAGCTCTTTGTATCACTTCCAGTTTTATCCATCTGAAGCTTCACATACTTGACCACTTGTTCCCAGCCTCTCTCAGGATCTTCGGAGCTCTGATCTTTGGTGAGAGGGAATATGTGGAGCAGATGCACTTTTTTCAGACTAAACAACCATGGGGAAGAGGACAAGGCCATAAGAGCCTGTCCTGTGTTCCCATCTTGATTCTAACCCTTTTACTACATATCAATCACTATGTTTGTATTGTCTGCTCTTCTATTTTACTGTTTGATCCCATGTCCAGCCTCCATCCCCAAAGATCTCTTATACCCATCTGAAAAAGTCATAGCCTTCCTTAGCTCTGTTCCAAATCACTTTTTCTATTGCCACGCGTTCCATCAAAAATGTTGTCTTGTCCATCCCAGGAAGCCCACTTCTTCTAGCCTCTATGCCACACAAGTGGCACAACAGTGTGAAAGATGACTTTACAGCAGTTCCACTGCCACAGGAGGGTGAACCCCACTCAGCCACTGTATCTGCCAGCCAGGGACACAGTGCACAGGGAGTCCAAGGAAAACTTAGCTGCTGGCCTAAAAGTGACAAGCCTTTGAGTGAGGCTTGAATTCAGTCAGAAGTGGGTAATACTTTTTACGGGGGTAGCAAAGGACATGTCTTGCATGCTTGAACCCAGCCTCCTAAATTTCATCTTCTTACTGCAGAGTGTAAAGGCACTCCAGTTTTGTGGAGAATGGTTATGAGAACTCTTTTAAAACAGATAAACGGTGTATGTCATCTTAAACCTGTATTAAAAAAACTTGTTACTGCTCATCCTTTCAAAAAACTGTCCTGAAGCACTAAGGTGCTTCTGCACTTTTAGTTGACCGGAAAGGGCAAAACAAGCCGCCGGAAACACACAGCCTTACTTATAAGCACTTCTGTCAGCTCAGCCACCTTCGAACCCGCGTTGTCCTGAAATCTTGTGCTTCTGGCTGGGCATGTTCAGCTTTCCCTGCCTCCTGCTTTGTGTAAGGCCCTACCGAGGAGACACAGGAAAACAGCAGCCTCTTGTGAGGGGCAGCTGAAGGTGACCTCTGGAAAGCAGCAAGCTCTTGGCCCAGAGTCCTCCTGGGAATTAGAGGTCTTCAGGCAGCAGGACTTGGTCACAACTTTTAGTACCTCTGATATTATTCTTTAATGCTTGCAGAAGAAAAGCTAGTAATTAAAACAGAGTATGTTGATAAATGGAGGGAGTTCAGTGGAGGGCCACAAGGGTGACTGGAAACTGTAGCACTTTGCCTGGGGCTCGTCCCGCTACTCCTAGTCCCGGGTGCGCCACCTTGTGAGGCAGACGGCTATCAGCCCTGGGGCAGCTTCTTTAAACGGGTGCTGGGCGGCAGGGCCTCTCGGGGCAGCTCTGCCGGCGGCTGCTTCCTCTGCGGACGCGTCACCTTTGTATGCATTAAATGTTAAGGTGTTAAAACCACCCAGGTTGCAGAGGACTCAGGTTAAAATCATGTTTGATCTTAACAACATTGCTATCTGACCGTTCTGGCAAGGATGCCTGGCGAAACTGCCCCTGATGAGAGGCTGAGGGAGCTGGGCGGGCTCAGCCTGTCGAGGAGGTGGCTTCCAGGGTCCTAATGGCTGAGTACGGATAGGATGGGGCTGGGCGTTTTATGGAAGTGTCTAGCAGGAGAGCAGTATGCAATGGTCATAAATTGGAAGAGGGAAGGTTCTGACATGAGAGAAGGAGGAAGAATGTCACCGTGAGGACAACGACAGGTTTTCCAGAGAGTCTGTGTTTCTCTGCTTTTGGAGATCTCCCAGATTTGATAAGAAGATCCAGAGCAAGGTGGTCTTAATTCAGTGTTGGCTCTTTGGCAAGAGGCTTGCTTCCTGAGGTGGTTTCTAGTCTGTCTGATTCTTTGTTTGTGTGGAAATGTAAAAATATCTAGAATTCAAGGCTGGCTAAGCTGGAGATGGCTGTTCTACTCCAAGTATACAAAAAAAAAAATAAAATATATATATAAAAAAAAATCAAATCTGTTGACATACCAGGTTTAGACTTTACCCCTGATTTTCACGGAAAGCATCTGAATCTTTTTTATTGTCCTCATGTTTCAGTTGTAAGTTGAGCTGTCTTTTGGCCACCCTAAGCCTTTGCTGTGGGGGTTGATAATATCCAAACCAGTTTAATACCAAGTGTTAAGCTGATAGAATGCTGACAGTGTTACCAGACATGTGCGCGGTGTAGCAGAGGATGCTGCATTTTTATGTAGTATGAAAAGATCCTCATAAGCATGAAAGCGTTAAAAAGCAAAGTCACCATCTGCATGTTAAATAACTTTCCAGACTTCTCACTTTTCTATTTTTTCTACTAAAAATTTGAGAAGCCCTAATTGACAGCTGATTTCTTAGATCCTGTGGAAAGAGGTTCTTACTACAGTGATATCTTACATCACTGCACTTAAATTGTACCTGAAAAAAAAAAGACAGCCTTATCAATTTGATGTGACATTCAAACTGAAGCTAAAGCTTCCATTTCAAATGTTGATAGCAAAATGTTGGAGAGGAGAAATTTGTGCACTAATAGGAGAAAGTCATGTCAGTCATGCCAGAGCGTTAGAAAACATTAGGAGATCTGGATGAAATCTGCCAAAAACTGTACACTCTCATTTTCTAAATATTCTGCTAGTCCTTAGTCATGCACTCTAGAGATTTTTAAATGCTGACTTCAACAGAAAACAAAAACATAGAAATAGATTATTTCAGTGTGGTCACATTTTTAGCAGAAAGAGTTATTTTAGTTGTCATGAAACATTAATTCCCCTTTTGTTCATTTTCATGTTAAAACACTAATGAATTTGTATGCCAGAACAGGCCCTCCTTAATTATGCATGATATATATATTCATTAGGCCCCAGAGAGAAGGGGAGGGTGATGTGACCAGCATGTGTCTCATTACCATGCATGAAATGATAATAAAATTAGCAATAGATGGACAACAAACTGGAAGCAAGTTTGTTGTAACTCAAGAGAAGGAATTGCTGGAATTTTTTGGTGCCTAATGTTCTTTGCTGTACTTTGCTGAATGACTGCAGTGAGTGCAACTGCCCCTACACCATCCCCGAACAGGGGTGCTATAATAGCAAAGTATCACATCTGTGTGTACCACTCCGCAGCTGAGGAAATGGCTTTGAAGCACTTGGATCATTTTAATTATGCAGTGGCTAGGAACAATCCATGGGGGCTACAGGAGCTTGATTTTTGGTCAGTGCAGACTGCCCTGGTACAAGTCTCAGAACATCCAGATAATTTCAAAAGCATTGAGAGCTTATAATACATTAAATTTTCAGTCACCTTGCAGCAAAGTGCCACAGTGTTGCAAGAATCAAAAGCTATAGGATGCTTCTGAAATAAACTGAGGCATTTTTGCAAATGTGCCATTGCTGGTATTTATTTAATCCTTCAGCAGCTGGAGATGCACTGAGCTGTTTAGAATGTACAGCACAGGGCTCTGTGTTTAGAGCTAAGATAGGTTTTAGATTATCTCATGTGTTGATCAAGTTATTATTAGATGATAATGTGGTGCTACGTGATAACTCATTACATTCTCACTGCACTAGTGTCTTCATCCCAAAACATCGCAAGCATGAATTTGGGCTTGTAAACATAAAGGCTGAATAACACCGGAAGGCTTTCTCCCATGTTCTTATGGGGGGAGGGGGAATGAACCACAAACAACAAAACCAAATCAAACAAATAAAAACAAACCAAGCAAACACCTACAAAATACAGACTGAGATACTTCGTATTTTAGTTCTGTTGCTACTGCGCGAAAGCAGAGGAAGTGTTTGTGTTAGTCAGATGAAATTTAGATGATCTTTAAGAGGAATACCTTTCGTTATGGGCTTCTGTATGACCAAAGCAGCAAAGGCAGTTACCCAGTTTTGCAGCACTGGAATTGAAACTTACTTCTTTCCTGTCCATCATCTTAGCAGCTGTCAGTCTAGGGCGTAATGAAAGGTTGTTGGGAATTTTCAGTTGGGATAGTTAAGATCCATAACAAGGTCTTGCAACTGCCAGTCTCCTTTGGATCAAAACACTATCTGCAAGTGCAGCATTGCATCTCTTGCAGAGTTTTGAGTTCAGGGGAATATGGACTTAATTGTTCTGGGCGGGACGTGTGCGTGTGCTGTGAGAGCAGCATGTTCTGCTTCCCTGTCTGGGGCTGGCTAACCTCACTTAACAAAACCACCTTCTGGAGGAGTGTGGTTCGAATTATGATTATGAGCAAGCTTTCTTAATGCACAAAAACCAAATTGCATATGTTTTTATTACAGATATTTTTTTCAGTTATGATAGAAGTGTAATCATCTCTTTATAAAACCAGAGAAAATATATCTCATGAAAATATAATTAACATTTTCCCAGTGTTTAAGATAATTGATGTATTCATGACATAGCAAATATTCTTTTGTGACTTTAAAATTACATAAAGACATATTAGTCTAATTGGGTTCTTCACCCAAAATATTCAATCATCCTGCATATCATGAACTCTTTTCTGAAGAGTAATTTTTTTCATGTTACTTCTGAAGCTAAAAAATATAATAAAGAAATGGTTTTCAACCATTTCTTTTCTGCCTAGTGTTATCGCATGGATGGAAAATGTATTTTATACTACTACTCTTTCATTCTTTTTTATTCTCTATACATATTCATTTTTTTGAATACTTATTTTTTCTTTCTGATATAATTTTCTAGTTCTTCCTGATGAGATATAGCTGTTACTTACAGGCCATGCTGAAAAGTACTGGCTATTGGCTGAAGAGCTCAGGTTGTGAACACGATTCTTTGATCTTTATTCTAGGCAGGCACATTTTTTGGAAAGCAGAGCATAATTCCGCAGTCATATAGGGGCATTATAATAAGCTAACAATGGAGTAATATTAACAGTAATGTCATTAGGACAGAGGGATGTTCATCTTTTAATGAAGCTAATTATCTAGTTGTCAGCTTTTTATGCATGTATTATCCATTCTTTAGGTTTTCTATTTTATGTTAGGAACTCTTTCATTTTCCTTTGAACCTTCCAAATGTATATCCTTGATGTGCTGCAACCCATGTGTGACCAGGACTTGCCTTTGGGAGCTGGGTGCATGCAGTGCCATAAAAATTGCTGGGAACACAGATAATACACCCGTGGTGACCTTAGATGGCTGCTTTATCTGAGAGCCTGAACTGTTTGTAACTAAACAGTCTGTAAATTGTAGCTTGCTAACTTTTTACTTTGCATTGAAAAGTAAGTGTTAAGATACAATGCTGTTTAAAGACTGGCAATTTTTTTTTTTCAAATGTACTCCAGAGGGAATGAATCAACCTGTAATGAGTAAAAAGTTTTGCTGATTTTTTCAGTAGAGTTCAGTGAGACCAAGATGATCAGGTGCTTTAGAGAGCTTGAAAGCACTTATAAGATTCAATGCCTGCCTATAGAAGACATGATTTATTACCATGCAACACGCAATAAGTGAGTGCTTCCTGAAAACTTCCTGTAAATCAAGTGTTTTTACTTCTTATAACTTTCCAGGCAAGTTTGTTTCCTCAAGTCAAACTTCTTTCAATAGACTTAATACCCATCCAGGGTAACTCCCTTCCTCAGAGCAAGTGCCCCAGCGCTCCATTAAGCCTACAGATATGTCTTTTCCCACCTGTGGAAGTTTTTGTGATGGATTCACAACTATTTTGCAGTCCTTGTGAAAAACTGTGTTGCATTGAGCTGTGTTTATAGTCCCCAGGCACAGCTTTCTCTATTTGAATGAATGGTTTTGGAGGAGAACATGGAGCTATTTTTTAGGATGTGTGTGCGTGTGTGAATCTGTGATTTTCTCAGGGTCTCGTAGCAAAATACCATAGACACGTGGACCTCATTTTGTTTCATATTACTTGAGACGTTATCTCATTATTTTGATTGTGTTTGCTGCAAAATTCACTGGGATCCTCTAGAAACCAGTGAGGGTCCTTTGCTCTGATGTAAGCTTTATCACCTAAGTGGCTTTAAATTCCCTTTAGAGGAATAGAAATCCTCTCCTTGCCTCTGCAGGTTAGCATCAAGTACTGAGAAATTGGGGGTAATGAAGCATTTGTCAATATTTTAATTTACTATGAGCAATTTGCTAGAGACCAGACCAGCCTATCAGGCAGTAACTCTCTATAAAGATGGATTTGACAGCTCCGCACAAATGGTAGATCATGTCAGAATTTGAGATCCAGTAGAGTGATACAGAAATGTGTCATCTTTCTGATTTGAGTTTGCTATTTACAGAAAAAACTGTTAGGTAGTACAGCAGCATTAGTTAGACAAGCTCTTTCTGTAGACTAGCTAAAGATAGGCTAAGCTAGTGACCAAATTGCAGACATGAATCAAAAGTACAATTTGCTGCACACTGAAGTGAGAGCACTGACATTGTGAAGCAGATTTTCATGGTGATGCTATTGGGACTGTGTTTTGGGTATTACAGAATTAAACCCTACTGCTTCCTACAGAATTCTAGATATGTTTCCAGCAGTGCTTTTGACTCATCAGTTTAAAACATGATTCAGCTACTTTGCTTTTCCAGTCTTTCCTGTATCTCCAAGGATAATACCAGAAATTTGTGTCAGTTCTGTCTGCCTTACGTCATTCTCCCACCACTCAGATGGCAGTTCCCACTTCTTTTGTCTTATGGCGTGTAGCAAATTCTGAAAGATAAACAAACAAGCAATAAAAAGACCCAACAAAACTAAGTTACAAACTCAGTTAAAAATACACTGCCCTGATCTACTGTGTTCCTTGCTGTGACTGTACTTCCAACATTTCCAGCTTTTTGACATCATTGAGCATGGCCTTCATCAGCCCTGCCTGCAGTGCTGTCTCTGCCCTTTTCACAGTAGCAGTTGTGGAGAGGGGACACAATCTTCCCACCTAGCCCTCATCGGAAATCACTCTCTCCTGGCTCTGCCTTCAAGCAGGCTGGAGATTAGTTTGACTATCTTAAACAGATCAACTGAAAGCAGGTCCTATATTAAAAAGTGTAAACATTGAGCTTCCTTGATAATTCTTTGTCCAGCTGGTCAAATCCTTATTTTGCCACACAACCCATAAAGCTGCAGGTGAAAAATGTTTGAAGCTGCTATATATGAACAACCAAATTAGTTTTTTCCAGCTATGTTGCCTATTTTTGAGATCTCCCTATAGGCAAGGATTTCATCACACAGAGCTCAAATTAAATTCTGTGAAAAATTTGAGAGTACAGCTATAAGCCACAGCCTCTTTTTAGGATGGGCACTGCTGTCTTTGCACAAGTATGCTGGTGCTTCATCAAAGGGTATGATTTTACTCACAGTATTTGTGGAGCTGCTGCTGCCTCAGAGGGAAAGACTGGGAATGGAAGTATGAGAACAGGAGCTCCTGTGAACATCCTCATCATTAGGGATGGATTAAGAGGTCACTAAGCAAGAGAAGGAGAAACTGAAATGAAAAGTGTACACTTCTGGTTTATTGTCATCTGCCTAGAGATTTATGTAAAAGGAAGGCAATCACAGTTATCATGAGAGGGGGAAGACAGATAAAGCGTTCAGAAATTATTGCAGTGTTTCATTAGATGTTACTCAAATTACATTAACTTTGTGCCCAATTATCTGATGGCTGCCAAACAATGCCCAGAGTTAGGGAAAAAATGCAGGCCCAGCTATGAGAGTAATTTAACCTCTTACATTTAATGGAACTGTTTGTGGGCTTGTCTGTGGGAAGGTGGGAGGATTGCCCCTTCCCCAGTGATCAGCAGGATCTGTGGATGACCATCTGAGCGGTAGCCCCGTGCGACTTCCTGCACTGTCAGTGCTGTTTTGGGAGTGTTACTCTTATGTACTGGCCTGAATTGAAGGTTATCAGCATATCAATACATAGAAAAAAATCAAGACCTTAATTGAAAAAAAAATGTAGTGAAAGCCTTATCCTGCTGTAAAAAATGGGAGGTTGAACCACTGACTTGAAAGCAGCTGGGGTTATACCTGTTGTCCAGGACAACATTAGCTCACCTCTGCTCTTCCTTTGTGCAGAAGGCTTCAATCAAAACTTACTCCTCAGCTGACCATGCTGACTATCCTAACTTAAACCCTGACCAGCTGATTTTTCAGCATATGAACTGTTGGTAGTTTATGGCCAAGCTGTGACTCAGCCCACATTTCTGTGCAAAGGAGCCAGGCTATGGAAGAACAGCTGTAATCTGACTCTTGGTGCTCAGTCATGTGGAAATACAAGTATTGCCTTCCCTTGCATCTTGGGAGTTCCAGAAAACAGAGACTGAGGAAGGTTTATCTACCCTGCACCAGCCGAGCAGCTCATTCCTTGTAGTTTGGGCAGCAAGTTCCCAGTGGCAGAAGTACAGACTGAAACAAAATTCCTGCCACTACCCCTTTGCTCTGCAGGAGAGAAGGACCCAAGGGAGGAATGGTGAGTCAGTTATGTGACTAAGTCACAGTACTTCCTGGCTTCTGCTACCTAAACACAGTCCTCTCCTTAGCATTGTGCCTCCAGGCACTTTCTAGTCTCGAGTACACACCTTCCATGTTAATTAGTGATCTGCCTACTTTCCCCTTTGTTTAGTGTTGTGGGTTTCTTCAATAAATGAAAATATTTTGAAAGTGGAATAAATTCACAGCACAGAGCAAAGGAAAGCCAAGTGCAATTTAACTAGAACAACCTGTGTGTGAGAAAGTACTATGAGACTATGTGATTGCTGTGCAAACAGCTTCTGTCTTTTGTTAAAATTCTTGAATGCTACGCTCTATTGAATTTTTTTCTTCTTCTACCTAGACCTTTTCTTCGGTGTTTGCCTTTAGATCTCTATTTTTTAACACTCTATGCTACATTTGTTTTGAATATTTTGATGGAAGACCATGTGCTTTCCATTTGAGAATTAGAGGTCAGGGAAACAAAATGCCTCTGGTGTTGCAACTGCAGTGCATCTTAGCAGCACCCTCCCCTTTCACTCTTGCACTGACAGCCAATACATAACCTCAGACCCTCCTCTGGAGCCACCCTAACCCAGATACCTCCTCTTTCTCAGTGAGCAGAAACCAGCCACTCCCTATCCCAGAGAGTCTCTTCCAGATGGTCTTCCTTCTTGCCAGGCCTCTACTTTTGTGGGCAAACACTACTGGATGTGCTGCTGACATGTGCACACCTTTCAATGTTTAGGGCCAGTGCCTCTCCGTTTAGGCTCCATCCTCTTCTGTCTGTGGTCTCTTTGAAGCTGCAGACATCTGGAGCTAAAAATAAAAATATTTTCCACTCAACCTGAACTGTACTGTAATAGAAAGTTACCTTGGTGTCTGAAAGCACCGAGTTGTGTTTCAAGTACACATAACATTTTGAAGTGTCATAAGTAGGTTTATAGAGGACAGCAGAATATTGGTGGAGCCATGGAGTTCCATTTGATCTTTACAAAGTTCTCAGAAAAAAATTCTAGAGTGTTTGCTACAGCCAGTTGAGTCACTCTTGAGCATGAACACCAATCTTTGAATGGACAGCCATGGTCGTACTCAGAGAGCAACGCTTTTGTGAACAGCTACAAAAAAAACCTGCGAAAAATAAAATAGATTAGCACAAAAACATCCTCTCAAAACACAGCAACAAAACCCTTATATCCTCTTTCCTGAATAAGTTAAAAGCCTCCCTGCTTTTCAGCATAGTTATGAATGGATATTTGTGTAGGGCATGTTGGTAAAGGGAAGGGACATGGAAATGACACAGAGGGGAAGGAGAAGGGAAAGAAAAGAAGCCTGGATGTGTGATCAGTAGTTTTGTGTTTGGCCAACTGTGTATGTATGTGCAATATCACATTGCTCCATTTTTTTGATTGAAAAAAGCTTGAAGTATGTAATTGAAGCTATGCCTACTGTAATTTTGGAAGCATAATGTATGCTGCATAAGACAGAGAGGGAAAAGTACATTTAGTTATTTGGTGTCCATTAGTTTTTTGAGCTCATGTGCCTTTAAAGGACCTGTGCCCTTAAAGGACTTGGCAGGTCCTCAGTTGCAGAGTCTTTCTGACCTTGTCTACATGGATGGATATATAGATTCAAACTCCTTTACCTGTATCTTGAGGGGCCAGGCACTACCCAGTGTTGTCTGGAAACTGCTGCTGCCCTAACAGGCACTGTGCAGTAGTTAATATGCAAGATTGCCTCTACGCCCCTTATTTTTCTAGTTTGAGACATGTGCTATGTCAAAAATGTCCCGTTTGAGATATATTCAGTACTTTCCATGATGTTTACAAATCTCTGCTGCAATTTAGTTTTGCATTTTCCTCTCTCAGATAGGGTAGAGCACAGAGAGCTAGAGCAGTGCTTCCCCTACTCTTTTCCATAGAGGGAGCAAATAGAATTGTGGATGTGTAAGAGAGCTCTCTAATATTTAACATTGATTTATTTGGTAGTGGCTTGTTTTGCATCTCCTATCTGTGTAATGCTGCTCCTGGGTGAATGAGGAAAATTTGTAGTGGATCCTTCTGTCATGCATGAATGTCAGTTCCTTTTCTAGCATGTTACCATGGCATCCTAACTCAGGTAATGTAATAAGAAGATGAGGATATAAAGCGGGTATGTTCATTGTCTATTAACCCCTTCAGGAGAGTGACATAAAAGGAGCAAGAGAAACTACTGTGGAGGATATCACTGTGTTAGATTCTTGGTTGCTCCATTCCTGCTTCTTGGAGATTGCGAACGAAGCAACTCATGTCCCTTCCTAGGTATCATCATGTTACCATCACCAAAGTAAGTGTGTGTTAGTAGCCTGGCCCTCTGCCCCTTGAAAGATGAGAACTGAAGCCCTGAGAAGGGGAGACCATGAAACGTAAGACAACTGGACTGTACATCATGTTAATGCTTTCAATCTGTAGACCACCTAGGGTATTTTATTTTTAAAAGTGCCTTCTTTGCATTATGCTCCTCAGAATGATACCTCCAGTCTTCATGGAGAATCTGCTTTTGCCTGTGATTGCTAAAGATAGTCACAGTTCTAGAACAGGCTGGTTTACAGGGTTTTTTTTTGCTTGAAATGCTTGCTGGTCTTACATAAGGGAGGCAGCAATTGACTCTTCGTAGTTGGGGTTGCACTAAGAAAGTGCTTAAAATAGTAGTAAAATCTCTCAGTGTGCATGTCAATTATTAAATTTTATTCCACTGCAGAGCAGAGTAATTTCTTTTTGGAATAATTGCCTTTTTGAAGCAATTTTTCCATTAAAGATTCACTGGCATTGCTTTGCAGAAGAAACTAGGTGTTCCTAAATACTCCTTATTAAAAATTTTGCCTCAGTCTTATCTTGTCTTTCCTCTTGTTGCTTTTCATTTTCTCTTGCCCACTAAACAGTAGCCTTCGTTCACTTCTAGCCTCATCTTCTTGTGCATATTTGCTTTGAGAGTTGCGCATTAAAGCAGAAAAATGATGTATATTGTTGTTTGACATTTGGTTCTTGTAAATCAAGGATGGCTGAAGGAGAGATAGTTTGATTTCCCTGTTGCCTCACAGCCCAAACTTCTACATCAAAAGGTTTCCCTTCTTAATCGAGTAAGCTGACTTCACTGTACCCCTTTTTATTTGTGATATTTCATAGCAAAAGAATATTAACAATGTTATTGAAGAATACCAATTTAATTTCCCAGTTTATGATTGAAAATACAGCTGCTAGTCAAGCTTTACTGAATCTAGCAAGATGGATGTGCTAGTTCTTGAAGTCAGTCCATGATCTGTCTTAGCCATTGGTCATGACATTACTGCTGATCTCAACAATGAAATTTTGTAAGTCTCAAAAGAGTTATGTGAAGGAAGCTAGAGAGATCACTGCCACACTAGAAATGATGCTGCGCTCCATATTTAGTGAGGAACCTCTTTAAAGTAATCTTGGTGATTCTTCCTCCCTTCTTGGAGAAATGTTCAGTAGGGAGAGTTCAGTCAGATGAGAATTTTAGTCTAGCTCACAACTGCTAAGAGAAATCAGAATCACTATTTCTGTGTGCATCACTAATGTCACATTAGGACAGCTCAAGATTTCTTCCTATCCCTATATCTAAGTAATTCAGAAATTAATGGAATTTTAATAGCCAGAGTTTGTCTTAAAAGAAAAACTAGAGATGACATTGCATGAAGGGCATTTAAATTTAACTTCTATCTGGTAACTCTTTTTTTTTTTTTTTTTTTGCTGCTTGTCTTGATACTCTTCTATTGATTTAAATGGATTTCATTGACAAACCTCAAAGGATTAGAATTTTTTTCCCATTTCCTTTCCAGTCCCCAGAGTTAAGTGGAGAGCTGCAGCCTTCAGAGAAAAAGCTAAGCTTTCAAGGATGTCATCTTGGACAGGGAGTTTAGGCTGGGAGGTAATGTTACCTCAGCAGCAACACGTAGCCAGGATTAAGATGTGTATTCAATTTTGATATTGCTGAACCTTCTTATGTTTATACTCATGCGGTCAGCTAAAATTGGAAAAAAATACTGAGACAAACCAATCTCATGACATTCTACCCGCCCTTTCCACACTAAAATAAGAGAAAAGGAATTAGTCTTCATCCAGCTGAATCTGATCTGGAGCCCAGGTGCAGATCTGGGTTTTCACTGAAGATCTCCCATGCCTGAGAAGGGAAGCAGAAAGAAAAAGAGGTCTTTGAAGCTCTTTTTCAGATCTGTCTCTCCCTGCAGTGGACTGCATTATCTGTGCTGTACAGTCTGTTTTGCCCAGAATACCTGTGGCTGTCATCCACTAGTGCAGTGTTAAAATTAAGACTGATTACGTTTCCATCCATGCAGTTAGCTGCTGTCAGTCACAAATGGGGCAGGCAATTGGTGCAAAGTTTTGGCCTGGAGTAAGCTGATTTAACCTTGAATAAACTGAACAAATATATAGAACAGCAACTGGAGTTTGGTAACAACCAAATAATGTTATCTGCAAAATTCTGTTTCACCTTCCAGCTGGCACCTCTCAAGGGGCAGCAATGCAATTGAGATTGGAGGTAAGTTGATTTCATGGGCTGAATTCTGGCAAAGTACCCAACTACTTGCACAGTGTGTGAGTTTATGACTTGACTTTCTCAATTGCAAACTGCTTTCTCTTTCTGGTTACTTTTCACACTTATATCTGGTACTTGTCAGCTTTTGAGCTAATTACAGCCTCTATCTAGAAGAGTATAGCCTTTTGTAGTCACAACATATGTGCCCTATCAACAAGTTAGGAATCCTCTTTTGTGACTGTCTTGGATTTCTCCGACATCTTCCCCTTCTTTGTATCTTGCTGGGTTTTGCCCTGAGCCTCCACAGTCAGCTTTCTAGAGTGTTTTGTTTGCAGCTCATGGCAAAAGAATGGGAAGATGCAGAAGAAGGCTGCTCTTGTGACGTTTAAATAGATATAGGAGTGAGCAAACACTAGGTTCAGGTGCTCTCAGACTTGGGAGACAGCTCTTTCCTCTTTTGGTTTTCAGCTCTGTGGTTTGTGACCACCTCTGCAAACAGCTTGGTGTTTGGAAACCTCTTATTCAGTGTATTTTCATGATGAAAGCTTCATGCCTGTTGTCAACACACGGCATTTCTTCCCCTTAGGAGAAGAAAGGAAGTGATTTTTAGAAGCAGTTTTCTGTTGGTCATTTCTTGTCCTGCCCTTGGCCCAGAACAACTTTGTGAGCCAGAGACTGCACTGTGTGCTCCCAGTCATTGTGTGAGTCCCTCAGTCTAGCCCAAACCCGCACTTCTCTGTTAAAGGTCTATTGTCCGTCAGCACAATGGAGACCATAGTAACAAGAGGAAGATCTGAGAAACTGACTGACGAGGAGTGTGGGAAAGCAAGAGGAACCAAAGATTATCCCAGTGCCCAGCCAGTCTGTTTATTTCAAGAAAAAAGCAACAGACTGAGCCCATGAAGCAGGTTTTGGCCTACTGGGAAGACAACGTGTCCTTTGGTATTGTTGTCTCAATTATGTATGTTACGGTGCCGCCAGGAGGCCCTGTCCTCCTCTAGGACAAGTCCATAGGTGGCAGTTTGCACTCTGTTATAGTGAATATGTTGAGGTGACAGGGATCCAACTGTACTTTTAGTGCTGCTGCTGCTGCTCCTTGCTGCCAGCAAATACTGCACCCCTGCAAGTGATTTGCTTTATGAAGGGTATGTAGGCTGATTTAATTGCTACTGGAGCAGATCTGGTAACACAGAGTACACAACTATGTTTGCTGTCATGTTCTTAAGACGTGCGTAAAAGGACCTAGAAACTAAGTAAAAATAGACTGTTTTCTTAAGAAGTTTCATGATCTAATGCATCTGGACAGTGTAAGTTACAGTGTGTGAACTAAAGATTTATCTGTCTTTTGTTTTTTTGTAATATTCACCTTGGTCAATATTACAAAAAAGGTGAATATTTTTTAGTGGCTCATACTCTTCTGCTTCTATCATCATGTGCGATTGGACTTTTGGAGCAGTTTGCTGTGCCTCGTTTGCTGTCCTGCACTTGCCTTCTGAGGATTTCAAAGTACTTTAAAAGTAGACGTTAAGTATTATCTTTGTATGTCTTTGAAAAGGATTATTAATTGTGTATTTCAAACTTTAGCTGTCCCCATGGACTATCTTTGCCATGCAATACTAAGAAGGATTACTTTTCTTTCCTTCTGTTTTCCTACTTTAGATTCCTGAAGCCTATTCTGTTCTAAGCCTAAACTGTTCCTTTCATCCTTAGGATGTTTTAAGGAGGTTGATGGGTGAGTTATATGTTAAAATTTAGGTCTGGCTTTAAAAAGATGTCCTAAACCCACCAAATAGAGTAGTAGTATGCTATAGGATCACATCAAAAGCCCCTTTTATTCACAGAACAAGTAAGTCCTTTCCGGTCTTCGTACACTGGGATCAGAGGCAGTAGAAATAATAAACAAGTGTCAATAATAAAAAGGAAAATGTGAACCATTTTGTTGGTGGACCTGGAGTTGGTAAGTAAAAAGGTCTTTTGAACTGCTGAGAAATCTGTATGCAGCAATTTAGTGCTTGAGGTACAAAGTGAAGAATGAAAGTCATTATGTTAGTATCTTTTTCAAGGTACTGTGAAATAAAACAGGCAAAATAGAGGGGAAAAAATTAAATGGCATTAACAGAAGTTACATTATAATGATCCAAGAAAGCAACTACATAATTAAGGAAAAATATTGTAGCTGTGTGGTAATACTTGTTCAGTTATTTATTTGAAGGCTTTATGTTGAAGAGACAAAAAATAAATTCTCAAAATTATTCATAACAAGTGTTTGAACAAAAGATGTGAATTATCTGGAACCAGCTACTGAGTCAGAGATGTGGGCACACTGGTGCATCTTAGATGGCAAGGAAAAACGCCAACATTCATGACCACTTGTCTTTGTAGCAGCTCAGAGATGCTGAGCTTAAAAGAGCGCTACAAACAGGAGGCTTACAGCTTACCTAAGGACCAAAGGGAAACAACTTTCAGTTCTTGTGAAGGGGCCCAAGTTGAAGGATGTTTCTTCTGGATGTTTTCTCCCAGCTAATACCCTATTTCCTGTCAATTTTGTCCAAAGCTCTTGTTTAGCTGACTTTAGTGAAATGGTCAAGATTCAGATTTCCATTTTCCAAGTGTAGCCTGCTTTGCAGGAAAACACAGACATAATACATCATTAGTCCTGAGATTCAGCTGGTCTTAACAGACCCATATACACGCACTCCAGGAGGGATGAATGTTACTTTCCAACCCTGGGGGAGTCTCTTGTGTTTATCCTTCAGATATTTCTCTTTATACATCTATTTCAATTTATGGTAGAAGAATAGGATGTGAACAGGTCAGCAAGCTACCATGCCACCTCCTGCATGGGCTGCGGTTCGTGAGCTGTATACCAGGGTACAGTAAAACCTGGGCAGGATTTGATGTTGGAAAAGTGCAGGGAAGGAGAGCAAAGTATTTTAATTCATCATATTTTCATACATCAAAATAGGCATTTAGCCTATTATGGCTGAGGGCAGTGTTGCAGTTTTGGGGAGGATGTCACAGCCAGGAAGTGAAGCAGAGGAAGGGTGAATGCTAATACTTTGGGCATTCTCTCCTGCAGTCAGTTGTCAGCGCATGCTGGCACTTTTATTTCCTGCTCTGAATTGCCCTAGTTGCTGCTCTTGTTTCAGAGCAGTTCATCAGCACCCAGGCTGAAAGGGCACTTTTGGCAGCCGGCTGCCTCCCTGCTGTAGTGCAGCCTGGGTCTGCACATGAGAGGGAGGACTCTGTGTTACTGTACAAGAACCTCAGGAATGACTGAATTTTTTTAGCTCTTAGCCATAGCTCTGAGTCTTCCAGTGTGCAAGATGCAGATTATTGTTCTGTGACTGGGTCAGCCTAAAGGTGGCAGCTATCTCATGGCATCAGGGAAAAGAAATGAACACCTTGCTTCAGGTGTCCAGGGAAGAATGTAGAGAAGTGCCAGCTACCCAGCTGCGTTGCAGTGGCTGCTGGTACCACTGCTGTGCTAGGAGAGGGGGACTGCTGGGCTAGTGATCCATGGATGCTGGGGGCTAGCACCAAAAGAGACCAAACCCACTGTATTTCTGTTGTAACTGTTAGACTGCAGATCAGGGCAAGCTTTTAATCGAATATGTCAACGAGACAAAACATTCACTTAAAAGCGTCTTTTGCAGAACCTATAGACTCTTTCATCCCTCATGCTCAGAAAACTATTCAAATGACTGTTTTCCCCAAGACATCCCCATTCATTTTCTTATAGTTTTAATTATTAAATGTTTATATAAGCACTGCAGCATTTTATAGTGCTTGACAGGGATTTCCAGGTCTGCCTAATTAGCACAGTCCCTGCCACATGCAATATACTTTTATTATTACCCATTCTTCACCTTTTTATTTAAAAGAGATTATCTTGTGAATGGAAACGTGCATTACTGCACTTCAGACTAGTAAGTGTGACATAAAATATGACACAAAATATTACTGCTCTACAGGGTCGAGCAATTGTGGTTTATGTGCATATGGTCACACTGAGAGTCTGTTTACATCATTGCTTTTCTGCTTTACTGCCTTATTAAAAGTCTGAGAGAGGAAAATATTTGGCAAACAAGGAGGAGGAGAAGAAATGAACAAATATATCTTGACATAAATAGATTCAGCTCAACAGTGTAACAGTTGGCAGCAGCCTTTTCCACAAGCCTGTTCTTTCAATGAGGAGAACACAAAAAAAGTGAAAAGTCAGTTCATGTCCTTAGAGCATTCTTGGAAAGAGTCTGAGAAACAAAACAAACAAACAAAACCAAAATCAACAAAAAATTATTTATGTTTGTAAAATGACGTGTACTTTATTCTTCTGCATGTCCAGTGCCAAAGTAGAGCTTGCCAAGCAGAGGTGCAGTTCCATGTTCACCATATGTTCAGTCCAGACATCAGATGTGACTTCTCTTATTTTTTTCCCCTCCTTCTGCATATTCCTGCTCCTATTTGTTTTTCCAGTTAAGACAGTAACTTTCTAAGCAATTCTAGCTCATTTCAATGAGGAAAAAAAATAAATAAATAATTTGACTTCTGCAATACCACCTTCACAAATATCCATGAGGGTTTTACAGACCATTTGGGTGAGTGTACTTGAAATCATTTCTGTTGCAATGATCCTAGAGAAAGAAAAGGAGAATCCTAATGGGTGAAGGGAAAAGATTAAACAGAATGACTGCAGTCTGGCAAAGGGAGTTGCCTGGTTGGCTGACTCCATCTCTTTTGTTTCTGTTTCTTTATGCCTTGCAGTGTGTCCTTGTATTGAAGAATTAGGGAAAAAAAAACCCCAAAACTTCCTGAGAAACTGTTGGTGAAATTCATTTCTAGATTTAAGGTTTACCTATGTGTAACTCTACATATTCAGAGGGCAACAGAAAACACATTTGTGTGCATCTGTGTATACATCCATATATGTATGTGTGTATGTAATACAGGTGTCAATAGCTGTGGGAAATTAAGAGCATTTGATGCTTTTTGCTATTACTGTGTGGCTGATAATTTAATAATTTACTTCATCTTTTTTCTGATAAAGACTAAAGGTGAACATACAGTAAACATGGTGGGTGTGTTTGTCGTTTTGGATACCCAGTTTGCAATTCCTATAAAGCTTCATTAGATGTACTTATTTTAAAAATGAAGGCAGGACTGCTTCCATTTCAATGTGTTGTCCCATAGTCTTTCAGGGTCTCCCACACCAATGTGGCTAGCCACAAGCCTGCTCCAGGCTGTAAAACCATTGAGAGTAATTAAATACAGTGCTGGACTTCAGTTCTCTCCTGAGAGTTGCAAGCCACTATAAAACCCATGTATATTCCTGTGGAAAATAGTCTATAGTTGCACAGAACTTATTGCCAATAGGCTCCCCTAAATGCTAATGATAGTTGCAAGTGTGCATTACGCCTGCTGAAATGCCCAGTTTTGAACCCCAGCTTGAGAGATGGCCTGAGTACAGCAACTTCTAGAAAGGAATTGTGCCATATGAGGCTATGTTATTTTAAACTTAATGATCTGCTACATAAGCACTAGTGCAAAACGTACCACCTCCCATGCCCATGGGCAGCCACTGCTGACTTCCCCTCTCCCTGGCTTCAGGACTCCATTACCAACAGGCAGTATAGATGATAATCTTCACTTTTAAGATGATGACAGGTTGTGCTCATGGGGTGGGAACCTTGGTCTCTCATCATACATGGGCTGCTGCCAAGCAGGCATCTGCACTTTTTCACATCCCCACTGATGCTGCTCAGCAGCTTCATGCAGGGAGAACCCCTGGGGACAGGTACCTAAAGGAGCAGCAGAAGGGATAGATGCCTGTTTATTTCTGCTGCACATACCTGACTGTTTTGACTGGTACATTGCAGCAGTAGGGGAATGGCAATATTTTCTGCAGTTTGGTCGGAGGCTCTGTGGTCAAACTGTACTCTGCAGCCCCTGAGGAAGGGTGTTGCCAGAACTGCTTTTTAAAGCAGATACAGTGAGAAACATCGGGCAAAGATGTGTGTCCAGAACTTTTTAGAAACACTTTAAGTAATAATTTTTCCTCATCATATGGTGAGGTTTTCCCAATGTCAGAGGGTGATCTCTGCTCCTAAATGAAGCTCCTCATGAAAGCAGATGGAAGTTTGGGGGCTGCAATAAATCCATTACTGCTTCCAGTATGTCGATTCAGATCACATCATGAGGAAGATGTGCTTGTATGCTTAACATTGTCTTTGCAATGTTTGTTTTTGCAGGAAAAGGATAAGAACCACCTAAATGAAGTACAGAAATGAGAAAATAAAATCTACTTTCTCCTCCTGAAGCTATTCCAGTTAATATATTTGTTTTCACACCAGTCTGATATTGCTGGTAAAATAATCTCTATGCTCCACAATAAATCTGTGATGTAGAAAATCTGAATCTGCAGAGGATTAATACCAGTCCTAAAACACAGGCTTAAAATAGTTTCAGTGAGGTTTATCTAGCAAAATTTAGAAACCTTTTTTGGAAAGCCTTAGGTAGCTTTTATTTCAGACAGATACTGTGTGAACACATCTTCTGCTTACTGAGAAATAAAATCTAAAAAGTGAGACATAAAAAAAGCCAATATTGTTTGGAAAAAAGGAGATGTCTTGGAGCATACAGTGCCTTGCATATCATAAGCATGTTTTTATATGCCAGGTTTTGGAGATGAAGTGAAATAAAGCATCTGTGTATAATAAGGGTTTGGATATGTTTTGAATCTTCAGCAACTACAGTTTGACTATAGCTCCCAGATATCCCCACTCCTTTTCTAATAATACCTCCTTGAGATAAATTGCTCACTGCCAGAATTTTATTTTATTAGGTCATGTGAAAGTGGAGGCCTTGCTTTCTGAAAGCGTTGATATAAAACCTTATTATGGAAGGCCATAGCCAGCAGCAACTCTACAGATGGTATTAGAGGGCCAGTTTCAGTTTGCTCATTTTTCTTGTGTTCTCCATTGATAGAGGGGTAGCAGAACATTTCATTCTTCTGTGGAAAGAACATTTACAGAAAGATTTCTGAGTCTGATTGCATTTGTCAGAGGCTTGATTGTGTTCTCACTGCAGTTGACATCAAGTACCTTGTAACTACTTGCAGAAGCAGTCTCTAAGGCAGCCATAGTCCTGGTAGGGTTTATGTCCCACCCACCTTCTGCCAATGCCTCCCAGAGTACCTGTGCAGGCATACCTAGGGGCATTCTTATTCCTCAGGCATCTTGGATGATGCTCCAGTCAAGGCTAACAGCACATATGTTGCTGCACAGTCTGGGAGATGGGCAAGGTACCTAGGAGAATGGGTCTCATGTTGTCCCACCTACATTACACAGACATCACCATTGCCTTCATCCCGCAAACAGTGTCCTTGACCACAGTAAACCCATTAGCACTGCTTTTAATTTTTAAACCTAGACTTAGGTCCTGTTCACACCAGATGGGCCGTATGCTCATTTCTCCCTGTATAGGAGCAAGTAGTTCATCAGCAGGTGTCTTGAGCTGTTCATCACAGTCTTGAACCGTATTCATAGCAGCATAAACATGACCTAAGGTCTGTTCTGTTCCTGCTCTATATAGTAACATAGAATCATCTTGGTTGGAGGAGACCTTCAAGATCATCAGGTCCAACTGTTAAGCCAATACTGCTAGGTCACCACTAAACCATGTCCCTCAGCATCACCTCTCCACATCTTTTAACTACCTCCAGGGATGGTGACTCAACATGGGCAGCTTGTTCCAGGGCTTTACAACACTTTTTGTGAAGAAATTTTTCATAACATCCAACCTAAACCTCCCCTACCACAACCTGAGGCTGTTTCCTCTTGTCCTATTGTATATTACATGGGAGAACAGACCAACTCCCACCTTGCTACAACCTCCTGTGAGGTAGCTGTATAGAATGGTAAGGTCTCCCCTGAGCCTCCTTTGCTCCAGGCTAAACAACACAAGTTCCATCAGCTGCTTCTCACAGGTCTTGTTCTCTAGACTCTTGACCAGCTTCATTGCCCTTCATTGGATATGCTCCAGCACCTCAGTGTCCTTCTTGTAGTGAGAGGCCCAAAACAGAACCCACTCTTTGAAGTGCAGCCTCACCAGTCCTGAGTATAGGAGGACAATCACTACTTCACTCCTGCTGGCCACGCTATTTCTGGTACAATCCAGGATGCTATTGACCTTCTTGACCACCTGGACACACTGATAGCTGTTGACCAACATCTCCCCTTTTCCACCAGGCATCTTTCCAGCTGCTCTTCCCCAAGCCTGTAGTGTTGCAGGGGGTTGTTGTGACCCAAGTGCAGGACTCAGCATGTGGCTGTGTTGAACCTTGTACCATTGCCATTGACTCATTGGTCCTGCCTACCCAGATCCCTCTGCAGAGCTTTCCTACCCTCAAGCAGATCGACACATCCACCTAACTTGGTGTCATCTGCACTTACTGAGGGTGGCCTCAATCATCATGTCCACATCCTTGATATAATAAACATAACAGGGACAAATACTGAGCCCTGGGGAATACCACTTGTGACTGGCCACCAACTGGATTTAACTCCATTCACCACCACTCTGGGCCCAATCATCCAGCCAATTTTTTTACTCAGCGAATCATATAAACATCCAACTCATGAGTTGTCAGCTTCTCTAGGAGATTGCTGTGGGCAACAATGTCAGAGACTTTACTAAAGTCCAGCTAAACAACATCTGCAGCCTTTCCCTCATCCACTAAGCAAGCCACCTTGTCAAGCAGGACCTGCCTTTAGTACCCTTGAATGGGTGCTATCCAGCCCTATAGACTTCTGTGTGTCTAGGTGGTGTAGTAGGTCAATGACTGTTTCCTCTTGGATTATGGGGGCTTCATTCTGCTCCCTGTCTTCCAGCTCAGGGGGTTGGGCATTCAGAGGACAACCGGTCTTACTATTAAAGACTAAGGCAAAGAAGGTATTAAGTACCTCAGCCTTTTTCTCATCCTCGATCACTGTATTTCCCCCTTACATCTAATAGAGAATGGAGATTCTCCTTAGTCCTCCTTTTGCTGTTAATGTGTTTACAGAAACATTTTTTTAATTGTCTTTTAAGGCGGTAGCCAGATTAAGTTCTAGTTGGGCTTTGGCCTTTCTTATTTTTACCTTGCATAGCCTCATGGAATCTTTGTAGTCTTCCTGAGTTGGTTGTGCCTTCTTCCATAGGCCTTAGACCATCCTTCTCTTCCTGAGTTGCAGCCACAGCTGGAGTAGTCCTGAGTTCAGCCAGACTGGTGGTCTTCTCCACCAGCTCATCTTATGGTGTACCAGGACAGCCTGCTCCTGTGACTTAAAAGTTTTGCCTCTTAAGGAACATCCAGCCTTCCTGGACTCCTTTGCCCATCAGGACTGCCTCCCTAGGGACTCCGTCATCTAGTCTCCTAAAGAGGCCAAAGTCTGCCCTCCAGAAGTCCAAGGTGGTAGTTCTACTCAACCCCTCCTTAATTCCCCACGAATTGAAAACTCTATCATTTCATGATCATTATGCCCAAGACAGCTTCTAACCATCACATCACCCACAAATCCTGCTGCTTCTGAACAACAGGTCCATGAGGAAGCCTTCCCTAGCTGGAAACCTCCTGGACTGTTTCCTCTCTGCTGTTTTGTATTTCTAGCAGTTGTCTGGTAAGTTGAAGTCCCCCATGAAAACAAGGTGTATTAATTGTGAGACTTCTCCCAGCTGCTTATAGGATATTTTGTCTGCTTCTTGATCCTGGTTGGGTGGTCTATAACAGACTGCCACCATGGTATCTGCCTTGTTGACCTTCCCCCCTGATTCTTACCCATAGATCCTCAACCCTATTGCAATCAAAGCACCCCCTGACATACAGGGCCATTCCACCACATCTCCTTCCTGGCCTATCCCTTCTGAAGAGTTTATAGCTATCCAATGCAGCACTCCACTTGTGTGAGTCATCCCACCATGTTTCTGTGGTGGCAACTGTATCATAGTTTTCCTGCTGTACAATATGATGTAACTGTATAGAAGCAAAGATATATTTTATGGAGAAGAAGGTGAAGTAGCTGTTATTGAAACAGAGACAAAAAGCAGCAAGCATGCTTTGGATCACAGTAATATATAGGAGAGGGGACTAAAACCACCTGGGATTATCACAGTGTGCAGCATTGTTAGGGAAGAGGAGAGCCCAGGAACAGACCAACAGCGTGTACTGCCACCCTGCAAAGGGAAAAGAGGAAGGAAGCACCT
>VWZK01009537.1:27411-45378 GCA_013396935.1 Baryphthengus martii | reverse complement strand
TACACACACACCTATCTCCAGATTTCTAAAAAACAGAAAGATTAGTCCCTTGAGATATTCCTGCAGCCTGGGGTCTGTTTCTATTTCTATTTTTTACATAGCTCCCCTCATGCACTTTTCAGCTTTCCCTGTTTAGTGGCTTGGTTTGAGAATAAAACTCTGATTTTAATCCAGGAGCTTCAGAATGTATCAAAATATGCTAAACTTATGAACCAAGAACAGAGAAATCGCATTTGTTTGAAATAACAAGACATTTAGGCATAATAGTTTCCTATCTTGCCATGACTAGTTACATACCCAGGAAGCACATCTCCAACAAGCTTCAATACTTAGGATACTAAGTTGGTTTCAGACCTGACTGGGCTCTTCAAGATGTCACTTATGACACAATGCAAAAAAACAAAAATAATAATTTTGTAGTTTGCGCTTCTATAACTTTGTTCTGTAGTCTTATAACACAATCAAAGATGGATTTGAAAGCATTGTACTCTGTAGTCTAGTACTCAGTAGGCATTAAGAATAAAGGGAAAAATACCACCAGCACAGAATAAAATCAATGCATACACAGGGATATATAGTAGTAATTAAGGTAGGAACAAATCACCTATTATTCTGTACCAGCAGCAAAAGGAGTTTTAAATGCCTTCGGTGCCATATTTGGCAAACCTTTTGTAAAACCTCACCTATGAAGCATTCAGACATGAACACGAACTCAGGACCTGAAAGGTAACCCATGTGGTACTTCACAAACTTCTGTCATGCTGGCTCCAAGAGCTAATTTAGTGTGCCTGATCTCTGACAGTTCAGAATCTTTTCAGCCTCTCACAATAGAGAATGATCACCCTGACTGGCACATATCCTTGAGCAACACTGCTAAATAGGACAAATATGTTTGCTGGCAAAGTATTTCCTTACCATACAGAGAAAAAGAAACTGTAGTGTCTGCTATTAAGTCACTATACCTTCATCTGTATCTGTAGAAACATTTTAATTTGTTACTAAGTAAAAGTATTAATGGTTTTGTTGTTGTTTTTTTTTTTAACAGAGGAATTTTAAATTACTATCACAGAATCTGTGAAAAAAAAAAAGGAGTATATGGCTTTCAAAAGTTTAGTAAAAAGTAAAAAGCTCAGTGCTGCTAATGCACAAGTTTCGAACTTACACTCCAGACTTGCTCTTCACCTTGCGGTAAACTAAGATTCCTGAGAGGCTTATTCTTGAAGGAACAAATATTTTTAAATTAAGTTATTTTTATTAATATGATGATGAAATGGCAAATATTACTAAAAAAAAATAAAAAATCCAAAAGTAAATGAGAAGGTTTCTTACAATATTCTCTATTTGTTACAATATTCATTATTCTTTAAAATCATTCCTAGCCACTTACTTTGGAAATATGTTAAGCAGTCACAGTCCCAGCTTTAGCTTAATCTTTGCTCAATTTTAACTGTCAAAATTCCTATAACAACAAACTACAAAAAGAAAATTATTTTAACTTTACTTTTCTCCTCTTGTTTTTTTTCCAGTAGTCTGTTTTTTTTTGTATTTCATTCCAACTGGCATATGAAGTTTCTATATTGTGATTGGTTCTCATGTGTTTATGTAACACAATTTTGGAATTTCGGAACAGAATGAAACAGATATGAATAGGTTTGGGGTTTAATTAACATTTTTCATTCAGAAAAAAATTTCTACCACCCTTGAAAGATTGACATTTGGCTCTAAAAATTGTTGGGGAAGGATAATTAGATTTTTTTTTTTCTTTTTAAACTGTGTGATTTTATTTTCTCCACAAAAAGACAGCGTTTGAAATATTCTATTGAAAGTGTTAGAAGACAAGCTTTAATTTATAGCAGTGTAAGTTATAAACACTCATTCATACAACTCTAGATCCTTATATGGAGCAATGTGGAACACAAACTAAAACCACT
The DNA here is from genome assembly GCA_013396935.1 of Baryphthengus martii. Taxonomy (NCBI): domain Eukaryota; kingdom Metazoa; phylum Chordata; class Aves; order Coraciiformes; family Momotidae; genus Baryphthengus; species Baryphthengus martii. The sequence continues at coordinate 43,447 of VWZK01009537.1, read as the reverse complement.
CCACAATTCCTTTAAAATTTGTATTTTTCTTTCTCATTTGGTTTAAATTAAGAGATCTCAATTATGCAACTACTGCAGATGCTACCTTCACAGAAATGAAGTACTGTGTAGCAGCTTCTAATGGCATCACACTTTATGTTGTCAACATTTAAAAAAAGAAAGAGAATACTCCGTAAACATATTCACTTGCATTTACATAAGAATAACATATAAAATACGTCTAATGAGTTTTCTGTCTACTTCTCCTTTCAGTATTAAATACCAAAACTTGTGAAACATCCAATTCCAAGGCTATGATGTTGTTGTTTTTGTTTTTTTTTAATTGGTATGAGGGTGATTTCATACCATCCCTCAATAACAGTTATCAGCATTTGTTACAAACAGCTGAACTCATGGATGTTGGTGTAATGGCACAAAACAGATTATAAAGTACAACTGTACAAATCTTGCTTAACTAGATTTCACTAATTGATTTTAATTCAGTTTAAAATAATAAACTCAGTATTTCAAACTTTCTATGTTTAGAGCACAATAGCCATGCAAGAGAAAAAACAACATGCTGTGGATTTTCAAAACATGAATCTGAGATTTGATGTGAATTGCAGTTCACTCGTTAACATTATAAGTACTGAAATAAAGTACAGTGACTAATCAAAATCACCAGCTTCCACCAGTCATGCACAAAATTGAAAAATACTGAAATGATATAAAACATTATATAAAACACATTTAAGAGATGGTTATCAGACATATCAAAGAGCCATGTAACAATATTTCTCACACACTGTCTCTCTTCAGACATCACTTATGGAGGCACCGTCACTGTATTACCCCAGGCAATGCTCCAGGCTTGGGGAAGAGTGGCTGGAGAGCTGCGTGAAAAGAAAAGAATCCAGGGATGCTGGTGGACAGTTGGCTGCACATCAGCCAGCAGTGGGCCCAGGCGGCCAAGAAGGCCAACAGCATCCTGGCCTGTGTCAAAAATAGTGTGTTCAGCAGGAGTAGAGAAGTGATCGAGCCCCTGTACTCGGCACTGGTGAGGCCACAGCTAGAGTACTGTGTTCAGTTTGGGGCACTGAAGTATAAAAACAGACATTGAGGTGATGCAGACTAGATTTCCGATACAGACTTCTATAGGGTCAGGCATGCTATGTCTTTTAGGCATATCCAAACCTGTTTTGGGGCTGCAAATAAATCTAACATGAAGATACTTGTTCTCCTTTTCTTTTATAGAAATATCAGTGTGCAAGTGCTTGGATAAAGCCTCCAGAGAAAAAGTGGACTTTACTTCTCAAAGTTGATAAGGGTCAGAATTTTAACGATAAAATCTTTTGGAGGGCATACATATAACTACATTCAGCTACAGACAGTAGCGTAACGGGTCATTAAAGAAAGCATATTCAGATACACAAACTTGTCTGCAGTATGGTTTTATACGTACAGCTGCAGAATGAGCTGGGTTCATGAAGTCACTTATAAATTTTCATTTCAATCAACAACCATCATACAAAAACCGATTTTTTTACAAGTAGCACAAGTAATAACATCCTAATACCTGTATACACCAATCCACCCTGGTAACTTCAGAACTAGAGGTTTTACATGAAATCCAGCTATAGTCAAGTGGGATGGGCTTTAACACAACAGCCTGAACTCAAGTCAGTCATAAGCAGAATTTGCAACTCAGGTGCTTTTGCAAGAAAAGTCAAATGAGAAAACAAGCATGCAGAAACAGAACTAGAATTTAAGGANCATAAAAATGATAATTTTGAAAATTAAACTGTATTTGAGAGAATATTCCAGACTACTGCCAGAAGACTGTCAAATACATCTGGGCTACAAATGACAATATGTTGGATCAAAAGTTAACATCCATTTAGCAATCAGATGCGTATTTCACACTTAATGAAGGTCTGAAAAGAAGAGTTCACTTTATTCTGGATGCAGGTATCAAAGCAGATCTCACAAAGCAACACAGGCGCATCATCTAAGGATCTTTTTCACATTAAGAATCCTATTAGAAGGAAAACACTAAAAGGTAATTGAATTTCCCTCAGTTATCTTCATCTCTGTCAGCTCCTGCTACAATAACTTACTCTCCAGAGCAGAGATAACTCAATTCTGTTCAGCAAGCATATGTTATGAATCTCCAAAGCAAACTTGTCTAAATCATTCTGGTCTTCTATCAAGGCTGGCTGTGGATATGAACTCTGACAGAAAGCAAACAAATTTATTTTTATCTTTTCAATAATTCATTTCCCTGTGCCTTGATGGAAGAATCTAAAGACATAAATGTTTCCACTAATTCTGGAATTACAAAGACTGGTCAAAAATATTTTATCTGAAAGTTAATGCTATTATAAACTATTCTGTTTTAGCAGTAACAAAAAAGTGCATTACAGAAGTTTTAGATTCCTGTAGGTATATAAAAACTAAAACTATCATCTCATGCTGTAATTGACATTTCTTTCAGAATGTTTTTTTGACATTTATCTTTTCATTTTCAATAGAAATGTTAACTATACAAATAATGACAACAGAAGTATACTCTAACATTTTATTTCTTCAAAGCTCCTAAAACAACAGTAAGTGCAAATTCTCCATGCATGTAAGCAAACTACCTTGATTTAAAAAGTCACATTTGAGGAAGGTATAATGACTTACATAGATCAATTGGTCAGACTAAGGTAAACCATACAATTCCTGTCAGTTTGTGATGATTTCAGGCTGTTCAATATATATATGTAGAAAAAAAAAGCTTGAAGAAGAAGTGAACAATGAAATTACAAAGTTCCTTTCTGATACTAGGCTATTCAGAGTTGTATAATCACGAAGGAGCTGTAAGGAACTGGAGGGGGAGCTTGGAAGATGAAGTCATCATGGTAATAAAACAGCACTGGAACTTCAGTGTAGATAAAAGAAACATAGGTAAGAATCTAATTTTAGATATAAAATGACAGAATCTGAGTTCAACTTTATCTTCCCTCCTTTTTGGCCTAACAAGCTGGTATTATCAATGACAGACAGTACTATGAAACCATTAGGTCGATACAGGGCAATCAACAAGCATGCAGGAATCAAGTAAAGAATTAGCAACCACTGGGAAGAGAACACCACAGAAAACATTGTGTATTCCCAGTGTGTCCATATGGGTAAAGCTGGGTACAGTTTTGGGGTTTCCATCAAGAAATATGATAGAAGTGAGGAGCATTTTGGAAGGATTCAGAAATGGAAGCACTGCCACAGAAGAAATAAGTAAAGAGTAGGATTTTTGAAGGGGGTTGGGAAATCCCAAACAACTCAGGAGGAATAGGAGAATTCTGTAAAATCATATGGTATAGAGGACCCTTTCTAGGTGAGTTTGCATGTATGGCTTCTACAGATTATTATAACAGTAGATGGAGAGAGTCACCAGGACAAAGCAGGTCAAATATCCTGGCAGTCTTGTTGAATCTGCAAAATATGATCAATTCAGAATACTATAGGTCTGCTGAATCTGTACACCACCATGAACACATGCAAGTACCAGCAGCAGCTTGTATGACTTGGACAACACTCAAGAGAGGGATGGCTACTCTGCGCAAACAAGGAAGAGAGGAAGCAAAGGACCTTCTGAAAGGACTTTTTGAAGCTATGGGAAAAAACACTGCATTACACTTATTGGAGTATACACTTGGAATCAGTCTCTCAAATGTAAGATCCAGCTGTAAGCACTGGAGCGTACATTTGGTTTGTAGTTATTAGCTATTAACAGTAACAGCTTTTTCTATTAATTACAACAGCATAATGAACTGAAGGTGTTCTAAGAAATACTGGTTGTGATCTGTGTCTCCCAACCTGACTCGCTACCAGGTAAAAGACATTTTACAACACAGGAATGAAACCAAGATGGCAGTACATTTGCAGTTACCTTAGTGTAAGTCTCAGCAAAAGTTTATGTGGATTCAAAGTTGTACTGGGAAAGTGTGGGAATAATCCCTGAAGGGGTACTAAGCACATGGCTAGCATATCTGGCAAGCAAGAATCAGAAATCACTTCAAATTGTAGAAGAGTGGGAACCTGTTCTGGGAAAGTGTTACTATGTTTACCCTTGTAACAAACTCTTCCTTAAGCATCCACAGTTCAAGATAGGATGATAGGCTTGTTAATGGACTTACCAGTGTTACTAGTCTTGCTCATCCATGTTGCAACAGGAATCAGCGTTTCAAGATGAGACGCATAGTAGAACTATGAAGATGATCTAGAGTATGCAGACATGACCTTAGAAGAAAAAACCCTAGAAGAGTAAAACTCATTTAGCCTAGCAAAATGAAGGTAGATGTGATAAATAATAGATAAAAAAGTAAAAATAAGAAAAAACACACTAAACAAAACAGATCACTGAAGCCAAAAGATAACAACCACATAACAACAAAGATATATGTGCTTAATACGTATAAAAATAAATTTTTAAAAGTTTACCACAGATCAGAATATTTAAGTCCAACCTAGTAGCTGGAATAGTGAGAAAAAACACCTTTGGGTATTCAGACTCTAAAGATCTTTTGTGACCTTGTGAGCACCAATACCATACTTATTTTAATAGCTTTCTCATTTAGATCAAATTAACTTACAATAAAGCACACAGGAGAGATGTATACTGCCACCAGTGTTTTTTCTTCAAAGCTGAACAACTCCTAACACTGTTGTTAAAAACATACATAAGTAACCCAAGTTATCTTTGGAGATTTTCTTCTAAAATTCCTGTCCAATCAAGCACAATGGGGTATTTGCTTTGCTAATACTAGAAATTTACACTCTATTAGTTCAGTCACGAGTATTTTAGAATCACAGCCTAGCATGAGCTACCATAAAAGTCTGTAAATAAATAACAAACAAGGTAAACACTACTAGGTGAGAACATTTCTGATGTGAACACTTAATTTGAAGGAAGATATTTCTTAGCTAGCTACCTTAGCTTTCATATTATGAGCATAAGAAGATGCCGCAAAACATGGAAAATATTTTTATTGACAAGACAAAACTGTACAAACAGATATAGTATTAAGGGTTCAAAGGAAATGTATGCCATCCATCAAAAGGATTTTCAAAAGACCAAAACAAGCTGCAATGGTTAAGCTGCAGAGAAAGAAGGCTGCAAGGAAATGGCATTCTTCAAGAAGTCTGTTCAAAGGAGGAAAACAGAAGAATGTCAACTATGGCATGTTAGTTTTAAAACCAGAAACAAACAGGCCAAAAGAGTTTGAGGAACATGTGCATAAAGACATAAAAGAGTAGTAGATTATTTTTCAAACAAATCAGGAGCCTAGTAAGGTATTGCTATAGAGCTCACAGTTAGATCAAAGGATAAAAAGAGCTCTTGGAACACAAGACCATCACAGAGAAGTGGTAGCAGAGAAGTTGTAAAAGAATCCTGACAAGTGGCCAACTGCTAGAACCAGACAGTATTCACTCAGATGATCTAGAAGAACTTGGGGGATGAACGCTGCTGAGCCATTAGCTATAGCATTCTTAAACTACCGTAGTGCCAGAACAATGAAATATGCCAAATGGACTCTGGAGGACAGCACGGAACTACACATGGCAATAAGTCTGAAATTTGTAACAGGCAAATTGGCATCTGTGCTTAAAGCAAAAAGCAAACAACGGAATAAACACACTGGCAAGAGTCATCATTGTTTTTTAAAGGGAAGTCATGCTTTATTAGATTTCTTTCAACAAGTCACTGGAGACACAGACAAGAAAGATCTAGCTCTAAGTCCACTGAACTCCAAAAAGATATTCAAAGAAAGGCAGGATGCAGTGTAGCATACAAGAACACCTTTATGTTGATAAAAATTGATTGAAAGAAACAAAACAGGTTTAAAAAAAGAATAGCTAGTCTTCACAGTGGAAGTAAATCACCAAATGAATCCCACTGTGTTGTTAAATGTATTTAGAAATGACTGGAGAGTAGAGGAGGCATCAAATTTTGCTGATAGTGCTATGCAATTTAAGGTAGTAAAACCTACAGACAAACATGAAAAATGTTAATACAGTGACTGGGAGATAAAACAATAGGTGAAATTCATATAGAGAACTGCAAATCTTCCTGTGTCCCAAGGCATGTACTATCCAACTCTGTTAGAAACAGAATACTGAGTTTGATGAAATTTTGGCCTAATCAAGATGCTCTTGAGTCTCAACAAACTATTCATTTGTGAAACAAAAGAACAATATTATTAACATAAATGAATAAAAAAAGGATAGAATTTCTAACTGGATTGTGTTAACATCCTAAATTATTTTGGATTCTGAAGGCTCTAAACAAAAGTACAAGTTATTCAAGTTTAGTGCCAAATTGTTTTCTATTCCATAAAAATGGCAGAGCCTGTGTCTCTATACTACCTTAATAACTAAGAGATATTCGTCCGAGTGTTTGATCAATTCCCACCACAAGAGATCACTGACAAAGGATTACCTGTAGCAAGTGGAACTTACCTATATAAATCCTGCACATACTAACATGAGACCAGACATTCACATTTCTGTACTTGTTTTCCTAACATATGACCACTTAGGAGTAACTCATTAAGTCACTGTTATGGAAGACATATTCCACACTATAGATTATCATACTTTACTCACTTCTTACTGTGTATATAATTTTACTTTAGGAGCTACTCCTTCAAAGAAGGTAAGTAAAAAGCTTAACAGAGTTTGTAATTAAAAAGAAAAAATAACAAGCACAACCAATCCTAATAAAGCCCTGTTTACACATTAACCTTGTTTATGTTGATGAATCTTGTAAGCTTGCATCAATTGTTATTCTGGATGTTGTGGCTGGCTGGCTGGCTAGCAACCTGAATAAATAAAAAAACTAAAATCCCCCCTGTCAGCCTTACAATTACAGATTACACACCAAAAAAGAAAGTTAAGATACACTGCCACAGCAAAAGATAAGTTCAAAAAGGAATGTCTGTTCCCACTTTAGCAGAAGATAGACCACGGCAGAAGCATACAATGTTGCTCTCCCCTCTTCTAATTACCCCATTTTCTTCATGCCTGTTCTGTTTCAATTCAGTCATCAAAGTAGCAGGGCAAAACAAGACATTCCTGAATTTTTTTTTTTTCAAATTATACTTAGTATGTAAATGAAATACATCACAGATCACGAAATGTGGAACGGTATTGACAAGATACTGCTAAACACTAAGCATTAATTATAGAGCAATAAACTTCATTAGCATCAGAAAAATAAGACTAGGGTTTTTTATATGAAATACCTATCATGAATGGTTATAAATCTATTGAATTTCCATAATCAGCATGATCTGAAAAGCCCTGTAATATGTGGATATTTATTAGATTTAATTTTTCACATAGCATGTCATAATTTCCCAAAAATATTATCCAAAACCAGTAATGAAGATAATATCACTTCTTGTTTCATCAGTAAACTCTATAGGAGAAAGTAGTTCTAAAATTAGTTTTCTTTCAAGTTGCTTCAGAAACAGTATTATTACATCTTCAATAGCTCTTCAACATATTTCTGTAATGTATTTAAAGTCAAGATATACCAAAAAATGTCTCAGCATTCCAGGACATTCCTCCCATGGCTTATTAAAGTACAATGAAAGAGAAACCACAATTTTTCATTCCACCTTTCATCATCAGGCAATACTTTAACCAAACACTTCCCAGAGCACAGGGAAGTTGTGATAATGTTCAAACAGAAACCGAACTTTCATTTCAGTATCCTTTGACTCACATGAGACAATGAAGTCTAAAAATGGCCACCTCATGAATATGAAAAATTTAATTTTCCAGTTCAGGGCTTGTTAACATATTGGAACAGGACAAAACTGGATAATCCTCCAGTGCAGAAAAAACAAACAAACAAACCACAAACCAAAACACAAAACCAACAACAACAAAAACAAAAAAAAAAACCTCTTCCACACTTAGCATTCTGTTGAAGAGTTTATAATAACTCAAAAAAAAAAAAGTGTTTAAAAATGAGTCATTTTTTCTCTTCCTTTCACCAACAGATGGGGCTGTAATGCCCACCAGGCCCCAATTCTCTCAATTTGAGACAGAATCAAGCTCATTCGGTATGAAATGTGTAAAGTCTTATTTTTCTGTGAGGGTACATCTAACATTCTTCATGTTGTCATGAGTTATATATATATATATATAAAAAACTATTATACATATATGCAGTTTTATGGACTATAGATTTTGGTTACTTTACTATAGGATGCCTACGACTTGCACTATACAGTATTTTCATATGTTTTATAAAGAATCATTGCTGATAACCCACACTACTAGAAACAATATCTATCTAAAGTATTCTGAACTCTTTAGTTCTTAATGAGTAAGGTCATTGCCATTGAGTGTGTTGAATAACACCTTATATAAAAAGGATGTTTTAAGAGCCACAGAAAGATTACCTGATGCATGAGTTCTGTAACAAAGTAGCTTTTATTAAAAACACAGGAAAATTCTATGGAGAATAGGGACCCAGTCAAGGATTAAAACTTTCCTGCAGTAACATGTTTCTAACATATAGAAGTAACAATCATCTACAGAAACTATAAAGACACCAAACACCTTCTTACAATTCTTTGAAGGGCTCTCAAACATTGTTTTTGACTTACGGGTATTCAGCCACAATTGATTTGCAGTACTTTTAAAGTTATTTCCTCTCATACAAATAACATCACCTAATATTTAATAGGAAACTAAAGGGGAAAACATGCAGAATACAAAAGATTATCAAATAACAGAACCACTGAATTTTGTTTTCTGCCACGGAAACAAAAAGCAAAGAGCTACATCCAAGTCACTACTAGCACGCTTGCCCAGCTTTGTGTCTTATCTCTGTCAATACAATACTTGCATTAACATTAAGATTTGTTTCATCAGCACGAGTCATGAAGTAAAACACTCAGTTCATTACACACAGCCTATAAATTGATACTGAGTAAGAATTAAAACTGTGAGGAAGTCCAAGTCTTCCACGTGAAAAAAACATAGCTGAACAGAAAAGGGCAACAAATTTTACAGCAGCTGGAAATGCTAGATTTAATTATTGAAGAGAAATCATGCAGAGAAGTTAGCTGCCTAGCATGATTTATAACAAATGCAAAGGGAAAGCCACATGAAATTCTCAGCTAATCAACAGAAACAGACAATAACAGGAATGCCAATACATTATATTTCTATGGATGACAAGAATTTGGAAAAAAAAAAATTCAAGGGAACGACACCACACAATCTTTTTAAAAAAGGCACTTTCAGGAAGCAGGTTACTTGGTAAATAAGAGCAGAGGTTCCATTTTGCTAAAAAAATACCAAAGTGTCTGTTTTCCTCAGAGAGTCAGAATGAAGAATCCTTGTCCATCCATTCTAGAAGCTTTTCTGAAATTTGTGTTGTACTGTTCATTGCTGCTTTACATACACTCATGATGTGCAACATTATGAACAATTCTGCATAGTCTCTTTTCCCCACTTGTTTATTCCTTCATTTGAATGTTCCAGGCAAAAGTCCCCATGTAGCTGGAAGAATATTCATCAAAAATACTTTACATGAGCATTGAGATACGGTATCACAGGTTTTGGTCAAAATCCAGTAGTGTCATCTGATAGCAAATTAAACCTTCACTAGGAAGACAAAAAAACTGTGATGCTTGAAAAGTCCAGGCCTAAAACACTTGCAGGTTTACACATTTAGATTTCTATAAATATGTATATTCACATAGAAATACATTAAGAGATTTATGTAAGACAGGAGGCATATCCAAGGTAATGGGCACTCCTGTCATAAATTATAAAATAAAGTCAATTAGAGAACCAAATTCTCTCCCCCTCCTTATATCAAACCCAATTATTCTCATAGGCCCGACTCTACAGCAGTCTGCACACATAATCTAAGACACAGTGTGAATCACCACACTTTTCAAGGTCATTTCTAGAAGGCAGTCTAGGTGGTAATATGAAACGTTGCTGGAATTCAGGCATAAAGAGGTGCTTCTTCAGGATTTTCAGCTCTACCAAACAGGGTGAGATTTTGAAAAATGCCTATGAGAACTGTGCATATAAATCCGAGGGACACTAGGAAAAATTTAAGGTTATAAGGGTTATAAGTTATGTTAGCAATGCTCACATTTCCACATTCACCGTGAAAATGTGTGCTTCACTGCCACCTCATTAGAGATATGAGTAGAATATTACTTAATCGGGCTTCCTTGAGACTTAATCACATTGTAAAATGGGTAAGTATGTCTTAGCATCTCCCTGTGACTTCCCCATCTATCTACATTCATAGACGTAACTATTTACAGAGGTAGAAGGGAAAACACATGTGAAGAAAGGATCAGAAAAAAAAGGAAGAAATAAAAAGGCTGATCTTTGTATTCAGCCATAGGAAAATCACTCACAATCAATCCATTTCCTCCAAAGCAGTATTTTTTTCTGTCTTTTTATAATACCAGCTTAGAAGGAAGACAGCGTAACGGGTTTGCTCATAATTTGTAATGTTATTTATACTTTCCTATTAAAAAACAAATGAGTGGCCAGGCACCAAACAGGAAGATTTTTTGTCTTTGTCCAGGCTGCTGAGTCATAAGTAAAGCATGATGGAGAGGGTGGGAGATTGCACCTTATGTGAGGGAATCTGAGCACCTCCAGTTTGAAGAAGCTTCTGGAGTGCAGGACTGCAGAGGCAAAGGAGGGATCTGCAGTGCAAATTGAGACAGAAACTCCTGACAAAAAGGAAGAAACAGAAAAATAGCCAAGTCAAGACCACAGTTGCGCTTCTTGCCACCAGACACAGAAGTGGATGTGCAGATTTTGCTGCTGTTCAAGACACATATGAAGTTTCTGAAAGAGAGAATTGCCTTGAGAAGATACAGGGAGGAGAGAAAAGATTTCTTTTCAAATTCTTTTAATTTAAATCTCATCCAGGCACTCAGGATTTCCTGCATATCTAAAGTTACAGCACAAACTGGAACAGTATGCAAAAGCTCTCACTTTAGAGACTCTCCCTTTGCCTTTGGTCATCCTGCTTCATGGAAAGGATACAGACACTTTCAATGTTCTGGCCAACACAGAGTCCCACCACATGGAGACATGGTAAAGAAAGGTCCAGTGAGACCTTATGTGGCAAAGTGAACATGTTACATTTGTTGTTGTGAAAGAATCAAAAGGCAGATGCTTCTCAATCCATTTCTGAAAAGAAAACACTCGTTCTGTACTTGCAATGAATTAAGAAGCAAATAGGAGCAGCACCCTCCCCTCTGGACCCTGTGCAACTTTTTTAATGTCACATGGCAAATACTTTTTTGCATCACATTTCTAAAGTGCAGACGTTCAGCGCAGCAGTGCCTTTCCTAGCATTACTTATTTTCCTAGGTTTTTCCTTCCTATTACAATGACCACCCTTATTCCATTTATAACCAAAAAAAGAAAAGAAAGAAAAAGAAAAAAAAAAAGAAAAAAGAAAAAAAAAAGAAAAAGAGTATGCTACAGAAAATTGTATAAGATCAGATTGCTCTATCACCACGGCTCAAACTTGTTCAAAATGTGATGCATATACTGCGAGGCTCATCTTTGGCATGACTTTTACAAATGGAAGAATTAAACTCAGGTAGCTGTAAACATACTATAGATCTTTAAGAAAAAAATTGAGGTTGGATTTTTGCTGACCCAATGTTCCATGGAATATTTCACATGTGATCGGAAACATCAGAAATGCAAGTCTGAATAAAAATGAGAAACAGGTAACAGTTCTTGACACATTTTTCATCTGTCTCTGGATCTTTATCCCTTACTCAACCAGCCTCATCTCCTTTCTCCCCACAGCTCAGATCGCAAAGCTCATTTCTGATCTGAACAACAAACAGTCATCCCAATCTTTAGTTTTAAAGGAGTTGCATGTTTGCAACTAGTAATTACCACAATCACAAAATGTGTTTACATTTGATCAAAATCATACTTGTATATATATATATACACACACACACACAGGATCTACTCACTTTCTTCAACTATCTCAGCAGAGAAATTATTGGCATAAAATATTTACATCAAAATTTTAAAGGAATAAGAAAAATACACAGCAGAAAAATCACAACACTATTTATTAAAGACATGACCTCTGGTGAGGGAAGTCTCTGAGCTGCAGATCTTTATATGATAGGACAGAATTTATGAAAGCAGAGCCTATCTGCTCCCTTGTACAATTGTTCTTTTCTGAACATATGTCGTGACAGATGGGATGGACTGACTAAGAAGAGTCTTTTCTCAGGACTGGAAGAATACAATCTTCATTCCAACTAATTTCTCAAGAACAGATGGAAGATGAGGCAGCAAATGAAGAAAACAGGTGCATGCAGGTGACCAAACCACACCAGTCAGGCTAGCCAAAACAGTGTTTAGCTTAGGGCTCATCATCTGCTACTCTGCACCCTTACAGGTCATCAAGTTAAAGAAATGAACCAGATCAAATGCTGGTTTTTCAAATTGCTTTGAAAGTCCTTTTTTCCCTCTTGTTTGCGAGTCCTTGCTGTCACATGCCTGTAAGTGTGTCATGGCATGACTGTCAGGACCAAAACAGAGGCATCAACACTGACACCCATTCATATGATGGGGACATATCTACCAATTGCAATACACAGCATGTCAGCAGCCCAACACAGCTCCATTGAGTGATGGAATGGCCTCAGTCTAGTTGAGTGACAGTTCCATTTCTACATGCAGAAGAAGCACAGCAAGTTTTCTACAGCCTAGAGCACCACTTTAAAAGGCTATGAGGAACACCATGTCTAAAAAGTACCACTGTGCTACAACAAATTCAGTACACTTGACAGGAGATGTGAAAATCAGACCATACTGTGGTTAGATGGAACATGGTACACAGGAATTTCCAATTGTTGATGTGACACCTGCAGCTTCAAATGGATGTGACCAACAGTTCCCTCTTCCACAAAAAAACCACAACCATAATGTTGACTGAAGTCTGCCACAGACATCACTAACGCCAACTTCATGAGACACTAGATTTGTTATTTAAGCATTTTGTAGAATCCAACAGTTGTATATCTTCTGTTTGCACAGCTGCAGAAGTTAGATCTAAGCTTTTCCAACATAATTGCAAGACTAAACTTGATAAACAGACTGCTGCTATTTTAGTACACCAGTTTCTGTTCAACTTGATGACTTAATCCCCTTGAGCCACCATACTGAGATAGTAGAGATTAAAAACCAGCATCAACTTATAAAAGTATTAGCCAACTCTTATCCTAGAGTTGTCACAGCAAAACTCAGAGTTATTTAAAAATTTAAGTTCATGCTCAGTGTAAATTTCTTCCAGACATCATAAAAGGTGTCTTGAGACTAAAATAAGGCTAACAGTGAAGCTGCCATTGAACAACTGCGTTCATTGACAGCCTGTATTTACATGATAGAACCTTTTACTTCACACAGATTTGCCATATACATGCACACCTTTGCAAATAGTTTGCATCCAAAGAAAAAAAGTGGGCTGTTCATCTAATCAGTAATGCCATGTCACATATGGAGCTTCTGCATACATCCAGACTACAAGATGTCAAGCATGTCCCATTCCAATGATTATCAGGCAACGAAGTAAAAAGATGCACTTTTCCTCTCCACAGGACTGCTGCCAAACCCTTGACGTAATGAATGAAGCATGCTTGCTATTTCACCATTGCAAAATGGTACTGTAGATATTTTACAACATCTCTGTTTGCAGGAGGGGGTAACTAGCTCTAGATGAAGTGCAGATATGTTATTAAACAACGCACAGCTTGAATCCTGTGGCCAATACAGATGACCTTTAGAACATAAGCACTGTCTAAGACAAATATGCTTTCATCTGTGGGTAGTATTTTTTCAAGTAAAGATTTAAGAGAAAAACAGTTCAGAAAACACGTTAAGCACAAATGTGCCTTCAATCTCTTAATGCTCCATTTTAAAAACAAACCCACAAGCAGTATCACATGTCAGAAGACTAATTACTCTTTAACCAGAATATTAGTGAATTTAGTGAGATTTAACTTCATTTTCATTTAAACAACACAATAATTAAAGTACGAAGAAATAACTGAGACTCAAAATTGGAGGTATAACTAAAGTGATTCAGAAAAGAGGCATGTATTTTTATTACAAGTCTATAAAAACAAAGACCATTATTTCACTTTAGAATCTCCTAAATGGGATAAAAATACAAAAATATAATAAAACCACACTGAGGCATGTAAAACATAAGGAAAATGATTTTTAGAGAGGGATTAAGTGAAATGCCAAATGATACAAAAATAAAAGAAGTAATTTCTCATTTTGCACTTAACGGGCTGTTATTTATCTTCAGTAAGGTATTTTTTTCAGAGTTGTATCTTGACTGTGATGCTAAGCAGCTTTAACACATAAAGTGATATTTGCTTCATGGAAAAGAGCAGCATTTGTATGATAAAATTCCTTCCCCCACTAACTACATTTTGCAGATACTGACAAGTTCTAAGCTGCTCTGCACAGCCTGTTTTTCCATCCAAGTTAGTGGCAAACTAACAAAACACCCTACAAATGCAAAGCACTTTTCAGGATGGTACTTCTTGTGGCTGAAAAGCCTGTATCACACACTGGAATCCTCAAACACAGTGGGCTTGCTATAGTTTGCTCGGTTGTTTTTTTTAAAAAGAGATTTAATTTCTTACCTCAAATTCAGCATGGCGGTTAATATCCTCTGCTCTCTGTCTGCTCAGGATAAATTCTGCTTCATTAGCCACTCTTACCAAATGGTCCTTCATAGTTTGACTCAGCAATCTGAGGACAGAGAATATTTGAGAATAGCCTTGAGCAAATGAAGTCCTAAAATAAAAATCTGTAAATACAGGATATATACAAATATTCTGAGTCATTCTAAAACTGACTTTATTGTGTTAAGAAAATGGCATAAATAAGGTTGAAGGGCAGTTTTATGGCAACCAGTAACACTGCATTTCAATACTAAACCAAATTAAGTATTAAACAAAATGGAAACACTCTAGCCAGTCATTTGTTTTACCTGAAATAAAGATGTAATAAAATCTTTCACGTACACACAATATGAGGTAAGCAGTTTATGGATTTAAACATCCACAGTGAAAGTCCTAATGTAACTGATGTAAAATCTAAATAACAAATTGTGAATTGCACTGCAGTATAACTTTTTCCTCCAAATGCAAAATTGAAATTTTATATTAAGTATACATTTAAATAATATTTTCAGGACTATAAATATTCTCAATCTCACAAATAAAATGCTAAGATATATTGTCCCAGGTTATGTACAGAATAAAGTTGTAATTCAATCTGAGATTTCTGAGGCCTTTGTAAACCTTGAGCTTATGAATGGCAGCAGAGCTGACAGACTGAATTACAACCCAATTATTCCGTGAGTTCGCATACTGTTACTAAAAACATTTCCTTTTTAATTAGTTACATTGGGATTCATAAAGTTAAAACTCACTATGCAGAAACGATACTGTTTTAGAAGGTGCGTATTCCCATAGGATCACTCAAAGATGCACCAGATAGATCTGTTACAAGCACTATTCATAGAATCATAGAATCATAGAATCGTTGAGGCTGGAAGAGACCTCTGAGATCATCAAGTCCAGCCTATGACCCCAACACCACAACACCTCGCTAGACCATGTCACTAAGTGCCACATCCAATCTTTCCTTAAACACTTCCAGGGATGGCGACTCCACCACCTCCCTGGGCAGTCCATTCCAGCGCCTAATGACCCCTTCTGTGAGGAAGTGCTTCCTAATATCCAACCTAAACCTTCCCTGGCACAGCTTCAGGCCATGCCCTCTTGTCCTGTCACTAATTGCCTGGGAGAAGAGCCTGACCCCCACCTGTCTACAACCTCCTTTCAGGTAGTTGTAGAGACTGATGAGGTCTCCCCTGAGTCTCCTCTTCTCCAGGCTAAACAACCCCAGCTCCCTCAGCCTCTCCTCATAAGACTTTCCCTCCAGTCCCTTC
>VWZK01009537.1:8574-27009 GCA_013396935.1 Baryphthengus martii | reverse complement strand
GGATCCTCCTTCCGGCCCTTTTTATGGATGGGCGTCACATTGGCCAGCCTCCAGTCATCTGGTACCTCCCCAGATAGCCAGGACTGGTGATAAATGATGGAGAGCGGCTTAGCCAGCTCTTGCGCCAGCTCCCTACGCACCCTAGGATGAATCCCATCCGGACCCATAGACTTGTTAGGATCTAAGTGGCACAGCAGGTCACTAACTACTTCCTCTTCGATTACAGGAGGGGTCCTCTGCTCCCCATCCCTGCCTACCAACTCAGGAGACCAGTTGCCCTGAGGATAGTCAATCCTTTTGTTAAAGACTGAGGCAAAGAAGGTATTAAGCATCTCAGCCTTTTCCTTGTCTTCTGTTACTATGTTCCCCCCTTCATCCAATAAGGAATGGAGATTCTAATTGGTCAGTTTTTAAATATACCTGTTATTAAAGTTTGGGGGTTTTGTTAAGGTTTTCAGTAGTTAATGTAGAAAAGAGAGCAGAAGATAAAATTAGTTCTCTGCCTCACATGTATAAGCTAAAGTACATTTCAACAAGTTCAGTCTACTGAGAGACA
Source organism: Baryphthengus martii (assembly GCA_013396935.1). NCBI lineage: Eukaryota > Metazoa > Chordata > Aves > Coraciiformes > Momotidae > Baryphthengus > Baryphthengus martii. Next base: position 26,453 of record VWZK01009537.1, on the reverse strand, counting down.
GCCCTTCTATACAACAACAGTATTTATTATGCAATATATTTATTATATCACAGAATCACAGAATGTTAGGGGCTGGAAGGGACCTTGGAAGATCATCGAGTCCAACCCCCCTGCCACTGCAGGAACCTACAGTAGATCATGCAGGAACACGTCCAGGCAGCTTTTGAATGTCTCCGGAGAAGGAGACTCTACAACCCCTCTGGGAAGCCTGTTCACAGCCAAACTGTGAAAAAGTGTTTCCTTGTGTTTAAATGGAACCTCTTATGCTCCAGTTTGCACCCACTGCCCCTTGTCCTGTCACTGGACATCACCAAGAAGAGCCTGGCTCCGTCCTCCTGACACTCGTCCTTTATATATTTATAAACATTAATGAGGTCACCCCTCAGTCTCCTCCTCTCCAAGCTAAAGAGACCCAGCTCCCTCAGCCTCTCCTCGTAAGGGAGATGCTCCACTCCCTTAATCATCTTAGTGGCTCTGCGCTGGACTCTCTCCAGTTCCCTGTCCTTCTTCAACTAGGGTGCCCAGAACTGGGTACAGTACTCTAGGTGGGGCCTCACCAGCGCAGAGTAGAGAGGGAGGAGAACCTCCCTCGACCTGCTGGCCACACTCCTCATAATACATCCCAGGATGCCACTGCCCTTCCTGGCCGCGAGGGCGCATTGTTGGCTCATGGTCATCCTCTTGTCCACCAGGACGTATGACAGCTGCTCTGATAATTATTTACATTCAAGAACTTAAAGTTTTAGTATTGCTTTTCAGTCACCTTTTCCAAACACCGTGTATGCTTAGATTAACTTTCTTCTAATAAACAATTCACGTTGTATCATATCTAGGTCAGTTTGGATTTTCTTTATGAGAAGAGTATTCACATACATAGCATGCCACTCAGATATCTATTTTGAATTTACTTCTTTAAGTGTGAAACTTAGCAAACTAAATATATATCTATACATAAGTGTAATGATGAGAAGTGTATAGTCATAATTAAAACTCAAAGGCAAGTACAAGCTCTCAGCATCTCTCTAAGTGAACATACCGCTGATCATATGTCTAAAATGAAGTTTTAATCATCTACTTCTAAATATTAATCTCAGGAATCTTGGCAGCTGCTACTTTTCCATTTGAGGAAAACAAAACTTTGAATAGAAATTTGTCAAGGGTAGCTCACTGCTTGCAATAGAAACAAGTGTTTCCAGCTTAGCAGACCACTGCTGAGGCAGGAACAAGAATCTGACTCTTGCAAAACTACTATTTCCATTCCAAACTACATTCAACACATTTTGTACATATGTGAATGGCTATAAAACTGTAGTAATTAGATCAGATAGCTTTATGAGAGACAAATGGTTTCTTCTAAAGTAAAAAAAAAAGTATTTAGAAAAAAACTATTTTCCTCACTAAGACACTAAGTACACTTCATGGATTTACGGGATCATAATGGCCCTTTCTGGTATCTGTTCTGGTCTCCTACACATCATGCATGTTTTCCCCAAAATAATTTAATTTCCTCCATCAAGTCTGTATATTCTGTTTGAGTTACAGCACATTCTCCTATAAAGAGTTTTATAGGAAGGTAATTAGTGTCAATTAAAAAAACCCACACCACCACACACAAAACAAACAAACAAAAAACCCAACCACAATTATTTGTCTGCCTTTATCCTGATTTTTATTCCAGCAACGAAATCATATTAGTTCTTTTACTGTTAAATAAAGTCTATTCAAAACAACTCTTTATAAATACTTTTTTTTTCAACAAAAGGACAGCTTTTAATTTCTTAGACTAAACAAATTAATTGAATTTCTTGTCTTTTTCGAAGTATGCACACCCAAGCTGAATGTCCAATAATTCCCTTCTTGCCTATGTTTCATAATTTCTGTAAGCAGACCCATGGACCATGTTTGCCTTGTAATACTATCTCACATATCTGGGGGTTTTTTTCAGTGTTATTAAACACCAAAATTCTGTTGAATGTGGTGATTTACACTCCTCCTTCCCTAAGAGATTCCCGTCTGGTTTGACTATTTATAATAAGTTATTGAATTAAGATTTTTTTTTCCTGGTGTTTAGCACAAGAAGAGTGCAGATATTGCATGGATGGACATGTTCTGTAGAAGTTAGACACAATATCTATGGAGGTAAAGACTCTGGATACCAGGCCTATACACTTCTGCCTTTAGCACTCACCAGATTCAAGGTCTCAGGCAGACTTTTCTTCCTTCAAGAACTTTCTTCTTCGCATATTTTAAAGCACATGATTAACTTTGAAAAGATCAACAGCCTAGTGAAAACAAGCAAGAGGATGGATCCCATACTGGAAGTTAAATATATACTTGCATACTTTCCTCGGTGAGGAATGAAGTGCTAAACCAGTAAGACAAAGAGTTCCAGCCAAATACATGAGATATTCTGATTTTTATTGTTATGCTGGAAGAATATACCATGAGACACAAAGGAAGAAATCTTACTCTGATTTCTGGCTGCTGAATGCTTAGATGATCAAGTAAAAAGTCAAGCTTTTCTTACAACAACCAAAAGGAGAGGGGAAAAATGGAATAGAAAAACATGTGCAAGTAAATAAAGTGAGAGATGGATAAATTCTGGCTTAGAATTACTGGTGTCCAACAATCACTAGTTTTAGTCAAAATATGGAAAAAGTTTAATGGGTGACATTTACAACAGCTGTTTAGCCATAAATCTCTCATAAAGTACTACAGAGGGAGATTATGTATATTCCTGAGTCTACCACAACAGAGAACTCTGAGATAGCCAAGAAAGGCAAGCTTTTCTACTTGCACTCCTCATAAATCTAATATATAAGAGATTCTCTTACTTCAAAAGGACAGGCATTCTACACGCATACACACTGTCTTCTACGGGATCTAATTGCTCAATGTGCTAAGTGTTGAAATTACTGCTGTAAGGAAGTTTTACAATTGCTTTCTGGAACATAGGTACTTTACAGATGAGCTATTCAATCATCAAAAAACACAGACAAGTTCATAAGTTTCTAAAGACTGAAGGTGAATTCATTCATCTCCTTGAAACCGGATAGGAAAAAAAAGAAACCCCACAATCATGTAACTTACCAAAATGCTGACTTAGACATGTGGTAGTATAAAACTGCACTCTGTAAGGACAGATAGGAGGGGATATGCTAATCCAATCTTTTCTATCTAGGATAGGCACTCAGGACAATTCAGAGCCTAGCGAAAACCAGTCTGAGGTTGTGTTCACATTCTGAGAGAGACCTCATGATAGTATGACAGATGATTTCTGAAATTTGTCAGACAGCAATAATACAATACAGGTATACACACAGAGTGCAGTATAAATATGTTCTTGTTACCCTTGCAATAATTTATTTTTTAAAAGCAGATGTTGTTAAAAACTTTTTCCATAAAAAAAAATTTAAGAATTCCCAGGCACTCAAAAATGATTTATGCTTTTTCATAGACCTAGCAAATTAATGACATATTCTCACAAGCAAAATCTACCTTTGTCACATACATACCTTCCAAAGTTACTCGCATCTCCAATAATGAAAGCTAACATCAAATTTTAATAAGACATATCTCTTCCCAAAAAAAGCTTCTGCTTATTTGATAAGTTGCAGCAAAAATCACGTTTCCAGTTACGCAAAAGTGATGCAATTTAAATCCATGCACAGATGATCAAACAAAACTCAGTGAAATAAACTGTTTTACAAATGGTTGTGCATAGAATCATAGAATCACTATGGTTGGAAAGGACTTCCAGGATCATCTAGTCCAACCTTCATCCCAGCATCCCCAACCTCTAGACCATAGCCTCAAGTGCCACATCTACTTGTCTCTTAAACACCCCCAGGGATGGTGACTCCACCACCTCCCTGGCCAGCCTGTTCCAGTGCCTAACCACTCTCTCAGGAAAGAATTTCTTCCTAATCTCCAATCTAAACCTCCCCTGGCACAACTTGAGGCCATTTCCTCTCATCCTATCATTAGTAATTTGGGAAAAGAGACCAGCACCAGCCTCGCGACAACCTCCTTTTAGGTAGTTGTAGAGAGCAATGAGGTCTCCTCTCAGCCTCCTCTTCTCCAGACTAAATAACCCCAGTTCCCTCAGCCTCTCTTCATAAGGCATGTTCTCTAGACCTCTCACCAGCCTCGCTGCCCTTCTCTGTACCCGCTCCAGCACCTCAATGTCCTTCTTATACTGTGGTGACCAAAACTGGACACAGTACTCAAGCTGCGGTCTCACAAGTGCCGAGTACAGGGGCACAATCACCTCCCTACTCCTGCTGGACACACCATTTCTGATACAGGCCAGGATGCTGTTGGTCTTCTTGGCCACCTGGGCACACTGCTGGCTCATGTTCAGCCAGGTGTCAACCAACACCCCGAGGTCCTTTTCTGCCAGGCAGCTCTGCAACCACCCTTCCCCAATCCTGTAGCGCTGCTGGGGGTTGTTGTGACTAAAGTGCATGACCTGGCACTTGGCCTTGTTAAACCTCATACAACTGACCTCAGTCCATTGCTCCAGCCTGTATGTTACACTGTACCATAGTACACACACACAAAAAATCATGTAGTGTCAAGAACCCTACCTCAAGTCACTTAGTCTCTCTCTACAATACATCCATGCTACAATTTCTAATTTTCAGCACATTTGAACTGTTATTTGAAGTCTAGTCTAATGATTTTCTGTGTTCCAATTCACACATTAACAGAACTGCTTCTGCTATGAAACCAGAATGATAACATAAAAACTCTGAAAATAAAGGATGAAAAAACCCTTTCACAAAACCCACGGCTTAAAGACAATGTTAAAAATAAAAAGCAAAAAAATGTGGAAAAATCTTTTTTTCTCTTACAAATCAAGACCAAGGTGCAGGTTCTATGGTTTCAGAATCTCAGGGCAAGGAGGCTGCATTAAGGGGAGCAGACTGGTAGCAATCAATTCTAGTTTGGACATGACTACATTTATCTTTTTTTTTTCCTCAGCCTTTTTTGGTCAATTATGCACAAAGCTTAAGTCTGTCAGTTATCCATTTTTTTCCACTAATAGCTGTATTTTTCTATTTCCCACCACAGTAGTTGCTCCTACGGTAACACATCCTCTAACATTCATTCCTTGAGAGCGACTGCACTATTGAAAGTGAAAGACAATTGAATGGAACAGCCTACATCTGTCCTCTATTTTCTGTAAGGAAAATGTGCAAGTAATTGGTTAACTAGTTTGATTGCCAGCCGCTTCAATATTAAAAAACATTTGCATCTATGACGAGTCAAAAGTAATACATGCAATTTAAGAAAAGGAACAGCAAGTGACATATGTTGAAATTTTCTTAGTACAATTCCTTCAAAAAAAACCCCAAAACCTGAGCAACCCAAAATGCTATAGAAATACAGATGATTATAGCATTCCAGATTTTATACTACCGGATGTTACGTATCGGGACAATAACACTCATAACATCTGGTTAATTCTGGAGAGGTCTGGGAGCTTTTTTGGTTGGTTGATAGACTTTTACTTGCTAACAATATTAAATTTACATGTTGTCTGCCTTCTTTCTTCTCCCAGTAACTTTCAAATTGCTTGGATAATTCCAACAATTTTTTTCACGGAAGTCTAGAGTTTCTAAAAATATATTATTTTTATACAAAAAAAAGCCCTTGCAAGTATCCTTTGCAGGGGTGGGGGTGAGAAGAAAAAGAAGCTATTTTCAACTGCACTGAAAGACATTACAGAAAATCCAATATAGGAGGAGGATCCTCTGATACAGCAGGAGAATTTTGGTTAGATTACAATCCTCATTAGACAGCAGAGAATCTAGCAATGAGAAAAAGCTTCTCCTGGATATACTTGTGATTTCTTAAGTTCTGGGTTTAGTTAAGGATTTGAAAGGGCAAGGCAAAGGAGAGGAAATTAGACCTGCAATCTGCTAGTTTAATGGGATTATCTTTCAGTCAAACTTCGTGTGAGAATTTTTAAAGCAATTGCTGTCTGAATAGTCCTTTACAGATGTATAGAAATGTATGTATAGAACACAGTAACTAATTCTTTCGAAGACCAAGAAAACTGTGCTTGAGAAAATTAAAATTAAGTATCTTAAAAAGTCTCTTCAACTGAAAATCGGAAAAGAATAATTGCTGCAGCATGCTTAGAACACTGATCCCTCAGCCCCTGCCATGCCAAACCCATTATCACCCCAAAGGGGATAATAACTGTCATGCCTAGTCTCAAGCTTGAGTACGTTTGTTAGTGCACTGACTGATAAAGAAAACAAGGTCTAGCATAAGATGTTTCACACTAAAGTGTGCTAATGAATCAAAGCGACAGGACACAGTTTTAACCTTCACAGAGCAAAAGAGTTGTCTGCTAACTAGTCAAGTAAAGGAAATAAGAGTCTAACAAAAGAGACATTTGTACCCACAAGGAAGCAAAACAAAGTTGGTTTTTTTGTTGGTTTTGTTTTTTTCCAGTTCAAGGTTCAAAATTTCACTGGGCACAAAAGTATCGGTTCTGCTATACATATGCAGTGGACCTGATATATCTGGAAAACCTGGGAGCAGCTGTATGTTTGACACATTAGTTACTTGTGAACATGATGAAATTCAGACCAATGCATTCTGAATGCAGCACACACACTGTAGATCTTATGAGTCCCAGAGGCAAACTCTCTGCACACATTTCTGTCCAGGGAATCCTAGCCAAAACATGGCGAGCCTAAACATAAAACTTTCAACTGCCGAGAGAAAGAGAGGTACATTCATACCTTTCACATAAAAGCAAAACATATATTTGAAAGTAAGTATAAGAAGAGGTTTAGACCTCCTCTTCTAAACCTCCTTTTCCAGAAAGATTTTTTCAGTTGTCTTACTTGCCTGATAAATAAGAATAGTAGAACACACTTGAAACTGAAATATCCTCTGATATTATTAGTTGAAAAAAAAAAAAAGTAAGTAATAAACATTGAGAATAAAACTCTGGTTTACAAAGGTTATAGGATGACCAAGACTTTCTCCACTAAGGCAGCAGACAATACCAATTCTGTGATTCCACGAATTTTAGGTAGCTCTTTCAGTCCTTAATTTTACTTATCCTAACACTCCTCCTGTCGTGGTACCCGCAGACCTCCTTCCTTACTTGCTGAAATCAGTTCTATCCTACCTGACAACTACCTTGTCGTCTTCTCTCGAGTACTTAAACAATTTAAAAAATCAGCTGTTATTATATAATTATGAGGTTAAAGTCTAAATCAGTATCAATCAGTTTTCATTTTTAGGTTGTAATTAAAAGATTTAAGCTTTTGGAGTTTTTAAGTTTATACTGTTATAACAAAAATACATAAAATAACAACAAATACACAAAATGCAAGGCCTGAAATGTTTCAGTCTGTTAATAGATATGCAAGAAAAATAATGTGCAACTGCATAAAGAGAAAAAGAGTCGTTCTGGAATATAGTTCATGTCATACAAGGGGTAATAGTTTCATTTTAGTGAATGCTAGAAAGGCACAAAGCACCGCAATGACTGGTTCAGCAATAACTTTAAAGGCTCATCTAAGCAGCACGGGAGAAAAATAGAGAAAGATAAAAGGAGTAATTTTAAAGAAACTAATCCCCTCTCCTCTTCCCCTTAATGAAAGTCATGTTCTCACTTTCTAAAAAAAAAAAAAATAATAAATAAAACCCCAAAAAAACTCAACTCTACGACGAGTCAGAAAGAACATGAAGTAACAACTGCTTAGATACTTTCTTCTAACCAAAACCACACTTTTCAGTCTTCAAGGAATCATTTGTTCCCGAGACAACCACTCTGTTAAGGGTAGACTATATACAAGCTACTGTTGCTGTTTACAGAGATGGGGGAGTGATTCCATCTGACTGTGATGGGCACTGCACTTCTTTAAAATAAAACAATCAATTCCTAACAGTTTACAGATAGAATGCTGTCAGAAAGCTTGACCTGGACAAGCTGAATATCTACTAGGTAACTGCTACTTACAACTCAGTCTCGGCAGCTGATGCGTTAAGGACAATCATCTTACACAGATGAAACTCACATTGTGGTTTACCTGTGCGTGGGATCTCTATGTTATCTATGCTAATAAAATATTAATCAAGGGCCAAATTTATAGCTGGCACTTTATAAGTAAGGTCAAGGTAGGTCAGCCTCACATAATAGGAAACAACTACAGGCTAGATCTTAGCAATGTAACTGAACACCCTTATTGTTTTACCTTGGCCCTTGGGATCAAGACTAGTAGCAAAATATTTTTTCTGCCTCAGAATGGTGTTTCCCTCACCATAATCTGAAATGCAACCATTACAATGGTCATTATTTTTATGCATCTTAAGAACATGTACACATTGGAAAGAAAAATCTCCAATAGCCGTTTCTCCTATATCTACAATGGTAAATGGATATTTATATAGTATTTTAATTTATGTGATAAATTATTTTTAATTCAGTAGCTGTAAAATTTATTTTCTACTGGGATTCTTACTAGCTCAAGTTTCTAACATAATTTAGATTTAGAGAAATGGCATTTTTTATAATATACTCTAGCTAACTCATTAAGACATCTTAAAAAAAAATCCTTTAGAAAAAGTAAATATTGCTCTTAGTCTACCTTAATCAATTCCTAATGAAGAAAATATTGATGGTTCTCAGTAATCACTACAAGTCAAAGGGCATCACCTCATCACCTGCCCTGCCATTTTCTATAAGTTCCAGTGTTATACAGTTATGGATAGAACACTAAACTCATTGGTAATATTAACAGGCTTGGGGGTCTTTCCCCCTTAAAGGAATCCACTTCCTTTCTATTTTAAAGGATAGATAGGAAATAAATGAGCAAACTGGAATCTAATTTCTGAGACAGAGGCTTATCTTACATTTCCTAGCTATAATGTCTTCCAAATATCAGTTCCCTTCCTCAAGAGATTAGCTGAATACAAATTACAGGTTCAATGTTAACCAGCACATAAGGACAGGAAGAAAGAAAATTCATGACACACAGGTAAGTGAAATGTTTAATGAAACTAAAGAGCATTCAGATTCTGCAAAGTCCCACATTCAGTATTAGAACCAAACCAAGATATTAAAGAATGTGAAAACATGCTTTTAGAAACTCAAAGAAAATCACACAAAAAGGCAGAAGAAAAAGCATTTAAAAAAAGTTTTAAGCCACACAACTTTTTGAAGATTAAGGGAGAGGTGCTATCAAATATTGTGACTTACCTTCCTTCATTGACAAGTTCAATAAAGGCAAGGCCAGCATTCTTTTGTATAGAGTTCTGCCACTCCTGGGAGAAAAAAAAAAAACAACAAACAAAAACAAAACCAAGAAAAAACATTTTGAGCTACGGTCACACACTTTCTTTTCAACTTTACCAGCTTACACCACCATTAGTAAACGTATAAAGGATTCATTTAGTGCTAATCAGTAAGAAAACATTGCTGGTATGAAGTAACAGAACAGCATCATTTTCTCAAAGTCATATTCTGTGGAGGGGAGAAGAAAATACAAAAACATCCCACAAGAAACTTCATCATTTTCTTTTGCTATGTTGAAATTCTCTTGTTCACTAATGCTTTTTACCTTGACAATGCTAGAAACAAACTGCTTCATGGTAATACAAGGCTCTTTCTTTAGACATAGATTTCCGTTATAGCTTAAGGTCTAATTAACATATATTCTGATAATAACCCCATGTTAATATCACAGCCATCTCTACTCAAAAAAAATCTGCTAATAATCAAAATACTGCAACATTAACACCCAATATGTTTCAAAAAAAATTAACACGTTTTGACACACTGAATTTTTAGCATACTGAAACGATGGTAGCAGCAGACATACATGTCCTGCACACTTCTTACATGCAACTGAACCCTGAATTACACCATAATCCTACACCTGTTAAACACATAGATGGGTTTTGCCTTGTCCCCAGAAGAGAGACAATGGAAAGCAACAAACTCAGATGGCCTATCACTGCCACTTGCTCCCTCCATTTGAAAGCTCAGCAGAAAACAGAATTGGTTAACAAAAATAAGATTTTTAATCCTAAACTCAACAGGAACAAGTTGACAGAGATAAACATTAGGGTAGTAAATGTGTGAACCTTATTGTTTGGGGAAAATAAAGGCATATGAACAGAACAGGCCAAATACAACTCTTGGTTTAAGCTCTACAACTCTTGTAAACTAATACAAAAGACTGATCTTGCAGCAGACAAATACTTCCGTTTCATATGCTGTTCCACTTCAGCATCCTTGATTTTTCAGTCTTTATTGTATGCAGTAATAATCCTAATGATTATTCACACCTGTATCTCTATCACCATGGTCCAAAAATTTCACCAGCTCCAACACAGGCAAAACGTACGAAATTGCAAATCTGTCTTAAACAAATTTCATATTTCTGAATATAGGAGTTTTAAACACCCAGTGTCGGGGTACATTTTTTCCTGATCTATGTTGCAGAATTACCCCTAAGTCAGTGACAACATGGTTTGATGTGACATATACAAAAGCCATCAGAACAATCATGTTTCTTTAAAACTTAAATCCTGCCCTTCCCACTCGTCCCAGCACTTCACCACACACACAAAAAAAAACAATAAAAATGACAAATTTCAAATGCAGAGGAGAGATTATAACTGATCTCTCAAGGCCTGACATGTTCCACAGCAAAGAGATATTATCACATATGGGATTTGTTGGGGTTTATGGATTTTTGATGGGGTTGTGGGGTTTTTTTGAGGCTACATTAAGTAGTATCATTGGTCCTTGTTGTTACATATATCTTACTAATCTTCTCCCATCATTCTTCCCCCAAGTTCTTCCCTATTGCCTTCTTATGGTCACCATTATATGACTTCAAATTAGTCTGTAAACTGTCTGAAACAGTTGAAACTAGACTAATTTATTCTTACAAAAACAAAAAAAGTTTCTAATATTCTGAAAAAAACCTGCATATGCAACCAAATCTCATAAATTTTTTTTAAAATAATATCAGGCTCTGAATATTTAGCTTCATATCATGATCAATGAAACTATTCTGTTAGCTTAAATGTGTGAAAACTCAAGAAAAGCAAAGTGTTTTTTTTTTCCATTTATGACACTGTCCATCTGTTGTTCTGTTCTTTAAGAGAGCTCACTACAGTACTTGAAAATTTAACTGGTGAAGATGGAGGTTGCCAAAAGTAAAAAGAAAGTACATTGATCATGATACTTTTCAGCATTTTTCTCTACATCAGACATGAAAGAAGGTGTTAGTCTAAACATTTACATAAATCATAGCTGAACACACCCTAAAGCTAATTTTAATAGTTGAAAGAAAAGACTAATGGTCACCATCTTTCATGATCCTCCAATATTTCCCCACAGTATATGTTCTCTCTCAAACAATTACACTCAGTATGCATATTGTATTATTATATAAACATCTTAGTTATCCTTTTCCCAAAGGTATTAGGGGAAAAAGCACGTTAAAAGCCTCAAACTCAACCACTAATGCAACTAAATAAATACAAAATACATTCCAGCACTTTTCGAAGGAAGGACTGTAAGGGAAGATCAAGTCAATAATTTCATACCTGTTCTAAGCTGTACTTAATTGACTATTATTTCCTACAGCTATAAATGTTTAGCAACCAAGAAACATAATCTACTTTTAATGCTTTTGGTCACTGTACACTCAATAGTGAAGCAGGAAAAGAATCTAGAAGCACCAAACAGGAATAGCTACAATGAAGAACAACCATTACAAGAAGACAAATAAGAAATCACATTTTATTCAAATACTATGGCTGCTGTGGAACTTTCCTAGCTCATTATTGTTTCACCTACCTCCTTAACAGAATCTGTAAACACTTCTAGTGTTCTAGTTCTAAATACTCTAGATAAAATGCAAGCAACTATATCTTTTTCTGAAATAGTACTTCAAACCTCATCTGAATTACAGTTCTGTATGGAATAACATAGTACATTTCCTGCAGCCACAGCACAATTCTGCCACAAGCAAAATTACAGCACAATCCTCTACAGCACCAATTTTATATTATCAAGAAGTTTCATTAATACGTTCTTACTGAGTGCACAAGGATCATTAAATGAAAACATTAAACAGTATTGGTCTTAAATCTCTCCTTTCAGAAATTAATGATCTTCCTCAAGGTTTATATCACGACCTCCTCTTGTCCCATTTGAGTCAGGTTGAGGTTTTTTTTAATTTATTTTACAGTGTTTTTTTAAGATTAATTTTAACTAATGATCAGTTGCATGACGGTATCAAATGCTCTAATAAAACTCATATAAATTACTGCATTTCCTTTGTCTTGGAAATACATTTTGGCCAAAGACTACAACACGCATTATACCATAATCAAAAATGAGATTAGTCTAGCAAAACAATCTTTAGTAATTCTACGTCCCATTTTATTTCATTTCAGTTACATATGCCTGTATAGCTATTTCAGTCTTCAAATAATTGAAACGTCTTTTATATTACTTGATCCTCCGATTTCCTTTCTTAAAAATAAAGTATGTCTCTAATCATATGGTATCTTCAGATAAGTGAAGTTGTTTAAAAATTCTGCATTGAATTTTCCAGTGTCAACTCTATGATCAATCATTTTCTTCCATTTGTTTTTGGCTCCCTACTCATTCTGAATATCCTCATTCACATCAAATACATCAGCAGCAGCTTATTTACCCAAACAGGTTTGCCCAAAAGCCTGTTCCACGAGCAGCAGCCAGTAGGAGCCAGTTTCAAAACAAAGAAATGCAAGCGATTCTTTACAAGCGCATTATAGATCAGTGGAATCTATCACCAAAGGATGTTGCGGTGCCTAAATTTCAACAGGATCAAAAGGAGACTGTACAAGTACACAGAAGGAAAATAAATTTATAACGACTAAATAAACAGAAACTATCCAATTCAGAAAATCCTCTCAGCTGAAAATAGCTGGACAGTATCATACATACACGCCAGTCCTGTTTTATTCTTCTTAAGCATCTCTTTGAGTCTATAGTTGGAGATGGGACAATAAGCAAGGTGGAGCCTTTATCTAACCCAGTATTGCCATTTCTAAACTCTAATCACTGGAATGCCAAGAATATTTTTTTTGGTAAACTTTTTTGTTGGCTTGTAATTTGAAGTGCTTTCCTGTAGGCAGCAAATGGACATAACCCTCCTGTACACTTCTACGTACACTTCTACGTAATAAATACAATCATATTTCAAAAAAATTAAAGACATACGTTATTCAAGTTATTTAAAAACATTTCAAGACCAATATATCAGCAGGTCTGACGGTTAAAAAGTTAAAAGTGGACCCTTAACAGAATATTCAAACATGTCCAATAGACAAAACCTGCTCTATTTTCAACTGTAGCAAGCTGTACTGCTATTTTCATTCATATATATACACACATGCATACTCCTTAATAACTCATTTTTCTCAGAAACTTAAAAAAATAATCCTTCTAGAAAAGTTAATGTATTCCACAATTAAGATTTATATCTAACAGTTCAAATATACACTCATAGACAATTTTAAAAAACCAAATACTTTGCTAATCTGTCCTTCTCATAAAGCTGGTGGAGTTTTAATAATTTATTGTTATTATTAAACAAAGGAGAAGGATGACTTTGGTACTGACAACTATGAATGGAGCACTAAGGAGCAGGGTGGGAAAATGTGTTAACATATGACTGAGACATATTATATCCTAGAGTAAAGGTCAAATCTTCATGAAAAACTTGTTCATAGAGAGATATACTAATCTTTAAGTGCCTAAAGTAAACCATCAAGAACTTTTCAGCAGTGTTCGCACTTGGTGTCAGCACTCTCTCAGCACCACATCCACCACAAGCATGAATGAACTCAGCCATAAAGAATATATAGTTAAAAGTAGGTTATATCTCAGCTGGGTTCTTCATAGTTAAAAAAAAATTTAGACTGCATGTTAAGTAGAAAATCTGCAAACATAAATTACTTTTCAAGAGTCAAAGCATACTTAAATTATTTTAATCTACAAGGCTCCATTGAAAAAAACCTAAACCAAACATAGAATTATGGGAAATCAGATCTAGAAACTCTATGTAGCAATATAATACCAAAATTAGTACTTGCTAAGTAGTATATGAAACACAAATTTTGCAAGGATGTGACACATTTAAATATAAAAGTAACAAGAAAGCAGCTTTAGAGACAATGTTATTTTATATATATATATATATGTATATATATACAGTCATATCTGGATGTCCAAATAAAATTTAAAAAACACAAATCAGTAATAGAAGAACTATCAAAAGTTGTTCGAGTAAAAAATAATTTCAGTAATTATATTCATGGTCCTTTCTCTACAGAAGAACATCATTATTGCTGAGTAATATGAAAAGATAGAGCTTGCAAAAATACTACTATTCTAAAAATTCAGAACATCTTGTCAGGGGGAAAACTTATCAAACAGACTTGATTATTGAAACTTAAACAATGGATACTATTTCACACTAAACAATGGCTCGTCTATGAAATCTTTAACATCGCAAGTCTGTAAATAGTCAGGCTACCTCACTAATCAATACAGTCGCTTTGATTTCAATAAGGGTGATAAAAGTTACTCTAACCCTGGCCAGCTACACGCTCTCAACAGATGATGATCATTAGGCCTCTATCAGGGCTCCACATACTCGGCCTGTACAAATGTGTCCTATTAGTGTATGGTCTGTTTGTTTGGCAACTCCAGTCTTAAGACAAATGGCAGCTGCTGCCCTTCAAGGTCTGAAGTCACATCCTCAGGGGATCTAAAAGCCCAACTGGAAAAATCAAGGCCTGTTCATTAGAGACTGCTCCAGGGGAGACTCGCGAGGCTGCCATTAGAACTATATAAAAGAGCCAATTATTTTTATAAGACTTTTAAACTATCAAACACACTCAGTTATAATAAAAAGCATTTACTGCCGGCATTCCATTAAAAAGACATTTCTTTGTCAAAAAATCAGTTAGCGACAGTACACAACTGAAGTCTCTACATTAAAAATTTTAACAAGTCTTCTAGGAGAAAGTTGTGTACAAATTAACTACACGAGAGAGCTTCTCAAGTGGAGGTATAACACAAAGCACTTTGTTGTGGGAAGATATTCCAAACACACTCATATCATACCTATAAACGTGGGCTGAGATTGCGTGTGTGACTACTGAAAAATACAGGAATTTAAGAAATAAACATGTTCAGTGCTGCAAAACTGACTGAAAAGAACACATAACATTCTTGTTTTGAACTTACACAGTTAATGAACAATTGAAAATGCTGCAGCACACTAGTGTATTGATAAATCAGTCAAAAAGGCACATGGTCTAGTTGACAACAAAACTGAGCAGGAAAAAAAAAAAAGAAAACCAAAAGTGATTCAGTATTTTTCCTCTGATAAAATACAGACACAAAGATTACAATAATGATAGCTACTTTTATAAAATATACTCTGGGGAAGAGTTGGAACACTTTTTGTTTTATTCATAACCATGATATTTTTTTACAACTTTAACTATGAAACAGAATAAAAGTTTCTCATCCTGAAATATTTTTCCAGCTGCACAGCATGACAACACTATATTGAATTCTAATGGTATAACAGATCACTGCTAGAGAGTATTTATTACACAGTATTTATTACAAATCTTTTGTAAGTGCTATATGAAATTCATTGATGTTTCCTAATCAATTCTCAGATCAACATACACATTAGCTTTCGACAGTCTAATTCAAAAAAGCAATTATAACCCCAGTCCTTATGTAAAAGGACAATAGAAAGAAAGTATGTTAAACCAGTTTAAAAGAATGAAAATGTAAAGAAAACAGATTAGGAATGATTTATATCAATGCCTAGTGCTGAAGTTAATTACAACTAACCCAATAAAATAGTGCCTTTATTATCGTACGGCAAGTAATAACCTTAGATGCAGAAACCAGAACTCTTTGCTGACTTTTGCATGCTCAATTCCACAACACACTACATTAAGAATTAAAGAAGTAGTAAATAAGCCATACAGAAACAGAAGGTTTTTAACTAAAAGCAGAAGACTCCCCTGCTGTTTAACCATTTTGGATATTCCATGTAAACAGAGTTTCCTATAAACTGGTATTACGTTGTTAGTGGTAAATGTCTAAAACTACCCTATAATGAGAGTTTAATTTCAATACTTAAAAGTTTGAGTTTGAGTCACAATAAGTTTCTTAAGATTCTGAAAATAAATTATACACATATAGAGCTGGAGCAGTTTGCATACTTAAGTACTATATTGTTCAGTAAAATCTTGAATAAAAAATCCTGTCTTTTATGCTATGAGATTACTCTCAAAGTGACAACTGCTGTCTTCTCTAACTACACAAATCTATACTAAAATATATAGTATTATGAAAGATACACTACATAAAATGTTACAGCACACAAAATCTTTAAAAATTATCTACAGCCAGAAAACCTTGACACAGGTGCAGACATAATTTATGGTGACACTAAATATTCTTAAAATAAGATTTTAATAAGAAAAAAAACTTTAAATTGCTTAATCCAAAAGTTCATATAAAATTATGAAAATACCACTGTCTGCAATCAGGCAGTTCATATAAAATTACGAAAGTATCACTGCATAAACAAAATACTATCGGTAATAACACAGCACAAAAGCTGCATATCATCAAAACTTCATTTTAATATCTAGCTTCAAAAATGTATGAATATGTATATGGGAGAAAATTATTATATGCCTTTTATCGTGATCTAACTCATGACCTGATGAATAAGCTTTTGCCCATAGAGCCAATGTAATACTAAGATGAAACAGGTAAGTCCATGTTAAACTCCAGTACCTCTACGGTCCCACTACATCACCAGACTGTAAAAGGTGAAAAAATGAATTAGTGTGACACTGATTTCAGGTCCACAGTTTCTGATGGAGAAAGCAGTTTGCCTGGGCAGCCGCTCCCTTTCTCTCTCCCACTAGCAAGCTGTTGCCATGACTCCTCATGAAATGAAATTACAGGCCAGGTTTGAGTTCATTTAGCAGCAAACCTTTTTTGTGGCAGTTGCTTCTTCAGATCCTTTAACTATCAGCTATTATCAACACTGAGATGAAAGACAATAGCTTCAGGAAGAATAGGAACAGAAATCTGAAAAATTAATTGAGAAAATGAAAGTACCAAGCGGTTCTGTAAATATGTAGCAATGGGAAGCAAGAAGAAGATGAATCAAAAAAATTGAGGAAAAAGGGACAACATATGATGAATAAAGGGAAGAAATTCAAATAATCAAGTTGCAGTGCCAGCATCATTTTTATGAATAAAGGAAAACAAATCGAGAAATAGCAGGAGTATAAAGCAACTGTCCCTTGATTTCAGTGTTTTTTTGTTCCACCGTGATTTTGAGTATTTGTAAAACCACTGCACGGAAAAAACTGTCTTCCGAGGCAGACAAGTAATTATAAGGACAAGAAAATCACAGCATACTACTGCACAGTTTCACTACTAGTGATGGACTGATTCCACTGATATCAACATTCATCACCACCACAAAACAGCAGTAACAATATATAAAGTGCATCCTATTTTGGAACTAAAAGCCCCTTTATATTACCCTTTCTCTAAATGTAGCTTAGTTTCAATGTAAACTCTCACAATGGATGCATGCAAACCATGAACAAGATTCCTGTTGTCACTATGCAAGCCAATCCCACCTCTTCACTCCAAAGACAGGAAGTTCAAATTCCTGCCTCTTGTCATTCCCTTGGATAATCCTATCCTAATCTAGATCTTTAAAGAAAAGATTTAGAGAAAAGGAAGCTAAACCAAATCAAATTTAAAAAAAAAAAAA
>VWZK01009536.1:0-26274 GCA_013396935.1 Baryphthengus martii | reverse complement strand
GGATGTAAATCTTTAACTATTTTATTTATTGTCCTTAAATCCTGTATTATTCTATAACTCCCATTGGGCTTCTGAACAGGTAATATAGAAATATTAAAAGGGAGTTCACATTCTACCAGGAGACCATATTTAAGAAAACTATTAACTCCTGTAACCCTTCTTTAGCTGGCCTAGGAGTTGGGTATTGTTTCAATCTTACCAGTCTGGCTTTGGGCTTCAATTAAGTTGTTACTGCTTTTCTCAATTTTCCCAGGATCTTGGTTGCTTATACTTCTTTTTCAAGTCCTGGAGGTACATCCGTCTGTATCTCTCCCTGTAACATAGAAACTCTAGACTAGGCCAAATTTATTTCAGATATTTCTACTGATATTTTACCCTTGTGAATAAAATTTGTGCATTCAATCTTCTAAGCTTGTGCCTTCCTAGCAAATTCACCAGGCATTCCACGACATCCAGGATTAGATGCATCACCCATTGTTTGCCTACTCATAATTTCAGGGGCTCTAAAAGAATTTTATCTGAGTAGCATCAACAATGCTGGTCCTGTTTTGGTTTGGTTTGGTTTGTTTTTCTATTTTACTAAGTGTTCCCTTACATGTGTCAAGTACTGAATATGAAGCCCCTGTTTCAATTGAAAAATCTACATTCTCATTTCCCAGCTTCAATGTAACCAACCAGCTGAGAATCACAACCACACACATCGGTGCTTTTCAATCTTTGTCCTCACTCCCAAACAGCAACTACACAGGCCACAGCGTGGGCTCTAACTCCTCCTGAGGGCATCCCCTCTTCCAATGCCCTCATTCTCTGCAAATAGCACATTGACCAGTGGCGAGTTGGGACCCTTTGAAAAGGAGATTCGTCCTATCTTGAGGTTTTACTGTAAAGTATGCTCTCCACCCCTGCCTCTCGGTGTTACGCTCCCCCGGGCTAGGTTCAGCATGGTTAAGAGCCAGGCTTCACTCTGATTTTCTCTGCTGACTTGAGGTTTTTACTTGCTTTACCTTCGCTCTATTATTATATACTGTCCAAACTACCTCCAGCATTTTACTTAAATTCCTAAAATCCTCCCCTTATAACTTGTGCACCGCACTTTCCATCTCATCCTCTCCTTTCCCCTTCCTTCACTTTCCCTGAAATAAGGGAAGGGTAACTAACAAGAGGAGGAGACTTATGATAATGAGTTCCCCAAAATAATTGTAATAACCACACCTATTCCCAGAACTGATTGGAATAACTCAGCCCATACTAATGAATATGCATGTTTTGTAACTATAAAAGCGAGCAAGTTTTAGTCCCTGGTATGCAAGTTCGGTAGAGCTATCCCCTTGCATCCAGTGCTGTAATAAACATATCCTGCTTTAAACTCTTTACGAGTTTGGAGTTTGTTTCCGCACGTCATCCCTTTCCTTCACTTTCTCTTTCCTTTCCTTTCCCTAGGTATTGTCCCAATCCTGCATCCCTAACCGCCGCCACTCCTCCCACTGCACCCTGGGGCGGGAGCCCTCGAACTCACCAACAAATCTACATCCTCCTATTCACTCTCCTCTGGAAAGGTTCCCTTTGTGTGTTTAACATATCTCTTGCCTATAGTTTACATTCTTTTAACCATTTTGGGTGATATTTTTTTTTTCAGCAACACAAAACACTAATTATAAACAGTACTATTATTAACACAAAACTACCACATATGCAGTCAGGTTATCTAACATTGATTCCAAATTCACTTCATTCATCTCCATCTGAGCCCCTCACGGGACAACGGAACTGCAGATCAGAACTCCGCACTCGCTTTGCGGTTAATACCACGTCTCAGTCTCTCACTCACACACAATCTTCATATAGTCATAGTCTTAGATCAGTTTATGCTTTATCCAAATCGCAATCTGAATCACTATCCTTAGAATCAATAACCAAAATCTATAACCCAGAGGAGCATATACCAAAAAGCAAATGTACCAAAATTACCAGAGGTCTGTGCACCAACATACAAAGTTACCAATAAGCAAATTTACCAGATGTCTGTGCACCAATTTACAAAGTTACCAATAAGCAAACCTACGAAAATTACCAGACCTCTGTGCACCAACTCACAAAGTTACCAATAAGCACAATTACCAGACATCTCTGCACCAATTTACCAAAGTTACTAAATGTATACCAGAGTTGCTAGCCCCTTGGTATACACTATCCAGTGGGGAATCTAGTCTCCCGTCCTACGGAAGCTCCGCATATGACCGGTCCCTAAACCCAAAACCAAAACCAAATAGCAATTAAATACCTTTATCGAGATGGTCCTTGTCTGCTCCCACAGTGATCCAATAGAGAAGAGGAGTCCCTCCAGGGAAATCCCTGAGGGTACCCAAGGGAGTCCTGTTCTCAGCGTGTCCTGCAGCTGAGCAGAGGGGTGCCAACTGATTCGAAGAAATTTCACTCAATAGTCAATGAGGCTATTAAGTCGGTATTCTTTATTGTGGTGCCGGGTGCATAGGGGATTGCTCTGCCAAATATGCACACCAGAGACTAAAATTTGTTTGCTTTTATGGTTATAAAACATGCATATTCACTATACTTCCAGAAACTCCTCAGAATATTCAGTAGATAGTTGATATATCATCCCGCCTTCCCGCACACACGCTGTGTGACTCTTCGGTGGTCGCTGGGTCCCCTCTGGTGGTCATTGGATGAAGGCTGGTAGTCTTCCTTGCGAAGGTCCGAAGTCTTCCTCACCAGTAAACTTCTGACCTCTCGGTGGGGGCTAGTACCCTTGTTCAGGTGGGGAACTTTAACCTACAAGACATCTGATGGAAATATAGCAGAGAGGAAACAGTCTTGGACGTTCCTTGAGTGTACGGAATATAACTTCCTGACACAGGTGGTAAGTGAGCCCACCAGGGGAGGTGCTCACTAGATCTGCTCTTCACAAACAGGGAAGGACTGGTGGGAGATGTGGTTGGAGACAATATTGGGCTTAGTGACCACAAAATTGTTAAATTCTTGATCCTTAGGGAAGTAAGGAGGGGGATTAGCAAAACCTCCACCATGGACTTCTGGAGGGCAGGCTTAAGCCTGTTCAGGACATTGGTTGAGAGAGTGCCTTGGGAGACAGTTTTGAAAGGCAAATGGTTCCAGGAAGGCTGGACAATATTCAAGAAGGAAATCTTAAAAGCACAAGAGCAGTCTGTCCCCATGTGCCGTAAGATGAAATGGCAGGGAAGATCCCAGGCATGTCTGAGCAGGGAGCTTTTCCTGGGACTTAAGAAAAAAAAAGAGTTTGTCTCCTTTGGAAGAGGAGCAAGCATCTCAGGATGAGTACAGGGATCTCATTAGATATTCAGAGAAAAAAAATTAGAAAGGCAAAAGCCCAGCTGGAGCTCAATCCAGCCGCTGACATAAGGGACAACAAAAAAGTTTTTACAAATACATTAACAATAAAAAGAGAGCCAGGGAGGATCTCCATCCTTTATTGGATGCAAGGGGGAACATTACAACCAAGGATGAGGAAATGTCAAAGATACTTAATGCCATATTTGCTTCCATCTTTGTCACACCAGCTACTCCCAGGGTATTCAGCCTCCTGAACTGAAAGGATGGAGAGCAGAACAAACCCCTCATAATCCAGGATGAAGAAGTTAATGACCTGCTGTGGCATGTGGACACTCACAAGCCCATGGAGCCAGATGGGATACACCCAAGAGTATTGAGGGAGCTGGCAGAAGAACTCGCCGAGCCTTTCTCCATCATTTATCAGCAGTCCTGATTAACAGTGAAGGTCCCATATGACTGGAGGCTTGCCAGTGTGACACAAGAAGGAAGATCCAAGGAACTACAGGCCTGTCAGACTAACCTTGATACCTGGCAAAATTATGGAGACGTTCATCTTGAGTGAGTTCACATGGTAATTGCAGGACAGCCAAGGGACCAGGCCCAGCCAGCATGGGTTCAGGAAAAGCAGGTCCATCTTGACCAGCCTGATCTCGTTCTATGATCAGGTGACCTGCCTAGTGGACAAGGGAAAGGCTGTGGACGTTGTCTACCTGGACTTTAGCAAAGCCTTTGACACCATCTCCCACAGCATTCTCCTAGAGAAGCTGGTGGCTCATGGCATAGACAGGTGTATTCTGCACTGGGTTAAAACACAGCTGGCCAGCCAGACTCAGACAGTTGTCCTGAATGGAGGTAAATCCAGTTGGTGGTCAGTCAGCAGTGGTGTCCCCCAGGGCTCAGTGCTGGGGCTGGTCTTGTTCAATATCTTTATCAAGGATCTAGATGAGGGGATTCAGTGCTTCCTCAGGACATTTGCAGATGACACCAAATTGGGTGGGAGCGTCGAGCTGCTTGAGGGTAGGAAGCCTCTGCAGAGGGATCTGGACAGGTTGAATTGTTGGGCCAAGGTCAGTGGAATTAGGTTTGACAAGGCCAAGTGCTGAGTCCTGGACTTTGGTCACAACAACCCCAGGCAATGCTAGAGGCTTGGGGAAAAGTGGCTGGAAAGCTGCCTGGTGGAAAGGGACCTGTGGGTGCTGGTTGACACCCAGCTGAACATAAGCCAGCAATGTGCCCAGGTGGCCAAGAAGCCCAACAGCATCCTGGTCTGTATCAGAAATAGTGCAGCCAGCAGGAGAAGTGAAGTGATCCTATCCCTGTACTGGGCACTGGTGAGGCTGTACCTTGAGTACTGTGTTCAATTCTGGGCCCCTTACCACAAGAAAGACATTGAGTTCAGAGAGTTCAGAACGAGTTCAGAGAAAGGCAACCAAGCTGATGAAAGATCTGGAGAACAAGTTTTGTGAGAAGCGGCTTTGGGAATTGGGATTGTTTAATTTGGAGAAGAGAAGGCTGAGGGGAGACCTTATTGCTCTCTACAACTACTTGAGAGGAGGTTGTAGTGTGGTGGGTGCAGCCTCTTCTCTAGAGTAAATAATGACAGGACTAGAAAAAATGGCCTGAAGTTGTATCAGGGGAGGATTAGATTTGATATTAGGAAGAATTTATTTACTGAAAGAGTAGTCAGGCACTGGAATAGGCTGCCCAGGGAGGTGATGGAGGCACTGTCCCGGAAGGTATTCAAAAGACATGTAGATGAGGTACTTCAGGACATGCTCAAGTGGGATGGTGAGGTGGTTTTTTTATGCTTTGTCCATTTTGTTTTTTGTTATTATTCTTTTTTTTGGGGTTGACAGCTGGACATGGTGATCTTAAAGGTCTTTTCCACCCATGACAATTCTGTGATTCTATGTTGGGATACTAAGCTTTGAATTGAACTGAGATGGGAAAACCGCATCAGAGTATCACACAAAACTGAAATGTTATATTTCATCCCTTTCACCTTTCTGCTCAATAGACCAGATCTGCTCCATTTGTAATTCTGCTATGGTCTCACTGCTGGATGACACACAGATAATATCTGCTATGAAAGTAACAGGGCCATTTCATTACATACTTTGAGGGAGATGCTGAGGGAAGGAATAGTGTTGCATAATGAGCTTTTCCTGTGGTGCCAGGGGACAAGAAGGATTCAGAGCTTGAGACAATCCTGGATGGCTCAGGATGAGAACAGATGCATGCCTCCAGGACTTGCCAAGCTGGAAACTCTCCTTCTCCTTTATCATGTTTCAGTCTTTGCCATATGCAACATGCCAAGTCTGTCCAGTTTTATGTTTTCCAGTTGGGAAACATGAGGCCACAATTCTTCAGTCTGTGAAACCTGATCCAAACTGGTTTATTTTGATTGACAGGATGCTAATAGCACAATCTCCCAGGACAGCTGCCACCACAATGTAGTCCATCACAAATACAGTTGTTCTTGTAATTCTGAGCATGCACTATCCTGTTTACTGCTCTGTTATGTGCACAACTTCATGTGCCCAGAAAGCAGAAATGTTTGGTAAGCCTGGCTGCTGTAGAGCTAGCCAAAACAAGGGACTAGTGAAATGGGTCAATACAGGTTGCAAGTTTTGAGAGATGGTCAACTTCTAATGTTACGTTATGTCTTAATATATGCATGACCACTGCTTCAGCTTTACCCTGACCTCCACTGAACCTTTATGCCATTCTGCCTGCTCTGTGAGGAAATTCAGAGAATAAGTTGTGGATGGATATTTGCATAATATTAGCTTGAATGAAAGTGATCCAGGTAGATCTTATTCTGGTTATTTCAGGCCAAACTTGCTGGGGAATATATGTAAACATGAGTTTTTTCCATGGCACCATGTGGATGGGAACGATTATAATGGAGTGCAATGGCAGTACCAATCTGAGCTGCAGCAGCCAATGTAACAAAGTTATTGTCATACTCCTGTGCCTCCTTGCAATATGAGGTGGTGACATCTGTGAGACAGAGTTTGCAGCTGGGAATGTTGGGTTACATTTCTTGTGAATGCACAGCTAAGCAGGAAGCTAGATGGCTTCCCTAGCAAGCTCCATATGCTCCACAAGCCATAGCTCCAACACAGCTCTGTCTGTCTCTCTCACTTCAGAGATCCCTGTGTTCTCAGATTTGCAGAGACAACCTGCTGTAAGGCAACTCCCATCAACAAACCTCTGTTCTTTGTTACAAAGGGTTCATCAGAGCCACAAGATTGATTCAGTTAAAAATAAACAATTTTTAAAACACAAAGTCACTTCAAGAAACAATTTTCTTCAATGATTTTTCTCTTCTATCAGCTGGAATTGGGGCAAGTTAAGTTTAAAACATATTTGAAAAGGTCATTCTTATATTCCTTCTTGCCTTGACTCCCATCAAGATGATGTTCTTCACATCTTACATGCAATGTCAGCATTCATTTTTCCTATAAAATTTTTGAACTATTATTATCCAACTATTACTAGGTGCTACTTCTCTAACATGACCTTTGATGTCATGAAACTTAGTGATGGGGAAATAAGGGAACAAATCTCTGCCCCAAAGCAAGATAATCAAATCCAAATGCCATTGTTTCAAATGTTCATTTGCATGTATGCAACAAACTGTACTATTCATATCTAAGGACCTGCTACTCCAGAAGAAGACCAGAAGAACACATTGCCAAACACTTCAGGGAAAAAGATTCTTTGAGGTTAACATTTTGAATGAAGTACCAGCACAGCTAAATGTGAATTCATTTTTATAAATTCAGGAAATTTATTAAGATAATGTTATAAATTGCGGCGAATAATTTGTTCAGCCGATGAAAGTCAATTACAATTTTATTGATTATAGCAAGCGATAGCAAGCAAACAGCGCTGGGTGCAGCCGGGGAGTCGGCGCTCCGCCAACGGCTCACACCTCACCCCCCCGCCCCGCGGTCCTCTTTTATAGGTTTTCTCTCCTCTTCTGCATTCGTGTCCTACGACCAATTCTTCTGTTCTTCAGTATGGTGGGTTTCGCAAGCCGGGTGGGGCCCTGCTCGGGGTTTATATCTTCTGCAAAAACTTTTTCCAAATAAGGTTACATACATTTTATGGTGCAACTTTGTGGTTTGGCATTTGTCTTGCCATTACCCTTCCCCCAATGTTTGAGTTCCATTCTTCTGAGAGACTGAGCTCTTTATCACTTATCACAGGTTTTCTGATGAACAAACATTTCTCAGTTACCTGTTACAATAAGATTTAGAGAAACAAGCAAACCTCAGTTGCTTTACCAAAATATACTTCCCAGAATTACGGAGGTTATGACATTAACTATATTATCTGGAGAGTAGAGGCCCCAGAGCGATAACATATCTTCTTTATGGTAGTAGCCAGTATTTAGCATAACAGAATCCCATGCAAATGTATTAATCAATTTATTGTGCTTGCTTTGTGTAAAGGAGACAATTAATTTCCCCACCCCCACCCTTCACCCCTGTGGCCTCTCGCTCCCACCCCTGCGGGTCTTGTTAGAAGAACAGACTCAAGTGACCTGCATCTAAATCTATTCCTGCTTGCTTCCTTAGCCTCTTTCAAAAGCAGTTTTGCGCCTAGTGTATCTACACTAACAATCAGTGGAATAGTTAGCAAGCTGCCTGAAGGCACAAACTCCAAGTGATTGGAGTAGACTTCCAGACAACTCAAAAGAAAGAAGAAAAGGTAATAAATTAATTTGCAATAAGAGCAAGACATATGTGATAAGATAGTGAAGAACAACCTGAATGCATATATCATTTCCATCATAGCTGTATCTACAGCATGTGCTTCATACTTCCACACCTGTTTCTGTCTAATAGGTATCTTCTCTTCTTTGTTCTTTTCTTGGCTCTCATACTTTACTTGCATTTACTGCAGAGTTTGCTTTTAGTGAGTTTTATGTGCTGGGATTTTCAAAGTGGCTTAAGGCTATTGACTTTCAATAGGATTTGGGTAGCTAATTGCCTTTTCCTTTGTACTCTACAAATTCCAGACATAGCTCTTCTCTGAGTTCATTTTAGTCTTTTGTGACTGAATATGCTGGAAAGTTGTATGCCTCTTGAAAGGAAATTTCAAAAAAACAAAGTATCCCTATTTCTTTTTAATGTAAACCAAAGGAAAAGGGTTGTCCTTTCTCGTTTNTTTTTTCCTCCTTTTGGGATTTTGGTTTCTTCTTCTTCTTTTGTTCCTCTTCTGGACTTGGAGCATCAGAACATCGGACTTCACTGGGAAGTTTTTTACCGGTCTGCAGGGGGGTTTCCCCGGACGGACGCCTTTCCAACTCCGGGAGGAGAGAAGCCACACTTCGGAGAACTTTGTTCCAGGTTTTTTTTTCCCTTCTCTCACGGATAGCGACTTATTTGTCTAGCACTATTGTCCTTTTCTTGTGTTTTTTTCTTGTTTTGTTTTGTTGCCTTGTTAAATAAAATAGTTTTCCCCCCTTCACTTTCCTCCGGGGACATTTTCTTTCCCGAACCTGGTGGGGGAGGGGCCTGCCTTCCATCAGGGGATATTTTCTCCTCTGAATTCTTCTTAAACCAGGACACAGTTTTACGCCTAGTGTATCTACACTAACAATCAGTGGAATAGTTAGCAAGCTACCTGAAGGCACAAACTCCAAGTGATTGGAGTAGACTTCCAGACAACTCAAAAGAAAGAAGAAAAGGTAATAAATTAATTTGCAATAAGAGCAAGACATATGTGATAAGATAGTGAAGAACAACCTGAATGCATATATCATTTCCATCATAGCTGTATCTACAGCATGTGCTTCATACTTCCACACCTGTTTCTGTCTAATAGGTATCTTCTCTTCTTTGTTCTTTTCTTGGCTCTCATACTTTACTTGCATTTACTGCAGAGTTTGCTTTTAGTGAGTTTTATGTGCTGGGATTTTCAAAGTGGCTTAAGGCTATTGACTTTCAATAGGATTTGGGTAGCTAATTGCCTTTTCCTTTGTACTTTACAAATTCCAGACATAGCTCTTCTCTGAGTTCATTTTAGTCTTTTGTGACTGAATATGCTGGAAAGTTGTATGCCTCTTGAAAGGAAATTTCAAAAAAACAAAGTATCCCTATTTCTTTTTAATGTAAACCAAAGGAAAAGGGTTGTCCTTTCTCGTTTACAGGTCAGAATCTCTTGGTCACTTATTTATTAAAGTTAAACAATACAATGGTCAAATGCATTAATTCAAGTCTCCTTGAGATCTTGATTCTAGCCTGGCAGAGGATCTGGGTGATACACTCTTTCTGTAGTCCATTCTGAATGTGTGTCGTGCAGTGGTGGTTTGGAGACTGTTAAAGAGGCCAGGGCAATGTCCTTCTGACTAGAAACATTAATGTAACTATTTCACAACTAACTTACATAATCCATTGCTGTCTGTCAGATTTGACAAGCAGCTTTGACTTCTAGTTGTTCACAGTGTTTTATCTTTTGGCTCACTACTAGTTAGCTATCAGTTAAACCCTGCTCGCTGCCAGTCTCAGAAAGAAAAAAAGCAAGAGATGGTCAGTACAAACCAGAAATAAATCATTAAAAAAACCCTAACACAGTAGATAGCTCCATTAACACTAAAGGAAAAGAACAGGTATTTTGTAATGGTAGCAGAAGTCTTCCAAAGACAATCAGAAAAGCAGTACAAGAGAGAGGAGTGCATGAAAGAAGCAAACTGCAGCGTAAGCTTTTGTGAACTGCTACCTCAGCAAGAGTGAATCAGTCAGATGCACAACTGAAATAATCACATGTAGAAAAGAAAATAGGAGAAACCAGAGTTTGTAGGTAATGGATAAAATGCAGGAGGAGCTGGAGAGAAGCATTAGTCACTAGCTACAGTTTGTTCTTTTTCCTGTTTGTCTTTACTGATTGTGTCGACTGTGCTCTGGCTTCAGGCACCTGTGTCCTGCTCAGCAAAGAATGAGGATAACTGTACAGATCAGATGTGTTCTAAACAGTTTTGAAAGCAATTTACACAGAAGGAGACTTCACTGGAAACGGAAAAGAAGTAGGAACAGAAAAGAAGACAGGGTATTTTGCAGCAGCTTTTGTCACCCAATACGTTAGTGCTACATGTGTGGGGATTGCCAGCGGGCCTGACGTCTCTTTCATGAATGCTGACCTTGAGCTATTTCAGCCATGTCCCTGAGAGATCGGAGAGTCCCGAAACAGACCAGAAAAACAAGATAAGAGGGAGTCAGAAGCTCGCAAAGTCCTATAGCAAATCATGCTAAACGCTTAAGGCTAGATATCCACTTGAACATGTAACGCGTGTATGAACAAAGATATATAAGAAACAGCAGGAGATAATAAAGTGCTTTTGGCTTTTGGCTTTTGCTGCTGAAGTGTGTGTGTGTGTTTTATGACTGTCTCGACAACTGTCGCCCAACGAGAGGCGACAAATGGTGAGCCCGACGTGATGGGACAACTGGTGACCCCAACTTGGGGCGACATACATGACTATCAGAGGAAACACTAGGATAAAAGCCCCTCTGTTAGAGAAGGAATTTAAGTCTTCCAAAAAGATGCTAAATGCAGTTAGCAATTTTTTTAAGGTCACACTAGCTTTTAGAGGACTACATCTACCTAATAAAAGAAGACTAAATTGCTATTCTGTTAATTAAATCTTATATAGCCTCCAAGACGAATTTGCGGCACCATATCTTATGTCACTTTTAAATTTCCCGTTGTTTTACCTTCAAAACCATCTCCAGACACAGAAATCTGCAGAAAAGCTCATTTATCTGAACCTGTACCTAGTCAAGTCTATTACTTCTCCTAACAGTGACAATACCATTAAAGGGTGGGCATGAGTTGTTTATAGGTAAGTAAATATTGATGCAATAACTGGCTCCATTTCCCTCCCAGGATTCCCTCAGTAATGTGTCTGAGCATTATCTGTTATAAAATTTAGAGTCATGATTGCTGCTTCTCATCTTCCCTAGGCACAAAATGTGACTCCTGCTGATTGTGCTATCACAGGCACTCTCTAGAGTGTCATGTTTTCAAACCACTGTAGTTGATTCAGGAAATCATCCTTCATTCACTGTAGCTGCTTCAGGAAGTCACCCTTATTTGGCACTTGTAGCCCTTTCTAACCACCTTCTGACCTTCATTCTTGCAAGGTTTTAAAGGTGAACATCTCCAGCAGACCTTC
This sequence comes from Baryphthengus martii, assembly GCA_013396935.1. Classification (NCBI taxonomy): domain Eukaryota; kingdom Metazoa; phylum Chordata; class Aves; order Coraciiformes; family Momotidae; genus Baryphthengus; species Baryphthengus martii. The sequence continues at coordinate 14,759 of VWZK01009536.1, read as the reverse complement.
GTTCTTGCAAAGTTTTAAAGGTAAACATCTCCAGCAGAACTCTGCAATGTGAAATTAAGAACCAGCCTTTGTAGGCTGGATTATCACAGTTTTGGAGCTCCTGTGAATTAGATCAAGAGACTAGGTTAAATACACACTGAATATCATTTCACAGACTGAAATTCCTCAGGACACTACAAGCTCATCTAGAAATGCAAAACCAAAAACCCCTAAAACCCTTCCCCCCGCCCAGCATAGCAGTTGAAAGTCCACTTATACGGCCCCTATCATTTGGGCTCTGATTTAATATTGGTCATGGCAACTTCAGATGAGGCTGTATTAATTTTCAGAACTTAAGCTAAACAGTCATGCTGTCCACCTGTCTTGGGAAAGACATTACATGGAACATGGCTAACCCTATTCTTGAATCAGAGCCTGTTTAATACATAGGGAAGGACCTGTAAATCCTGCTAAGTAAACTGCAGAGAAATTGATTGTAAAAATATACATGACGCATGGCAGATTTCACCTTGATAATATCGTTCATGTTGGAAAGCAATAGTCTGAGATGAGTGAAACAACAGCAAAATGGATTTCTACAAGTGGATATCCCCAGATTATAAAACTTGCCCTGTTCAAAATGGCAGAGACAATTTAATTATATTAGGAAGGAATTTCTGGTAAGTCATGAGCAGATGTCAGCAATTACCAGAACAACAGCATTCAGAAGTTGCAACTTAATTATTTTATTGAGTATCCATGCTTTATTTTTGAAAACTATTGCGTTTCAGGTAATCATAATGTATCAACACAACAGAAAGCTAATAACACATATAAGCACAGTCCTTGTTTTTCTGCAATATTATAATGAGCTATAAGAATAGAAGTAGGTGATTAGCATTTCATGATTTGTGTTCATATATTAACATTCCATGCAATGCCACTAAAACTAATTCAGTTTGCTAAGGACATGCTCAAGAGGCTTGGACAGAAGAAACTTCCACTCTTCATACTCATCTCATCTGCCACAGTAGCTCAGAGTATCTCTTCCTGGAGTTTCACATGTCTCCTCATCCCCATGACAGTTTGGGGCAGAAAAAAAATCCCACTACTACTTTCACTAGGTCCAGTGACTCCAGCCCAGTCCACATCTATATGCTGGACTACATCACCATGCAGAAATTATTGTCCTAGAGGCTGACAAAGTATGAAGGCTGATGGTCTGCATCAGGTCATGATCAGCTGTGGAGTCCCCCCAGCCTGCTTCCTTAGACAGCTGTGCCAGATATGCTGTCCAAGGAGAGTAACCTTAGCAAACTCATCTACTGTGCCATACCACATGTTCTAGATAGCAATGTGGCATCCAGGAGCTCCAGGGTGAACCTGCAGCACGTGGGCACGAACCCTGATGAAGTCTGTACCATCTCTCCTGCCAAGTGCAGAACTGGTCCCGATTTCCTCCTCATTCCTGCCCTGCTGGAACCCAACCTGCACTGCCCTGGAACACAACCTGCACTGTCCTGCCTGGAAAGACTGCCAGGATGAATGATGACCTGCAACCTGGACTCCACTAATAAGACAATTCCTAACGGGATGAGTCAGTGTGGCAGGAAATGGTATGGAATAAGGGGTGGAATGTTGTGGTTTAAGAGTTAACAAATTAAGGGGGGAGGGGAACGAACACCTGGTAACTGTAGGACCTTGAGGGGTCAGGGGGCAACTGGTATTCCCTCCCCTTCCCTGCCACACTCTATAAAAGTATAGGAAGTTCGAGTTTCAAGTCTGTCTTCTTCCTCAGACTGTGCTGCTGCTGGGACCACAACCTAGCGCAGCCAGGCCTGTCTCCACGTGCTCTGCACAATCCGTCACCATTCCAGGACTGGTTTTGTATATATTTGTATATCCCCCTTCCCTTCATATTTCCTTTTCCCTGTTTATCTGGTGCCTATTAAATTTTGTTCATAGTCTTAACTTCCAATTTGGTGTGAGGCATTTCCTTCCTCATTCCCCTTTGTATCCTCCCTTGGGAGGGAAGGGGGAGGGGGAGAGAGGGCCGATAGGAATCCTGCTCTGCGGGTTTTGCCCTGAACCTTTAACAGAGACAGGAAGGAAGGTCTGGGGAGGACTGGTTGGGGGTGGGGTTGGGTTTGTTACTGATTTTCTATATATTTGTATATATTCCATTTCATTATTATTACTTTCATTAAAGCTGTTCTAGCTTTCTTTTCCTATTGACAAGTCTCTCTTCCTTATTCCCTTTCTCTTCTCCTTTGGGAGGGGAAAGGGATTAACAGTGTCAGTTATAGGTTTATCGGACAGCCCTGCCCCTAAATCTTGACACAAGACTAAAACTGAATAACAAAAAAGAACTTACCAATCAATCAGTTGCAGGTCTCAAAGGTTTTTGGTCTTACTTTTATTTCAACTACAAATAGAAATGTCTCCAATGAATTATAAGTGCATTCAAAACATATTTTATAGTTTAACATTAAGGTTTTTTTACAGCCACTTCTGAAATCCTGTAAGAAGTGACACAATATAGGGACTGTTTGCATAAATAATGTGGTTTTCTTTTATATTTAGGGACTGTTTTCATAAATAATGTGGGTTTTTTTATATTTAACTAAATCCTGAGCATGCATGTGTGCAGAGTCATACACTCAGAAGTATATGAAAGTGCCTAGTCACAAATGGGAAATAAATTTTAGTTGAGAACTGGAGGAAGGAAATGAATGTCAGAAGTAGGGAAAATAAATGTTTCATGCGATTACCATAAACAACTCCTCAGAGTATTTGCTTAAAGGACACAAAGCTCATATTTGGAAATATTCTTCCCGACTGGCATTAGCAGAAAACTAAGACAAAGAGGCTTGTCAAGACCTATGAAAAACAATGAAAGAGACACATCAGAGAAAAGAAACAAAAGTGGAATGGAAGTTGGTGGAGAACAGAAAAAAAAATCATGGAATTTGATTCAATAAACACTAGATTGTTGAGATTTCAATTTGGTAAGCAAATAACATCAGATATCTGGCATTGTGTCTATTGTTACCAAGACAATTGGATGTTGCATCTGAAGCTCCATCCTCAGAAGTCTCAAAAATTTGTACTGCTGGCATTGAAAAACAGGATTATAAACGCAACAGGACAAGAAAGTATGTTTTAGATGCTGCTGCATAACAAAACACAGTTTCCATGTAAAGGTGATTTTTTGGCTCTCAAAGTTGCATGGCTCTTCATTAGACAAATACAAATATCCAGCTCTTATCTTAATGTGACAAATGGGTCTGGTGGATAGACTTAGAGTATTATATAACTCACTCTCAAAATATTTGTTCAATATCTGTATGGTTTGGATCTGTTTCAAGTAGGCAGGAAGCCCCTATCTTATTTACAGTTTCATCTTTCAGCTTTTTCTTCAGATTTCCCAAGTAGATTATGTTAATTAATGACCTCTAGGAACTAAACTGGAGACAACTAAGTCCGTGAACATTACTAGCCTCACAATATCTTTCAGTGGCAGCTGACTCTAGCCCAGATTTATACCAATACCTTGTAGCATAGTGTTTTGTATCCTATTAATATATTCCCCACTCTCCAATTATCTTTTCAATTAGCCTTTCTCTACAGCAAAAATTCTTGTCAGGTCATTGATACTGTTTTGCAGACAGAAGTACAAAAAAAAATTGTACTTTTTCTCTTGGTAATTGGTTACTACAAGAATTTATACCGATCTGTGTCATAATCATTTCAATTTACACCTCCTACCAGCTCCCAATTACTTGTAAAATCTCCAGTCATATTATTGAACCACTTTAAATAACTTAATTTCAGCCTGCAGAAGCAAAGGTGGCATGTCTGTAATAGAAGTTATAGATTTTTAATGAAAATGCTTTTTGACATCAAGACAATGTCTGATTTCAGATAAGTATCAGGCATATAAAGATCAGAAGTGTTTGGGAAGGGTCAGAAATGTACAGAGTATATCTGTGAATTGTCATTTTTCCTAACTTACAATACAATCAGATTGTTTGGGTGCTAAGTCCCTTGAGGATGAAGTAGCTTTAGGCTTGGATTTCCGCTTGGGTTGAAAGACGAAATTTGTTGCCATGGGGAAACTCACTATATGGTGGAAGAAATTTAAAGAACTAAAGTCCAAAAAGTAAAAAGTGGATATGGAATTAATTTTTTTATTATTTTTAGTAAGCAAAAATGCTGCTTTTAAATTAAGGAGTTAAATTTCTTCATATAGCTAGTGTAGTGTGGGGCTGTTTAGATTTGTGCCAAAAACAATGTTGAAAAAACAAGGATGTTTTAGTTATTGCTGAGCAGTGCTTATAAAGAGACAAGGCCTTTTCTGCTTCTCTGTCTCCGTTTAAGGCTCAGGGCAAAACCCACAGAGCAGGATTCCTATTGGTCCTCTCTCCCCCTCCCCCTTCCCTCCCAAGGGAGGATACAAAGGGAAATGAAGAAGGAAGTGCCTCACACCAAATTGGAAGTTAAGACTATGAAAATGTAATAGGTAACAGAGATAAACAGGGAAAAGGAAATATGAAGGGAAGGGGGATATACAAGTATATACACAACCAGTTCTGGAATGGTGATGGATTGTGCAGAGCACGTGGAGCCAGGCCTGGCTGCGCTAGATTGCAGTTCCAGCAGCAGCACAGTCTGAGGGAGAAAGGAAAGAAAGCTGAAACTTGAACTTCCTATACTTTTATAGAGTGTGGCAGGGAAGGGGAGGGAATACCAGTTGCCCTCTGACCCCTCAAGGTCCTACAGTTACCAGGTGTTTGTGTGTCGTCTCCCCCTCCAGTTTGTTAACTCTTAAACCACAACTCCTCCCTCCCCCGATGGCAATTATGTCACTGTCACCAGTACTGTGGAGCAGGCACTGGCTAAGTCTCAGACTGGACTCAACAACAGACAGGAACTGGATTCAGGAAAACACAGATCAAAATTGAAGGCAGAATAGAGAGTCTTCCTCAAATGTCAGCCATTAAAGATGAGATCTTGGCCCTTGTGACCCCTCAACTTCATATTGAATATGACGTATATGAGATGGAATACCTTGTTGGTCAGTTTAGGGTTACCTGCCCTGTCCACTCCTCCCCACAAGTGTGTCCTTTACTTTCTGCACCCCACAATGTAGTACAAAAGATTTAGCAGTGGCCTTGGTCTGCACACCAATACTTGGTAGTGACTTTAAAAATCAAGTGTTATCACTTCTAGAAGCAGACACTGGCTGTAAAAAAATACTGTTAACTTCTGAAAGTGCAGTTAGTTAGAAGAGACAGCTGAAAAATAAACCCACAGAACACATTTAGTTCTGTTCTAACTCAAACCAGGACAGTCTTATTACTCTAAAATTGACTCTTTCAAAACAAAAAGAACCACCTATGCAAATTCCACCTAAACTGGCTCATCCAGCCAGTCTACAGATCAGCTCAGTGAATTGAAAGGAATAGAATAGCAATATAATTTGGTGTAGATAGATGTAAAGTGAAACAGTCTTATTACACAGAAAATGATGGCTCTAGGCTGACAATAGCTAGAAACAAGATCTTGGGCTTGTATTAGGCAGATAATTCCAGGAAAATATGTCAAAATATGTCATTCTTCCATGAAAATAACAGACAACTTCAGCAGCAGTCAAAAATGTGAACCTGTTTTTAGGAATTTTGTGGTTCTCACACCCTTTTAATACTGCATGCAACTTCAAAATGTGAACCTGTTTTTAGGAATTTTGTGGTTCTCACACCCTTTTAATACTGCATGCAACTTCAAAATGTGAACCTGTTTTTAGGAATTTTGTGGTTCTCACACCCTTTTAATACTGCATGCAACTTCAAAATGGAAATAAGTCTGAGAAAGACAGCAAGGGTGATGTTAAAGTTCTGGAGCAACTCACAACTAAGGAATGACTTCATTCTGAGCAAGAAACAACTGAAGATACGTATGTTAGTGGTTACAAAACCATGAATAACATGCAGAGGGTAGAGAGGGATTGAATGTTCTCTCTCGTCAAGTGCAAGCATCAAGCTTAATCAAATGAGGACAGGAAAGATCACCTGCAGCACAAATTAAAGCAGATGGTTCTTCATGCAACAGGTACTAGAACTACCTGTTCAACATTCTTCCAAAGAACTTTGTGAATGAAAGAAGTTTGCATGAGTTCAAGAGGAAACTGGATGAAAGACTTGGAAGAAAGAACCATGAAGGCATTTCTAAATAGACAAACTATGTCAGAAAATCTCTTCTCTGCAAGTGATCCAAGAGCAGGGAAATATCATATATACTTTGCTAGAGACAGAAAATGGGTCTAGATGAAACTTGTGAGTTGAACTAGTACAGCTATTCTTATCAGTGCTCTCCAGGTTTACATTTCTCTGTGTGTACTTCTCTCTATATGGTTACACTTCATAGTTTTAGAGAGTTCAAAGAGCATCTTCCTTCAAAAAACCTACAGGCAATAATCTTTCCCAGGTTTAAAATTAAGCTGTTTTGCCACAATGTTCTCACTTACTCCTCTCAGATAAAATACTACAGCAAGGAGATTTCTGTGTCCTGAGACCTCCTGAAGACATACCAATTCTCTACTTCCTGTATAGCATAAATACACTATTTTTATTTATGATGTTGAACCTCTAAGCAGTTTGTTCTCAGGGGACTATTCCCTGCCCCTGGGAGACAGAGGAGGAATGATCCTGTTTGAGCAAGGCAAACAAATATTTTTTCTCACCAGACGATGGGATAGCGCCTTTTGCATAGATGGAGAAAACGTATATAATATTAACCATGTATTACTAACTATAATCAAATGAGCTCAGATTCTACCTCAAGCACTTCACAGAGACACACTTCTATCACATTTTGAAAAGAAGACACAATTAGTAAAACTTTTGAATAGTATAGCTTTTCCAGGTCTAGAAGCTCGAGGGGAAATGGAATAGACGGATAATATTAGCTCCTAAATTTCAATCTTCTTTCAGAACATGCCCAGCTTTCAGTTCCTGATGAGATAGGCAATACTTAATCTGGATTCTAGATATGAGATTAATGAGGACAGCCAGTCATGTAAGGATAAATGTTGTCATGGAAGATTGTTCTGTCAGTCATAAATTTCTTTGCATGCCTTTTGGTTGTGACCCTCTACTAACATATTTGATCTGTCATAAAGGCTAATTAAACTGTATGTGTTATGAAGAATAAAGGGAGTTTAAAATAGTGCCTGTGATAGTACTGTCAGACATTTGTCCCTTACTCAAAACTAAGTGGGTAAGGTCAAAGCAGAAGACAACAGAAAAGACAAATAGAAAAAAAAAGAGCGTCTAGCCACCATCAGGGAAGAAAAAAAAAAAAGGAAGGCACACCAGAAAAGGTGAGAAAGTTTGCTGGGAAGATGCATACAAACTAAAAATGGAAATTTCTGCAGGAAATGCAGAAGATATATGTACACAGCTTGCCTCTACAAAGACCTAATCCTAAACCTATTCTATGTGTGGAACCCTTAGTAAGCCAAAGAGAGAGCTCTTGTAGACCAAATACTGCCAGAGACAGGAAAACAGAGCAGTCCAAACAGACTTGAATTCACCAGGATAGTTGTCCAGTGGCAGAATGATCATGATGTCGTACAGTTTGCCAAGAATTTTCTGCTCCTTGAGGCTTGCCCCAGCTCATATAGTAAAATGCATTGCTACTCTTGCCCTTGTTCACCTTGAGAGTGTATGTAAGGTTGCTTCATTAATCCATGCCATAATTAAATATCACCATCATGAGTGATGTGTTGGATGGAGAGCATGAGCCACATGTTGGACACAAAATGCTCCCTTTCCCAAAGTTTAGTGTTTAGCAGATATAAATGGGCTGCAGAGGTTAACGGCAATGGGAACTAATAAATATGTGTTTTCTTATTCATCCTCTGATGAATTTCAGCTGAAAGGAACAGTGGGACCTGGGTATTTCTGAGAAGTTTGGATGATCTGTGAAATCATTTGTGGAACACAGGAGAAAGATGAAGTTCTTCGTTGTGACAGATATGATTAAATTGCTGTATAACTTCTGCTGACATAAAGGTTAATGCTGCTAAGCTCTACTGACAAATGTGTGGAATCTTTTAACATGATGCTTTATAGTTTTCTGTTATCTATCTATTTATGTCTCACAGTTTCAGAACTGATTGTAGGGAAAAAGTAACAGCCATTATAAGTCTTCATTTTATCAAAATGGTGATCCTTGTCTTCTTACCCTGGATCCTGGATTCATGTAATTAGTTGAGTATCTTTTGTTTTATCAGTAGAATTTTTTATATTCTGGTGACAGCACAAAAAAAAATAAATCACCCCATTGCCATAAAAAAAAAAAATCCACCCCACTGAAAATCTGAATAGAGAGACAATAGAATTCCTGGGCACTAGTATTCAAAAAGCTGACAGGAAGCATGGCAGTCATCTTTTGTAAAATGTTCACAAAATTTACTAATTCTTACAACTTGAAGTACTTAATCTATTGCTTTTTGAACGTTTGGTGTGGATAAAGTTGCACTGAAGTTTTTTTTTACAAAAACTATAACAGAATTTTTCTGATACCTGCATACAGTATTTGCATTGAAGATTACTTTCTTTGGACAGAAATTCTAAGACCAATGTGTCACCAGTTGTCAGAGTGCCAGGGTCTGACAACTAAAGCTGACACAGCATAGTATCAGTTTCAATCCAAAGTTTTTGTAGAGATGGAAGAGTCTTTGATCAAGAAATCTGATAAATTGATTCCATTGTGATACATGGGCAGCGAGTGAAAGCAGTGAAACCATTACCGAAATGAGATTGTGGCGTTAGAGAAGATGATGTGGAATGGAAGAGTAATGAAATCAGGGAAGTTCAAAAAAAGGTGTGAAGTTGGAGAAGAGAAGGAAGGCCAGAAAGATGCTTATTCAAAAAGATATAAGAAAAGACCAATGGGAAAAAAAAAAAAAAGGAAACAAACAAACAAAAACAAACCCAAGTAAATGAGGAGAAGCTAAACAGAAAAATAGAAAAGGAATTTACATAAGCCAAGTATTATTCTTTAATTTACTATCAGAGTTGACTGATATTATCAGTTATTTACAGTGGGAAATCAGGCTATGGAGAAGACGTTTTCTATTTCTTCATGTAAAAGATGGGTGCACCTGGAAAAGGGAAGAAAGGGAAATAGTATTGGAAAATATCTAGAAAAAATCATGGTCCAGAATACAAGCCTTTTATTTCTCAGAGTTTGGAAATTTCTGGTTTTGTCTAGGGGAGGGTGGGGACCTTTATTTTTTTCCACTGGAGGAGTAATAAGAGCCATGGGGTATTTTCTAAAATAGAAGTATACAAGTTAAATCATCACAACTATTTAATAAATAATCTTTGTATTTCTCAGAGGAAAAAAAAAGGTAAAGTTACATCAACTGTCTTAAATTAAAAACATACAAGTCAAATCCAAGACAAATTCAGATGTGATTGTTCAGTGGGGCTCTGTATTAGGGCTATAAACACTAAAGTGCTCACATCTTTCGAACAACATAACACAACCCAGGCATTTTAGCTGGTAATGTGCACAGGAAAATTAAATTACCCATTGATAAATGTGGATTCAGGTACTCATTTGAGAAAGCAGCATCAGGATTGTCAACTGGGAAATAACACCTATAAGTCTTCGTGTCTTCTCTTTAGCAAGTCAGCATCGGCTCATGAAGTGCCACTGGTAGGTGTAGCTGGTGGTTCCCACCACCACTGCAATGGATGAAAACTAAACACACACATTTGAAAGACTTTATCAAAACGATCAATATAGAAGGACTTGAATTTGTGAATAGGTTTTATTTCCCTCAAACTGTATCTCTATTAGTGAGTTTTTATTGGGTGCCAAATATAATGTTTAGCCATAAAATCCAACCGCTGCTCATTTCAGTGCAAAGTAAACTTGTGCAATTCACAGAAATCCTTGCTATCTGTGATAAAGATTTTGATATCGGTTTCTTTAGACCTGTCCCAGCTTCTATGTATCAAAAGTGAATTTTATAGCTCTCACATTTCACAGTGAGTCCACCTTTGTTTGAGATCTTTGGGAGGTACCTAGCTTTAGCTTTTTGTCTTTTTCTTCCCTTCTAAATTTATGTGCAGGATTCACATACAGCATAGGTTGAAGTATTTAGCAGCTTGCAGGATGGGCAGGTAAACTTCCACCTTATCTCACTTTTGCTTTATGTGTGGTAAGAGATAGATCTTAGCAAGAATTAAGAGTATTTTAGACTCTCCAAAACCATTTGGAGAAGGGTGTTTACGATTCAATATACATGCAATCTTCACAAAATTTTCAAGAATGTCAGTTTTAATTAGCAAATTTCAAGTCAGCAACTCCTTTTCACAGGTATAGGGATGTATTTTATATCTATACAAAATCTTGAGCAAAGGCAGATCAGTTCTTTCAAGATCAGCAACAAATAACTTTATTCTGTTAGGTGTGACTTGTAATAAAACTACATAGTTTATTTTCATGTACTTCTAGATAAATGCTTGAGTGAGTCCCTAGTATTTACATTAGTGTGCTACAGCTTGAAAGGTGTGATCCAAAGTGCACTGAAATCAATAGAATCTGAATTTAACACATTCAACACATTGATTTAATTTACTGTCAACCTGATGTTATATATTAAACTATCTAACAGGAAAACTATGAACTATTTCAACTTCCACTTGTTAAGACATTTGTGTGATTTATAATGAAACCATGAGTACAAGACATTTCAAAAAGGAAGATCTAAAGAAATGCAAGTCAAGAAAGAGATGTTAAATATTTCCTAGATCTAGAAAAATAGTTTTATTGTATGCCCGATTCACAGGCTGTGGATTGTTCTTCAGTAGTAGGCACTATCATGCAGATCAAATGGATCAATGACCTTAATTTATCTCCTCTCCCATAATAAAGACAATGTCAGATAAAAGGCACCTTTCATAGTGCTTCCAAAATAACACTGAGTCCAGTCAATTTCTTAAATAGAGTAAAGCAGAGATGTGGAAAACACGGTTTTCAAGGACTCAGTAACCTGACATGCTGCCGTTCCATCCTGGGATCGATTAGTGTCCCCTTGCTCAGGTGCTTAGCAACTTGCAGGTGTGCTGGCTTCCAGTCAATGCCCCTCAACTTGATCACTGACAACAAGCAAACTCAATTTCCAAAATATTGCTGTAGCATCGGCTGAAGCTGACAGCCTGCTGGACACCATCTCTGATGAACAGACACTCCATCCTGGTCACCTAGCTGGATTGACCATAAGTGATTCAGTTTCCTTGGATCTGAAGATGTCAAAAGTATCAGCTCTTGCATGTGATAATGTTATTTTCTGTCCTAAAGGCTATCAGCTGGGGGGAAATTATCACAAGCAGTCAACCTGGAACTGCATTTGAGACTGTGGAGGCTGGTAGTTGCTCCTGCTCAGCACGAGGACAGAGCACGCTGATTCATGGAAGAGAGAAATGTCGTTATTCACAAAAAACCTTCCTGTTTAAATTCAGATGCATATGCTATTCATTACTTTCAATCAGTATTACTGACACAGAGAGAGAAAGCTCAGGGCATGGACACCATGAGCAGCCTTTGTAAAATTTCTAATTTATAAAATACAAGATATTTGTTCCTGCTTAGCAATGTCCTTGCTAAAAAGCACCCATTTCATTCCAGGGCCTCAAAAGACTGTATCACAGTCAAAAAAATCAGACCATCAAAAGTATCTTTGTGGATACAAAGGGTTGGAAAATTCACCAGAAAAGATATAAGCATCTACCCTACCTGAATGACCACAAAAATCTAATAAATATAGAAATATATATAGGAGAGAATTAACTTGAGCTTAACACCTGCATTTGCAAAGAAAAAAGTGCAGAAAACACTTCACACAATCAAAAGATAACTGAGGTGGGAAGGGACCTCTGGAGATTAAGTAGTCAACCCTCGCTGAACAAAGCAGGGTCAGGTAAAGGAGGTTGCCCAGGACTGAATCCAATCAGGTTTTCAGTACCCCCAAAGATGGAGACTCCACAGTCTATGTAGTATGTTCCCATGGCTGATCAGCCTTAGGGTAAAGAAGTTTTTTCTTATGCTTACACAGATTTTTCTGTATTTCAATTTGTGCCCACTGCTTCCTGTCCCATCACTGGGTACCTCTGAGAAGAATGTAGCGCCATCTTCTTTAGCCTGCCTCCCTTCTCCCATTCATGTATTTATAAACATTGGTAAGGTTCCCCCTGGGAACAGCTCTTGATAGCTATTACCTATGTGGTCAATTTTTCTTGCTCCCTCTTTTGTACTGCAGCTCTATCCTCAGACTACACTACATAAATGGGCAAGAAGACATCTTAGCAGACTAAAATCTGTTCTTGCTTCCATTTATAGCTTTGTGGACCACTCCATCTCCATGTTCTTTACTTTCCCTTTCTGCAATTTGAGGATGAACTGCTTAGGGAGAGCTGGCTGAAAAGTGCTGAACAGCAGTATAGTGTTTGTCGCACATCTGACAACTGAATAGCATCTAGCGTGTTTACAAAAGACCAGCTGTCATGAAGGTTCTGGAAAATCAAAGAATGTCAAAACGTCAGGTCCTTCAGAGGCCTCAGAGGTGAATAGAGTTATCATCTTATTGACCACATCAAAAATTGGACAAAGGAGTCCACAAGGACAAGGCTGAACCATGAAAAATTCCCTGATATCTCTGGAGCCATCCCTTCTGACAGATGTATATCTACTATTAACTTAAAAATCATCAATGTCTCTCCCCTCCTACATCCTGTAGCTTATTGCTTGCATCAGTGTTCATGTTTTTGTTAACATTCAAGTGAAATTTCTACTACTGTAATTGCAGCCTGCAAATCCTTGTCTCATCCTTAATAACAAAGATAAATTGCTTCTTTACATTTTTTTAAGACAGTTATCATGATTCCTTTTTCTACAGAAGTTACTTTATCATCTCGGTTCTTTCAGGCTCCTGGGATGTTTCTGAAGATCTTCTATCATCCTTTATCACATCCTGTGCCTTTTTTTGAAAACAAAAGCCCAAACTTAGAACAGCAGAACTAGAACAGAACTTGCTGCTACCAAGAAGAATGGGAAATTCACTGAGAGTATTTTCCATACGCCAACCCTTCCCTAGAAGTATCTGATGCCTCCTGTCAGTGGGAGAACAAAGATGGAGAGCCTTCAAATAGGATGAATAATCACCTATTACTCTGGCTCATGAAGGAGTTATGGTATCATCATGCATCCATACCTTCACATATCACAAGGGGCAGTTTTCTGAAAATGCATTGGAAGTTGAGTAGAAGTTGCTTCTAAAGCAGCATGAATCACTTCTTTTAAGATGAGTCATCCCTCAAAAAGTTACAATGAGATGCATCTCAGTCAGCGCACAAATGCGTATCACCCATCCTTCATCCTTCCTCAAGGAAGAAATACATTCATTATAAGGCAGGTTGGTCATCCTCTAGGTAGAGTAGTTTGTGCTGGGCACTCTGCTTATGTCACATATAAATTCCATTGTTGTTACAGAGATTACAAGGCTCCAAGTAAGTGCAAAAATCATTGCAGGTACAGACAATGAAGCCAATAGTTAAAATCCATAAGACAAGGAGTGGGTGCTCACTTGTTTGGGAAGCTGTTTTCAAAGATTTTGATGCTAAATGGCAAAGAAGCCTGAATGCTCTTCTTCAACGGCCCATGAAGATGAGACCCCATCCATAAAAACAAACTTGTCTGTAGTTCAGTATGTACATACATAGGGAGTTTTGGTGTTGATGAAGTTTTACGTGGTAATGTTTTACCTTCATCATCCACTAGGCGCTAGAATGTGAGAGGAGGGATAAACAGTAACAGAATTAAAGAAGCAGCAGTAAGCTGGATCTGGCTCCACCAACTTGTAGCACACCAAAAAGTGGTATGTAGTCCAATTTGGTCACTTCCTTGAAAAAAAAAACAGAAAACTCTAGAAACTTAATAGTCTGCCATACTTGAGCAGAAAACGTATTAAGCAATGCCTCACAAGAGCTTCTGATATCCAGGTGTCCAAAAAGAGACAAAAGCTTGGATTTATTTTTTTTAAATACTTTTGGTTTTGGGTTTTTTTTTTTAAGGTCAGAGCTGTCTAACTTGATGGTTTTCTAGCCCAGTTTTGGATAGGTGGAACAACAATAACGTTAATGCAAGTGGTCCTCTCAGTAGAAATGAAAGGGAACATGATTCAAACTATAAACCACATCTATACACATCATTGGTTCTCTGCCTTCGAGATGTGTCCAGCACAGCAATTACTTGTCATCTCCAGCACCCCTACAGCTTCTTTAATGAGAAGATATCAGCTGAGAGAAACAGGTACACCATCACTGGGGCAAATTGCTTTATCCAAAGGCCATTGCAGGCTCTATGGATTCTGTACATAAATGTCATGTGGAGAGTCTTTGGTATTTTTCTCAAAATTGTGTTTTTTCACTCCTAGGTATCTATAACTACCAGTCTCTGAGTGTAATAAAACTCTATCAATGCATTTAAATAAATTCCTTCAGTGACTCCTAAAGTGCTATACATTGGCATTACCATTACCAGGCATCCTTTCTGGGGTTCAAGCCTTTGACATACAATTTAAAAAGTGCTATGACTAGCACTGTAAGTTTGATGCTTGTGATATAACACTTGTCTCACGCACACACTGTAAGCCTGACTCAAGGGATCTACTCTACATGCAAAAACACTGCACTTTTTTTTTTTTT
>VWZK01009535.1:0-79608 GCA_013396935.1 Baryphthengus martii | reverse complement strand
GAGTTGGCTGCTGTTTATTTTTGAACTGTTCTACTTCTTTTACTTCTGCTGAGTAGCTATTTTCTAATTCCCTGTGTTTTCCCTTAGGATTTTTTACCTTTTCATGTCAGTGGTTTCCATCCTGAATCCTTGAGCTGCTAATTGCTCAGTCTCAACCGTCCTCTTTCTGTCTGAAATTTTACCTTCCTTACCTTGAATAGCTGTAGTTTATGCACTTTCTCATGGCTTCTTCCCACAGCTTAGCTGTTTTCTCAGAAAACTAAGCCAAGGTTGCATAACTGTGTTCTGTCAAAACCAGGCCTAATACCACAGCCAGCTGAACCCCTGGGAGGAGGTTTACATTCAGGTTACACCTATACTGCTTTATTTAACCAGGTCAGGGACTATCCCAAGGCACTGGAAGACAGCCAACTGTGTTATTAAATTGCTGCCACATTTCTCAGCACAGTTTGGTGTGGGCCAACTAGCACTCCCCAGATAGTTCCTGGTCATGCTTTGAGGGGTTAATATTGCACAGGAACTATAAACACCAGGTAGTTTCCTAGTAGTGAGGTGTGAGAGAGTTTAATAATGCAGGCTCCGACACCACAGAATAAATATAGGTATGTTTAATTTATTAGTACTGATTTAGCTCATCTCTCATCAATCTGGCATTAGCAATGATGCAAAAGAGGAAAGGAGCATGCAACCTAAAATCAGGAGCAATATATTATCCTTGACGTCAGCTATAGAGAATGTATATACTATAGTGAGACACTCTGGGAGACTTGTGTAGTGAGAATACTTAGTTGTCTAGAATCACCAATCTCATTACAATTCAATAGCAAAATCCTCAAAGTTATGAGGAAAAAAAAACAGTTTGCCAAATGAGGACAAGTTTATTTTAAACCATATACAACTTTTTTTTTTCTGAACACGTGTGCATGCACACATGAAACTGAGTATGTTTCAGTTGCTAACACATTCCTCCCAAAAGAACTTCAAAGAGTTAACATAATGAATGTGTAAATTAAAGCAGAGACATGTTACATTTTCGCTACCCTGCAAACTGAAAGCAGCTTGGTTGATTTGCTTTGAACTTTCAAAATATTCATCTTTTGTAGTTTCAAACCAGGCAAAAGAATTTGCAGGCCAGACAGAATAGATTGTGTTTGTTCTTTAAACAGTGACAGAGGTGCTGAAAACTAGGCCAACATGTGGAATACTGGTTACATCCCTAATTAGTCTCATTCCTTCAAGTTCTGCAGACTCATTTCATAGTCTGTAGAAACATGCATCATTTAAGTTCTTACAGAATTTTGCTTAACATTGACACAAAGTGAAATGGGAACATTCTTCTTGAATCGCAATGTATTTTACCCCTCCCCAATACTCTGCAAGATTTAACTACAGAAATGGAATTTCATGTTTTCTTTCTTTGTGAAGTTTCACTCTGTTATGGGTGAAAAAGTATCACCAGGGGATGAAATATCATTCTCAGTACATTAATGAATGTTCTCCTTGTTCTGGATGTTCCAGTGGGCTTCCCAAAATATTAACTTTCCCTTATATGTATACTTCTTTTCTCTCAAAATTAAGAAGAAACAAGAGAATATTCATGCCCTAAATGTTAACGGTTGATAAAGTCTTTTCGGGTGACTAGCCCTGAACAGTCAAGGAAGGAAACCTGTTTAGTCCGGTATGTGTTACTCTAAATTTTCAAATTCTAGGGGAAAATGTTATCCCTTCCAAAATCTCACAGCTTCCATTGCAAAAGTCTAAACAAAACAAACAAAAAAAAAAAAAAGGAAAAAGAAAAGGAAAAGGGAAAAGAAAATGAAAAAGAAAAGGAAGAAATAAGAAAAAGAAAAAAAAAAAGAGAAAAAAAAAGAAAAAAGAGCATTTTTTGTACCTATTCCATGTTTACTCAAAGCAAAACCAGGTAATGTATATTACAATGCGATTTACAGAGAAAGGAACAGCAATAAATTAAAGCCAGAGTAGAAACTCCATATGCCACAGATTGCTGAACACCTGTTTTTCTTTAACACCCTGGAATTTAATGGGAAGGCAACCTTAAAATTTTGGTGGGGGAGCTGGTAATGTATTCACAGACAGCTAAACCCACAAAATTAATTTCATAAGCATTTTGTTTGTAAGGTTAAAACTGGCACATCATCCTATTGTGAGATAAAAGAGAAGAAATGTTGAAGTTGCACAAGTCTATTATGGTTTGTTTATTATTGTTGTTGGTCTTACTGTTGCTATTGTTGTTTTATGCATTTCCTTATTTTGATTCCAGGCAGTATTTCCACTGTCTTTACTGTGCTTTTGTACATAGCAATCAATGATTTTGCTTCCTTATCTAGCCCTACAGGAGAGCTATGTTCTCTCACTCCATCTGCCATCAGGCTCTCTCAGGTAATAAATGACAGAGATGATGAGCACTCTGCTTGCCTCCCTCAGGTGCTGTGACTCACCCTCCTGAAAGCGCTTTTTGCTTGAGGGATCCTGGATGCTAGTACTTTCTTCTCCTTTTTCTCTCCTGCACCAATGAATAACCAAAAACAGACCACAGGACCATAACTGTTAGCCATCTGCTTTCTCTGCAGACTAGAAAAAGCACAAAAAACATTTAGAAAAAATTCTCTCTGATTGTGTCTTGATTTATTAAAAGTGCTATATTCTGAATATGCACAAAGGGAACAAGGGAGAAACAGAGAGCAAGAGATAGTTACTGTTTGTCATTGTCATTTTCCAACCATAAAGTAGCCAGGAAATACAAAGAAAACTAAGTAATCTAAGTCAATTCACTGCGAGTTTTGCAAATGGATAATCTCTATCAGCTACTCCGATCACTGCCGTATTATTAGCTTTACTTTAGACACACTTGTGCATGCATCTTGTAAAAGGTTCAAAAGGTACCTACAAAAAGTATTAGCAGATGATTTTGGTTTATTGTCATGGATGCTTGACATCCAAAAAGTTTTGCAAAATAATGAACAATACAGAGACACTTTAGAAGGTGAACATTTTGCTCACAAGATGTCAACGGAATACACACTGTTGGCTAAACTTCATGAGGGATAATGCATACTTTTTGGTTGATAGCTCAGCTGAACCACTCATTTAGCTATATTAGTAAATAAAATTGGCCAAAGAACCTTTTCTGTACTTAATTTAAAAATGTTAAAAATCAGGTCTCCAAAAAACCTAAAACCAAAATGGATAAAACTATGGAATTTCTAAGGTAAATTTAATTCTATAGTAGCATTTTGATTCAGGTTTATTAATGGGGATTTAAAGGTAAATTTCAAGTATATCTTGATATAATAAAGAAGTTTGAAGTATTTACAGAAAGCTAGCTGTTGTCCCAAATCTGAATTCCTTAACCAGTGTGCAAAAACCTCTCAGTNGGAACATTAACTCCAGCTCACCCAAACCCAATACAGGGAGATACTTGGTTTAGTCCATTTCTGCTCAGAAAAGGGTCCCAGGCAAGAATTCACTAAGCTAGCATACGTTTTGAGAAATAAACTACATCCTGTATACAAAACAACAAAGAATAAACTGCAGTAAATGAATGATTGGTTAGTCATCCATCACTCCTATTTTTACAGATGAAAGAAGACATTTACCATTCTCTTATGTTGAGCATTTGCCCTTGCCCCAGAAGCAACTACCTACACAAGTCCGCCTGGAAGTTTTTTGACTGTTAATCCCTTCTTGTGACAACATAGCCAATCAAATTATCTATCAATAGAGTATTTTTAAATCTGTAAATTTTCTGAATTTTTCATGCTTACAAGAAACTGCTATTCAGTTATCTTAGCTTCTGAACTCTTTCAGTTAAGGTTTGCAACTGCAGGAATTAAAATTTAGCTTTAGTTCATTTTAGTATTTTTTTCACTATCATCTTTTTCTACGGGTATTTCTTCCAAAACACAGAAATTAACTGTGTTCTAAAACTGTTTAAAAAACACTGATTAAAAAACCTTGAATAAACTGTAAGAATTGCAAATGTTTCACTAGTGTAGGATATCAAGTAAGAACTAAACCAGCAAATTTATTCAGAAGTATCAAAAAGGAAAAAAACTGTCACAATGTTTCTGACAATAAGATGTCATAGAAAGTAAAATAGACTGTGCCTTCAAATGATAGAAGTTATATCACTGAGATAGGTGGATGAGATATCTTGGCCAAAATGTGTTCAACAACAACAAAAAATAGTTGTAGCTAAGTAAAACAATTCTGTCAACACTTTCTCTCCTCCAGTGTTTTGTCATGTGGACAAATTACACGTTTGGGATTAAAAGCAAATTTGGGGTTGATTTCATCAAAGAATCAGGAATATTATTTTTTTTTCTCCAACTTGAAATTATTCTTTATATTGGTATTATTTGATTACTACAACTAATCACTATTCCTCTGTCTCCAGATGCCCTCACAAGAAAAGCTGCAGCTTATGCTGGTAAGATCACAAACAGGTGTCTAGGAAATTTTCAAAGATCATCTGGTTCTCAGAAGATATCAGACCAAAGAAAGTTCATAGTATGTACTACTGTGTTTCAAACGAAACTGCACAGGTGTTTGAGAGGCAGGACAAAGAGGGAATGACTAACAGCTCCTTATGAAAGATTAGAGCAGGATGTTGCCAGATGAGCTTTTATCTCCGAAATTCTTCCATCGGGATGAAAGTACTGATCTGCACCTTTGGCCTCTGGAGAGACAACAGCAAAGTATCTTAATGGTCAGTGTGAGAGTCACTCCTTGAGATAATTATAATGACATGAGGCAGAATATTAGAATATTGTGTCTCACATCAGCATGGAAAAAGTTGAATTATTTTTTCTGATTTCTGGTTTCATTGATTATGCAAAGATGAAAACAAGTAGGTTCAAAATTACCTAATACTCTGGAATAAAACAACAATGTTTTTACAGATTGGTTATCCCATCATTGTGTTAATAGTACTTGAAATAAGAGTGATTTTATATCCCACTCTTTTGGGGAAATAGTGTAAGTTAAGATGCCTGGTTTTGTTAAAAATGACAAGGGGGGCATGTAAAACATACTACAGTGGTATGACCAACTAAACTGAACATGTTTGGGTTTTTTTAATATAAACATCTGAAAATGAATATTGGTGCTATGTGACTAAACTGATTTTGTAATATTCCACACTTCAAAAGTTTCATTTCTCTTAGCTCTACTCTACATTTTCCATATTACAAATAAAGATTTTGGATTATTATAAATAGTTTTTCAAACATTATAGGCTAACAAATTTTCAATTAGTTGTACTACCCAATGCATTTATCTATGTGCATAGATACACACACATATACAAACTTTCACACATCTTTCATCATATTTTTCTAGCAATGGAGAGGAGAGAATAAACTGGAAAGAAATAAATGGCATAAATACGACAATATAAAAACTTAAGAGTTTCTACAACAATACAATATACTTGGCATTAAAGACAAAATCTGCAGCTTGAGAGAATATATCTGGATGTTGAAATAAGACAGTTTATCATGAATTTATCAAGTATTTAATTTACTCAAAGATTTATCAATTAATGAAGCCTAAGTACGTAAGAAATTCTCAAATCATCTAGTTTGGAGTATATCACAAGACATTGTATTTTGCTTCACTAATTCTATGTTGAAAACAGCAATCTTTCTTTCTTTTGAAAAGTACTTTCTAAAACAGTAGCTTGTTTGTATCTGATATCAGCAAGACATTTTAAATACCATGCTATCTTTATATATGTTTCCATTTGTGTCTCAATGTTTTCATTTGCTTTCACTGCTTATAAAATATTACATCAAAAGTCAGTGTCTAGATTCAAAATGTGCACTTGTATGAGTAGAACAATGTGAGGGTATGAACCTGACCACTGGTGTGTGGCTGTCCATTCAGTTGCTATTACCATAGTCTCTGGAAGGCTTTCAACCGAGGACAACTAATATTCTCTGATACAGTGGCTGAGTATAGTTCAAGGATCAAAGACATCAACCATTGATCATTTCTAGCATTTAGGGGTTTTTTTTATGCATCCACCATGTTCCAGAAGGGAAAGAGAATGTAATTTTATGATTCATGCCCTGTCAAATGATAGGGATTATCAATAACCTCCTTGTGCAATAAAGTGCACTTCTGTGGGTGTGAAGTATTTTTGCAAAAATTAAGAAGAAAAACTAAAATTGAAGTAAAAACAGTTAGGAAAATAATTTAGAGATGTTTTAATCCAAATTAAAGAATCATATCTTTCTCTTGAGTTTCATTTAGCACATAATGAGATATTGTGTGGTAAATTTCTGCTTCACTTGAAATGTAATTTTGAAGGATATCTACGAAATATCGGATATAAGTGTTGCTGATGGCCCAGCAGGACACCACTGTTTAAAAGCTAAGACAACAAGATTAATAGTAAAGAATTCAGGAGAAAGAATGCTTTTGACTGAAGTCATGTTTAATGAGACTAGCAGTATACAAAAATAAGAGTTTCCAGACGTAGCATACAGGAGGATTATACACAAATCCAAGGCAGCAAGACTCCAAAGAAAGAAGAAGAAAAAGAAAAAAAAAGAGCATGATTGCATGAAAGTAATTTCTATCAAAGAATAAAAGAATTTCTTTTCAGCCACATAAATGCTAGCTCCAAATACAGGGATAAATCTAAAAAGATCCCTACATCCACTCAGTCTTGTCATAAGCATTAATATTGAAGATTAAAAATGCAGGAGTAGAACTTCATGAAAACTCAGGAGTTTTCATGTCTCATTATGTTCCCAGAAGCATAAGAATGTGATTAAAAATAAACATATAACATACATCAATAACATATCAAGGTTAAACAGAAAAGCATAAAGAAGTTTTTCTGTATGTGTGAAACTCTTGCCAGACCAATTTTTGCACTGCAAGCCTGTATCTGCAACCATGCAGTAAGTTTTCACTAAAAGCACAACGATGTTCAAAAACACATGGGAAAGCTGAAGAAGTGAAAAAAAAACCAACATAAAATGAAGGTTACTGAGTTTCAAAGACTGAAGATTACGACACAGCTCTGTGGGGCTTTGTTTCCTGTACATGGTTGATGACAGAATTCAAAGTTTAATTCTGCCTTATCAACCTACCATTTGTTAGCTGTAATCTCTGAACAGTTGTCTGAAGGAATTTCCATTGCAGAAGGAAAGTTCTCAGTTTTAAAGTTATTAGAGATGAGTCTCTGTCTCTGACAGAAGATAGGAAGAAGAAAAGTCTGTACTCTACTCTTACAAAGATCAAAGCAATTTCTGTTAGTTCTTTTGAAAACTATACAGGATATTTGAATAAACCTGTTTGTAAACACTGTAGAGAAAATTCTCAGTAGCTAATCCCTGAAAACCCATTCACCATTATGTGGTTCGATATGAAGAAATTGCTATGAATGAGGAAGCTCATCTGAATCATAAAATCTTAGAAAGGTATGGGTTGGAAGGGACTTTTGAAGATCATCTAGTTTCAAACCCCCTGTCACGGGCAGGGACATCTTCCACTTAGATCAATATGAACAAAGCCCCATCCAACTTGGCCTTGAACGCTTCCAGTGATGAGGCATCCACAACTTCTCTAGGCCACTTGTTCCCATTGTCTCATCACCCCCATCTCAAAAAAAAAAAAAAAAAGTTCTTTAATCTAAATCTACCCTCTTTCAGTTTAAAACTGTTACCCCTTGTTCTATCACTACAGACTCTGGTAAAAAGTTTCTCTATTTATAAGCCCCCTTTAAGTTTTAAGATGCCACATTAAAGTCTATAATGAATGCTCCAAAAGTGGAGCACAACCGTAGGTGCTTGACCTGGCTTACTACCATACAAGGTAATTTGCTTCAATATTTTTTACTGAACAACAACCTAATTCAACAGCTTGATTCAGCTTTTTCCTTAACAAGGCAATCATTTTTTTTTTGTTTAAGATTTTGAGCTTATGTTAAACAAATAAGTAAGTCAAAAGTTCTTCAAAATTCCCCTACCCATGTGCTGTAGGCACAGCTACATAGTTTCACGAAAGTGGTATTTGCAAGTATCACAAAAGGGCAGTTTTGTATGCATTAACTTCAGGTCAAATGTTTTGCAAAGCTCTAATAAGAATTCCACCTATTTAGTGTTAAATCAGGGATGGTAGATCGAGCTAAATTTAAAGACTCGCTGGGCTAAAAGATGTTTTCTTGTCCAAAATTTTTACATGCCCATATAAAATACATCTTTTGTTTATATAATTTCAGGAAAAACCACACTGGGAGACCTACCAAACTTAAAACATAGGTGTAATTTTCCTTACAACAGTTGACAGATTTGAGGGTAAATGACATCTGATGTAACCATAAAAAAATATATACTCCTGTTACAAGAGATATTTTTCTTCAGTTTGAGTCTATAAGACCTTAGAATATCCAGATTTCAATTTCCTTTTATCAAATATGTTAACATGACTGGCAGTAAGGGAAATACAAGTATAAATTCTTTGAACAAAAAATAAACAAATCATGTAATGTAATTCACTTTAAAAGCATGTACAAACATATATACTTGCTTATATGTATACATACATATACACATATGTAAAAGCAAATACTTTTCAGAAATCTCTGATGAAGTACCTCATCATTAGTTATTGAAATATGGTAGATTTCCACTAAGATCTAAACATTTTTTGGTGAATTTTCCACTGAACTGTAATGTTTATGAACTATCTAGATTATAATTAATCAATTTGAAATAAATGTGTACAAAAATACCAAACACAAAAAAACTCCGGACACCTAGATTTTTATTAAAATGCATACATTTTTCAAAAGAATGATCACCTTACAAGTTGTGTTTATTTTAACAAATCTCTAAAAGAGAATTAAGGACATTCATACTTCTCACAACTTTATACAGTCAGTTCCTTATGAATTGTTCTCATGAATGTTTAGAAAGAAATTTATCACAGATTGCTGAACATTTTTTTCCACATTGCTTTCTTTTACAGATTTCTTTGATTAAAAAATAGGTCAATAAGTCCATCTGTTAACATTTTTAAAGTGTGCTTTTAGATATTAAACATTCTTTGGAATAATTTCTTCTATTAAATTTAAAAAATATTTATGGAACAATTCTACTTTTTTTCTTAAGGAAAATGATGCTCTATGTTGAGGCTTGATATAGTTAAGATATATAAAAGCAATTTGCCACTGAAGTATATTACAGTGATCAAGGAGGGCAGAATCTGAACAATAACACTGTGTCTGAAGTTTCCATTTCCTACTCTGTGAATTGTAATGATCTGAAAGTTGTTATTACTGGGTCATATTTTGGACAAATTCATCTAGATTCTAATTTAAAAGTGTCTTCATAAGTACT
Organism: Baryphthengus martii; assembly: GCA_013396935.1. Taxonomy (NCBI): domain Eukaryota; kingdom Metazoa; phylum Chordata; class Aves; order Coraciiformes; family Momotidae; genus Baryphthengus; species Baryphthengus martii. The sequence goes on along the minus strand of VWZK01009535.1, from coordinate 70,234 downwards.
TTAAATTACCAAGAGAGTTAAGAAATGGAATTTCTCATACTGTGAAAAAGTAATTTTAATGTATCAAGTTTGACAACAGTGTTACATTTTAAATTTTATATCTGCTCAAGTCTATAGCCACAACTGACCTCTCCTTAAAAGCTGAAACTTAATTTAATCTGCAAATGTAATGCTTCAGTTACTATCCTATAATTACAGATATAACTCAGTATCATTTGTAGGAATACACTATTATTTAATATTTCTCAAAAGCTAAATGAACATTATTAATTAGTTGATGCTACTGTTATGAAATTATGCATGACCAAATTTCAATATATCCTCCTTGATGAGATTCTCTTTATGCTTTCTTTAGTAAGAAACACCACCCTTTAAAGCCATGAATCATTGCTAATCTATGACAAATCTATGTAGGAAACATTCGAGCTATTGGAGTTCCAGGTTACAGAGCAATTTTTACATGACTTTATTTCCATGTCACTTTTTTTGTCTATGTCATATTTATGACCACATGGCATTTGGGTGAAATTACATGGAATATGGTATATAGCAGTAAACAGAAAGCAAATACTCAAAACCTGATGGAAGATACTGTAACTATTACGAGGGCATATAAATTCTGTCCTCCATCATCTTGAGTAAACACGAAATTGAGTAAACAGATTTTATGACTAGATTCCATAGACCTTTCTTTAAAAGAAAAATCCTTTTTTTTATTCAATATTCTTCAAACCAAATACAGAAAATATGTTCTTTTTAGCATAATGAAGTGATTCTTTTGGTGAATACCAAGAGATTTTTGATAATATCACTAACGGGGGGTGGGAGCAAAGCTGCTTCAATTGTTTTCTTATTGAATTAGACTACTTGTCTCAGACTGAAAACTTAGAAGTAAACTTTCGTGAAGCTATAAGATATTCTCTGTTTACATTAACAGAGCTACAAAACTGGTATTCTGCTATCCCTCTGTTTTTGCCGCAAAAGCTTTATGTTGGTGAGATTGCACAGAAGTAGGATGGGGAGAAATACAAGGGCACTAAAAAGCAGGAAGGAGAACCTTGGTTCTGACCCTGTTCCTTCACTGACAGAGAAAAGTTCTGTAGGATTTTTGTAGGATCCCGTAACAATCCAGAAGGATTGTTCCTTTTGTTCAGGAGAGTGTCTATGACCAGGGTACTCACTGTGCCCTGGAAATACACTTCATATGGCCTGAAAAATCTGTGTCTGGCCAGGTTTTCCTAATGATGCAGACTCTTTTTAAATGATCCTTTTTGACGTGTTCCCAGTGGAATCAACATGAATTTGAATATTTATTTTGTGTAAAATACAATAAACTGAATCAGTGAAGTCAAAGAATCATAGAATCATAAAATGGTAGGGATTAGAAGGGACCTCTGGAGATTATCAACTCCAATCCCCCTGCTAGAGCGGATTACCTAGGGTAGGCCATGCAGAAACATATCAAGATGGGTTTAGCAAGTCTCTAGAGAAGTAGATTCCACAAACTCTCTGGGCAGCCCGTTCCAGGGTTCCATAACCCTCACAGTAAAGAGGTTTTTCCTCACACTGAGGTGGAATTCCCTGTGTTCCAGTTTGTGACCATTATCGCTCATCTTACCACAGAGCACCACTGGAAAGAGACTGGCCACTTCTGCTTGACACCCACCCTTCAGATATTTGTAAAGATTAATAAGATCCTCTCTCAGTCTTCTCCAGACTAAACAGCGCCAGGTCTCTCAGTCTTTCCTCATAAGAGAGAACAGCGGAACAAAGTACTACATTTGTGAGAAACTATTCACAGATAATTCACTGGATATAAAATATTCTTATTTTTAGAATAGTATCTGTTATAGTATTTGACCAAGATCAGCTTAAGAAATGTATTTAAATTCATATAATGTTGACTAAAATAATATATATTGTTGACTATAATTCATATATATATATTCATATAAATAAATTCATATAATGTTGACTATAAATAATGACAGAGACAAAGAATGCTTATCCAGCAACCAGTAATATCTATATCATATTTACTAGGCTAAGGATTTTCTATTTAAAAAAATCTGAATCCTTGGGTTTAGGGAACATTTTGTTGCAAGGTCACACATCTTAGTGTTCTATAGGGCTTTGCAGAACTTCTTCAGGGAAAAACACAGAGATCCCTTTTCAAAGGGTCTAATTTCCTTAGAGCGAAGAAAACCAACATTGTAAGACATCAAGATTCCTTCTACTCTCCATTCTATTCTTTTTTTTTTGAATAATACGTTAAGCAGTTCTTCACTTACCTCAAACACTCTGTGGCTATGTTATAGAATGTCTTAAATTATAACAGTTAAGAATTTATTTTTGAAGCCTGATTGTAAAAAACAAACAAACAAATAAACAAACATTTTAACAATTATCTTATTTTACAGAAAGCAGAATCAAATGAATGAAGAGTGAATACGTGATTCTGGCAGGAAAGTATCACCCTTTTAAAGCCTAGATTGGTTGGGAATGTAAACACTGAAAGAAGATAAGCTAGTAAAATGGGAATATAGAGATTTGACAATGCACACAATATCCCATTTTTGTTTTCATTTTTCTAATAAAACCAAAGGCATTCTGAAATACACTATTTAGGTTAATTGGAATTTGTTGAGTAATTTAATGTTGGCTTTTTTATTACATTTTCATTCATGTAAATTTATTCTTAAGTTTCACATGTTTATTTACATATAAGGGCTTGAATTTCATTGAAGCTTAGCCAATGCAGAAATTGCTTTCTTTGTTTCTCAGTGTGTTGAATCTTTCCCTCTCACATTGAATGGTGCAATTTATGGACTTTTTGCTTTGTATTCCTATATATAGATGGGTTTTCAGTTCCCATAATTGTTCCTGGGTTTCTGACTTTGTTTTCTTTATCTTTATATTTCACTGTGGCAAATTGCACTTGTGGGTTTTTTTCATGTGTGTCTATGTCTTTCTAAATATATTCAGGAAGAACTGTTCAGCAATTTCAAATGACTAATAGAAGAAAATTTTGTGTGGATATTTTTTGAGAGATATTTTTTCAAGATTAACATTAAAATAAGGCTTTATATTAAAATAACTTCTCTGTTTAATAATACAAAATGTTTATTTTTTCTTAGATTTTGTTTTCCTTTTAAGTTATATTATTTTTATTTTTTCTCTGTTTCAGCTTCTCCAACGGTCTTCCTTTCATAATCATTTCAGTTAGACCTACTTTTATCGGATATGTACTAAAATACGTATTGGTATTACTCCAAGAATACATGTAATGTATCTTTCTCTAGCTTCAGTACAATACCTGAACATACAACAGTTGCATGAACCTTAAACGCGATTAGTTTCCCACTTGCATGAATCTGGACTCCCTTACATCTGACGCAAAAACATGTTATAAGTAATTTTCTTCACAAGTTAATTATAGATCTGCAAATGTCATTGGATGTGGGTAAGTGATTTCTGCCTTCCTTAATTAAAGTACTGTATAGAATGCAATATGATGTCATAACATCCACATAATATATTAATGTACAGAGAAACAGTCACACCACATCTGGTGCATCAGAGATATTTTTCAATGTAACATAACATGAAGAATCTTTGGACATGTGAAACTGTTGTATAGACCACTAGTGTATATACCTGAGGAGATTATGAACGATATGAGTATTGTAAATACAATCATTACGATAGAGGTTTTAAATTTCTTTCTGTTTTCCATGACATCATCATATTTTTTTTTAGGAATATGAGTTTATGCACAAAACAGTTTGTGCCTACTAACTCATATTAATTCAGATAATATTAGAGTATTATTTTCTATGCTCTTTGTGATATATATATGACCTAAGGAGGCCTACTATTGTTGAAAAAAATCTGGTTATTTCATACACATGTTTTCCTTTTGCAATTCTTACAAGTTGCTGTTTTTTCAGTATTACACATCATCAAAATGAATCTTTGAGATGTCACATCAAGTATAGAAAACATATTAAAAATGAAGAAAGAAAAAAGAAATTTTTTTTTAATGTGACATGCTTGAACAATATAAAATGAGGAAGAGTATACCGAAAAAAAACTAATTCTTCAACTTCATGGAATCATGAGCAGCTCCAACCCAAATAAGCAGGGCAGGAAAAGATTGTGATTCCTACTGAGGCAGCTTGGTGACCAATCTAACTTTTTTCTAACTGGTATTTTCAAGGTTACTCTAAAGACTAGTATACTTCCAGATTGCCTTCAGTCCTGTTCCCCTTTCCAAACATCTTACCCTAAGGCTGACCAACTAAAGACCAGTTAACTGTGTTAGGTCTCATTGAGGTCCTCAGAAAGTGGTCTTAAAGAAATATTCCTCTATTTCAGTGTCAAAGAAGTCATTCATTTTAATGAAAGGGACATTTAGCCACTTTATCATATGCTGAGACATTACATAGAAGCATTCAGGTTCTGTATTGTTAACCACAGTAGTAACCAGTTCTTCACTGAAAGGTTGTTGAGGTTTAGGGTCAGGGTAGTCTGGTAGACCTATAACAGATGCTCTCTATTAACCTCTGTCCCTCCCCAAAGGGGAACAGAAAGGGGAAAAGAGAGAGAGACTTATCAATTAGAAAAGAAAATTAAAATCAATTTTAATGAAAATAACAATAGTACAGAATATATACAAATATATGCAAAAGCAGTATTGAATCCAACTCTCCCTGATGGCAATTACGTCACCATCCCCACTGATACTGTGGAGCAGGCGCTGTGGAAGTCCCAGACTAGACTCAGTAGCAGATAGGAACCAGATTCTGGAGCTCGATTCTGGAACTGGATTCAGGAACACATGGATTGAGATCGAAGGCAAAATGAATGGAGTCCTCCTCACATGCCAGACATTGAAGAAGTGAGTTTGACCCTTGTGATCCCCCAGCTTTATACTGAATAGGATTTATGTGGGATGAATACATCACTGGTCAGTTTAAGGCCACCTGTCCTGTCCACTCCTCCCTGTAGTTGTGGCATTTTACTTTCTGCACCCCCGATATAGTACACAAGATCTAACAGTGACCCTGGTCTGCATATCAATTCTTAGTCTTTATCACTGCTAGAAGCAGACACCAAGAAAACATGCTGCCAACTTCAGAAAGTGTAGTTAGTTAGAAGAGACTGAGCTGAAAAGTAAAATCACTGAGCAGAATTTTTCTGTTCTAACTCAAACCAGGACAAAGGGATGTAAAACATTGGAATGGACTGCCTGAGGAAGTGGTTGAGTTGCCATCCCTGAAGGTATCTAGATGTGTAGCGGTGGCACTTAAGGAGATGATTTAGTGGTGGATTTCACAGTGTTAGGTTTATAGTTGGACTCAATAATCTTAAAGGTCTTCTCTGGTCTAAATGATTCTTTGATTCTATGATTTTGAACATTTATTAGTACGATAACTATGAATATTACTGTTCTAGAGTAAGCAACAGGAAAATGGTAAAAAGCTGCTTCTAGCTGGAAGATCTATGCTATAATATAGCTAGAATGAACAGAAGAAACTAATTGACTTTTGATTAAAGATTAAAAGAACTGAGTTCAACAGATAGGTGATGAGAAAGTAGGTCATTATTCTCTACAGATATTTGAAGGCTGTTAAAAATGTACAGAGTGAGTGGGGTACATAGTAGAATAATAAAAAATGAAAGAACATTAAACCAAAGGTATACTTGACAATAGGGAGATACAGATGTCTGTGGAGACCCTTAGAGAGAGATTTTGCATAAGATTAGAAAATATGCAGTGAGTAACAATCTAACAACCAGTCTATGAATCTTCACCAACTCTTTTTAGTAATACTCTCTTATTTACTTATTTATTTAATATATAGGGTAAGGTGTGGAATACCCTTCTGAAGTCAAAGTTTGAGATCCCTGTATGCCAATATTTGAAAATCCTTGGGGAAATATTAGAAGACGCTGATATTATGTCTGATGCCATCCTAATGAATCTCTGTTAACTGAATCCTCGTCACCCTTACCTGCTTTGCCCCGTGTATCCCAAAAGAATTCTGTAACTGTTGGGCAGATATCTGTATAATTTACTTGGGACTTGAAAGATATCCAGAGGCTAAAGCAGTATAAATTCACAAGGAATACTCATGCAAATCAGTAATTGTTTTATTCTCATCTGGGTAATGAAACACTGTAACTAGAAAGACCAACACAGTAGGTGGATAAAATCTGGGTCTTTGGCATATCTGGAGTGGAAATCACAGCTAAGAACTTGTCTATGATGTAGTAAACTCTTACTCATTTTATTCTGTATTTCACTGATATGTCTCAGCTCTCCTTGTGACAATAGTAAAAGGATCCATTGTAGCAACTTTTATTGTCACTGGAGTTCTATCTGTATTTTCAAAAAAAGTTCATAAATTTATTTTAATATATTTTGTCTACAATTCTAAAAAAAAAAAAAAGTTGTGCAGTTTATGTTCTGCTCTTTTTCAATCCCACTCATTCTTTTCATTTGGTTGTTTTCACTATATTCTTTTTATTGTTCAAAGTCCATGTAAGAGACCAGAGAATAAAATATGTTTTCCTTAAATTACAGTTTCAAAAATTATCATAATCCTTACCCTTTCTAATGGAACTAACTTTATTGTTGTACAGCTACCAAAAATATTTTCCTCTGTTGACCAATTTTAAACTTTTAACATTTCATTCTGTTTCATTCTGGGTGCTAAAAGTCACCCAGGAGGTTAAGGAATCCCCATGATTGGAAATTTTCAAAACTTGCCTGAATAAGCCCCCTTTTTAAGAATTCAGGGCTAGATTTACCTCCTAATAAATTATGTAGGGATTATATCAATGAAGTTAATAAGAATTAGATCACGTTGCTTACAAATTACTGCAGGTAACCCTTAGATTTACTAGAGGACATTTAATGAACTTCAAGATCTTGAAGTGCTAGGGAGTATATTACCATTCCTCTTTTTGTTACTTGATTTCTAACTCACCGTATTCTTTGACCTGATAATTGAGTCTGAGTATTTGGAACTACCAATTAGCTCCAATGTAAAATGGATGGATTTTGTCTTCTAGTTCTTAAGATCTACATTATTTTCATAAAATAAATTTATTTCAGCAACGAATTAATTTTGAGCTAAATTCCTCACACAGTGTTCTGAATATAGATTTCAGGGACCATTTTCTAATCTTTTTGATATTTAATCCTCTTAATTTGAATGTTAGTTTTTCTTGTTTAGGACATCTTTCATTATATAATGAATTTGCATGCAAACTCTACATGGAATTACAAAGACAATTAATTGGCTGAGGCTAGTCTCATTTAATGTATTAAACATATACTTCATAGAAATGTATGGTAACATTTGGCTTGTATCCCAGCAGATCAAAAGTCATGGTCATGAAGGGGGAAATATAGGCCTGGGTACAAGTAAACGATTCTATATTTGTGTTCTCACTGTGAGCTGTTAACTGATTGTTTTGTCTTAACACAGAGATCGTATTCATTGAAAACAGGTTGGTCGTTTGCTTGCCTGTATGTCGTGAACCAGAAAGATCTATTTTAATTTCTTGTACTGATGATACTCAGCAGTTATTGTTGCTGAGACCTGCAAACTAGAATATATTATATTTTTAAAACAACTGTATTTGAGGAACCTATTAACACTTAAACATGTTCTATTAACAGTTCCATGTCAGAGTTATCCAAGAATCAGTGAAATGTTTAATTTAAGTGGGCTTTTTGGTCACAAAGACTGAGTTACTGTTAAGTCTAACTTTGGAAGTTCATATGTTTCTCCACTTAGGTAACATAATTTTGTACCATATATTTTCTTAGATAACTTTGTGCAGGCCTGATGTTTCAGACTTTCTGGCAAAGATCTATTTTCTCTTCTATAATCACTTCCATTAAGTGTTTGTGCATATATGTACTTATGCACATGTACCAGTTGAGAGGGATTTATTCTTTTGCATTGTTGTTTCTTGGGAATTAAGTCAAGTTTGCAAATAAAATGTAAGATAAAGAAAGCAGAAGTGTGTTCTAAAGGCTAGGGTACTTACATGTGAAGAGATTCTGGTACCTGTTTCCAGATCTGCCTAGACATTTTATAGCATCTACTCGGTTATGAACCAGACAGGAGGAAGGATGTAAGCTTGAGTTTTGAGTATCAAAAATTTAGATGATAGTCTGTTTTTTTCTAAGGTTAGGGTAGAAAGGGACCTTCATGAAAAATTGATTTAGTCCAAAATTTGGCATCTTGTTTGGAGGGAACATGTTTCATTTCACTGAGTATGGAGGAAGCAAAGATTAATAGATCAAGGCAGATCTATAATGTTGGATAGTTAATGTAAGAGAAATATGACATATCATGCGTACTTCATTCTGGACTCCTAAGCTTGATATACTCACCTCTTTCAGTATTGTCAAGGTTGGATATTTAGGCTGGCAACTTCAAAATTCTTTTGCTAGGCTGAAGAAAATATTTCTTGTCTATACATTTTATTGTTAAGAAGCCTGAGCTGGGCTTATGTTGAAGAGGGGCTTTGGTCTTAAAACTTAGAGGAATACTGTGATCATTTCTTCAAATACTACTGTTGTTTTTTTTCATGCTAGTTCTATAACTAAATAATTCAAAGGAGGCAACTGAAGACTTTGTGATCTCCAGAGAGAGGAGTTTCATAAGAAGATGGATCTTATTCCTTATTCCCTCTCTCTTGGAGAGTAAGAAAACTAGAAAAAAAAAAAAAAAGAAAAAAGGAGTAAACTAAATTTGCGTAAAGGTCAGGATCCCACTTCTATGATCCATAACCAGTGAAAGAATATGTAATGTATTTCCACAGCTTTATTTTATTCTGTATTAGTTGATGAATCATAAAATTTTATTCTGCTGTCTTTCATAACTATGTTGAAGCTGTTCCTTCCTTACTGGTAGTTCAGTCAGGATAGTGCATGTTTGGCTACCACCAATAATAATTTAATTTGATTCTCCTGTGTTACAGCTGCTTCTTGCATTTTGGACAACTTCTGCTACATTCCTTTCTCTAGTACAGGAAAAGAAACAGGTTCTTGGTTCTTTATGAATTTTCAGTTTGTCATTGTCTCTCTTCATATTTGGAATGTGCCGGGTAACATTTGTTCATTAATGGGAGGACAAATTCCATTGTGAACTCATGCATCTATATTTTATTCACTTTTTAATACTGAATATAAAAGAAAGGACAGTATAAACATTTCAGAAATATTACCATTTTAAATACGAATATACTGTTTGACATTTGGCAAGTAGCAGAAGCAGGGATGGAAAAACAATGAGACTATGAAGTACAACTGTATTGCAAGAATATCAAAACAACTGTTCTGTGCATTTTTTGTGTTAATGAACAAACATTGACCTATGATACATAAAAATGATAATTACAAAGTCACTCTATGTCAGTCTGTATTCCATTATCTAAATTTTACACTCAGCAAAACCTGTGATGATTGTGTGTGAGTTGAACATCTATTTTTGCACCAAGTAATTAGAATTAAATTTTATTCCTTCAAAGTGTTTGGGAATATGCCTAATTCCACTACTAACTAAAGTGACAGTAAAGATTTTCATTGACATGATGGGTCAATAAGTTAGGGTTTTTTTTCTTTTTTAACTAGAAACATTGCTTAATATCTTGATTTTATATAAGGCTAGCCCTCAAACCAGAAATAAATAGCCATTTGACTGAACTATAGCAAATCCGTATTAAAGCAATATATGTGTCTCTTCAGTATTTTACCAGAGACATTTAAGGCAAATCTCCAGGTTGTTATTGAAGAAGTTAATTGAATAGATTTCAAGAACTGGATTTTAACCAGCTTAATCAAGTTCTGTTCCATTAGTATTTTCATGTATTTCTGCTTTTAAAGCTCTCCTACTGTAAGGCAAATAAACTTTAATACATATGCAAGTGTGTTTAAGTGTGTGTGGGTGTATAAACATGCATAATATCCATTAATTTCATAGTAAGTGCCAACTGCAGATACCTTATAGCACTTTGTACTACATTTTACCTTTCCATTTTTATTTGTTTTTTTCAGAAATATGGTAGCTTCTCTCATCTCTTTCTCCAGGCTATTGTTTATCCTGATGGAAGAATTCGTCAGAACCGGGATGTGTATCTTTAACATAAATACCAACAACTTGCCTGTGGCTATATTGCCTATAGAAACAATTACAAAATGACTGAATTACACGTAAGTAGTCCAGAATCAACTTTTTACTGCAAATTTCTTTTAAATAGAAATACATTACCATTAAAACAATTTGGATTTGGCTGCAAAGTTAAAGGCAGAGCATGAACAAATCTAAAATGCTTTCACCCTCAGGGAAGAGAATTTTCTATTTCATGAAATAAAAGTGAGGAAGTTTAAAAATCAGCTCATAAAAGTCACTGACTAGTCATTTTTGTTTTCCTATATCCACCAACTTCTCTCAGCTCTTCCCCCACCTCCAAACTGAAATGATCCTTTCCATTTATTTTTTTCTATTTTGCACAAGTATTTTCTTAACCCATTGTAGTTTTTTTTTCCTCTAAATCTGCTGGATGTAGTGCTAGTTTTCTTCAAAATTGTTTAGAACAAAAGCTGATTTCTATTATACCATTTTACATCCCCTTTGTGCCAAAGTTTCGCCTTATGCCTCTGCAAGATAAAAAACAATGAAATGACAGAGTCTTGCTTTCATCATACTACAAGCACAGCAGTGATTAATATTACAGAGAAAATGCTTCAAAGCACAAGTCTTTTTTTTTAGAAGATACTGCAAAGCCAGATCTCTCATCTTTCAAAGAATTTCTCCCTCTGATTTTGAAGGTGCTACTTACGCTGCTGAAAAATAACAAATACATAAATAATTAAATTAAAAAATAAAAGAAAATCTATTAAAAATGTACATGCAGTTATAATATTTTTGCCTATTTCATTAATTATTTTCAGAATGATTTGTTGTCTTGAACTTGTCTGTCAAGAAGCACGATTTAATTTTATTAATATTTCTGGTTAAGATAGATAAATTATCCCGGAAATTACAGTTTGTATGTGGTATTTTCTTCTTTATGTTATTTTAAATTAGCATTATATGACTATACTGATATATGCAACCCTGTTTATACGAAAACTCATTAACTTCAGTTCAGTGTTGTGCAGATATTGCTGATATAAGCATAAAAATTGTTGTAGGATCAGGAGCTTGGAAGTAGATTGAACTGGCAAACAGACATTTTTTCCATTTAAGTAACCTCCATTTTTTTATTCGGTAGCTTGATTCCTCATACAAATACTTGTGTATGTTTGAGTATGTGCATCTTCTTGTGGTTTTCATGAACAAGAAAAGTATTTGTAAGTGATCTGGATGATGAGATCAAGTGTATCTTGATAAGTTTGCTGATGGTGCCAAACTAAGTTGAGAAGTGGACAGTTCAGAAGGGAGAGCCACCCTTCAGGAAGACCTGGATAGGCTGGAAGAGTGGGCTGACAAGAACCTTATGACGTTCAACATGGACAATCGTAAAGTCTTGTACCTGGGAAAAACAGAATCCACGAATGTAGCACAGCCTGGGATCTCCCCAGCTGGGGAGCAGATCTGTGGAAAGGAGGTCCTGGTGGACAATAAGCTTAGTATGAGTGAATAGTGTGCTGCAGAGGCAGACAAAACCACCAGGATGCTGAACGCAGCAGATGAACAAGGACATAAAGAAGTCATTATCCCACCCTACTCAGTCCTTGTCAGACCACACCTGGAATGCTGTGTTCAGTGTTGGTCTCTACTATAAAAAAAAGGTATTGACAGACTGGAGAAAGTTCAGAGAAGGTCCACAAAGATGATCAAAGGACTGTGAAGCTGCTGTCTAAGAAAAGGCTGAGAGAACTGTGTTTGTTCAGCCCGGAGAAAAGAAGGCATAAGTGACACTTTATTACCATGTGCCAGTATTTAAAGGGTGGTTACGAAGAAGATGGAGATTCTCTTTTTACAAGGAGTCATATGAAAAAGTTGAGAGGTAATGGATAAAAGTTACTTCTGGGGACATTTTGATTAGACACAAGAGGAAAACTTGTCATAGTAAGAACAATCAGTCATTGGAATTATCTTCCGAGAAGTGGTGCAGTCCTCAACAGTAGATATCTTTAAGATTCAGCTAGACATGGTGCTGGACCATCTTGTCTATATCACGCTTTTGCCAAGAGAAGTTGGACTGCATGATCCTTAAGGCTCCTTCCAACCTCAGAGAAAGGTAATTTGTATATTATTTCAGGGAGGAAAATTTAGCACAAAAGCACTAGATATAACCACCTGTTAAAACAATACTTCAATGGTTAGGAAATTAATTTCTTAATGATAAAGCCAGAAAATCTTTAATAGTTGAGATCTTATTTTTCAGCATTATTTCAGTTAAATTCTGCAAATCATGTATAAACTTGTAATTAAAAGATTTCTGATAATAACAACCCATGCATGTTATATTAGATCTTGTCATTCAGCTCTGAACAGGAGTCACAAGCCTGCATTTTAAAGAACATTCCTGTGTCGAAGAATTCAGCTTTCCAAAAATCAAATGAGAAACAGGCCTTTTAAAGAAAGCTGAAGTCCTAAAGGTTTTCCTGCTTTTTCAATTATTTGTAGCTTTTTAATCATTCATACCCTTCAATTCAGATCTGTGTCTCTAATTCATAATTAATATGTATAACACAGTTAAAAAAAAATGCCAAAACAAATAAAGCACCTTGTGCTTTTTTTCTGTTTCACTGAGTTCACTGTCAATGACTCATTTTATAGAGAGAAGTTAGTGTTCTTTAAATGTCAGTAATAGAAGTTTTCCGCCGTTAGCTCTACTTTCAACCGTATGCTGAATTATTTAAATGTAGAGCTTCATTTGTTGTTACTCTGGATACTGTTCAAAACTCCCCGAAAAGACTGTTTACATGGTATTTAACATTTCCATTGCTTCCCACTGAATTAAACCCTTTATATTTTATTACAGAAAGTATAACTCAAAAATCAAACTGATAATCAGACTGTCACTTTAAATATCCCTGGATTTGACCATGTTTGTTGGTGATATCAACTAAAAGTTAAAGAAAAGACATTTTCTCAATCTAAATAGTAAGGATTGCTAACTTTAAAAGAATTGTGTACTCAATATTCTGCTACTTCTCATATAAATTCATATTCTTTCTTTTTCATAGTTAATTGACATTTTCATATGGTATTCAATGCAGTGGAATGTTGCAGACTTCCTAATCTTTTCCAATAATAATAATAATGTAAAATTTTGGTATCAATACTTTGACCAACACAACATTTCAGCTTTTAGCCTCAAGATTGAAAATTTACTTCCCTGTGTTAAATATATTTATAGTGAAATGCCTGCTAAAAATTCCTTGCCTGGAATCATAGAATGGATTCGGTTGGAAGGCACCTCAGAGATCATCTAATCCAACCCCCCTGCCATGGGCAAGGATGCCTTTCAACTAGACCATGGGGCCTTGAACACCTCCAGGAAGGGGGCATCCACAATGTCTCTGGGCAATGTATTCCAGAGTCTTGTCACCCTCATATTGAAGAACTTCTTCCTAAGATCGGTCTAAACTTACTCTCCTTCAGCTTAAAAGCATTTCCCCTTGTCCTATCACTGGACACTCTTTTGAAAAGTCACATCCTCACATAGGTGAGGATGACTGATCTGTAATTCCCTGGGTTTTCTTTGCTTCCCTTTTTAAAAATGGAGGTTATGTTTCCCCTTTTCCAATTTGTGGGAACTTTGCCAAACTGCCATAACTTTTCAAATATGATGGCTAACGATCTAGCAAATTCAGCAGCCAGTTCCTTCAGGACCTGCAGATGTATCTCATTGAGTAGGCATTGAGTGGTGGGGACACATACCATACCAGACCTTGACATGAGGGATGGCCCCCTCTGTTGTAAGAGGGCCATCCAGGAGGGGAGGCCAGGCCAAGCACACCCTGAAAGGCTGAGAACTAAAGTAGAAATGTGAAACAGCTGTCATTTAGGTGGTGATTAAAGGGTGGAGATAAAAGGCCAGTAGAGCTCCTTCTTGAGTAGCTGCTGCTGCTGGGAAGGTTTGTGAGAAGGGAGTTTTGTGGAGTCAATGAAAGAGTCAAGAATGATGAGCGTAATGAATTGGGTAATGTATCTTTCTGGCATTTGATTGGTTTGTGTGTGGCTATGTTGGGATGTGGGGTATGGCTGATGTCTCCTTATGTTGTCATATTTTTGCCTCAGTTTGCTTTTTCTTCTGTTCACCTGCAGTGAGTGGGTTTATTGCTTCCTTTGTTCCCCCCTGTGGTTGGCAAGACTATATCATTTTTGGGGTCTGTAGAAATAGATAGTAAAACCTGAGTGAGTTTCTGTGTATGTTTTCTGCTGATGTCTGCGTCCTTTTTGATGGTCCATGTAATTGGCAAAACACCAGGTCAACTGTACCCCTCCAGAGAGGCCCCACATTCTCTCTTGTTTTTCTTTTTTCCTCTGACATACCTGTAGAATCTTTTTTTAATTTTTAATGTCCCTGACCAGATATGATTCTGTCAAGGCTTTAGCTTTTCTAACTTGATTTCTGGTTTCATGAGCAATCTCCTTGTAATCATCCCAGGTTACCTGTCCTTGCTTCCAGCCTTTGTAGATTCCCCTTTTATGTTTGGTTTTGGCCAGGAGATCCTTGTTCATCCTTATAGACCTTCTGGCATTTTTGCCTGATTTCTTCTTTTTAGGGATGCAGCACCTTTGAGCTTGGAGGAGATAATACTTGAAAGTCAATCAGTTTTCCTGGGCTCCTAATCCCTCCAGGGCTTTGTATCATGGTAGATTACCAAGGAGGTTCCTGAAGAGGCTAAAGTTGGCTCTTCTGAAGTTGAGAATTTCAAGCTTGCTGAGTGCCCCCTTCTTCATTGCCCTTAGGATCTTAAACTGTACCATCTCATGGTCACTGCAGCTAAGGCAGTGAGCCTTGACATTGCCCACTAGCTCTTCCCTCTTGGTAAGAACAAGGTTTAGCAGGACATCTCTGCTTGTTGGTTCCTCTATCACTTGGAGAAGGAAGCTATCATCAATGCATTCCAGGAATCTCCTGGTTTTTTTATGTCCTGTAATGTTGTCTCTCCAACTGATATTAGGGTGGTTAAAATCCATCATGAGGACCAGGGCTTGTGAACAAGCAGCAACTCCTACCTAGCCATGAAAGGCCTCATGCATTTGGTCCTCCTGGTCAGGTGGTCTGCAGCAGACCCTCTTTCACCCATAAGCACTTGGTCTTTTCAATATTGTTCGCCAGGTGGAGCTCCATGCATTCTAGCCATTCATTGACATAGAGGGCAACACCCCCTCGTCTCCCCAGCCTGTCCTTCCTGAAGACCTTATACCCTTCTAATTCAACACACCAATCATAGGAGTCATTCCACCATGTCTCCATGATGCCAATCAGATCATAGCTCTGCAGGCATGCAAGCGTATCCAACTCTTCTTGTTTATTGCCCTCCTACAGGGGTTCACATAAAAGCATTTGAGCTGGGCACCTGTTGAAGTACCTGGAGTCACTGGAAAAAGTGTCATTGCACTTCAGGTGGGCTAGTGGCTTCACCCCTGCTTCACCCCTAACACTAGCATATCACCTGCAGGCTCAAATCTAGTGAGCCTGGTTTCATCCCCTTCCTGCTTTGCACCTAGTTTAAAGCCCTATCAATGAGCCCTGCCAACTCGTGCGCAAGAATCCTTGTCCCTCTTCAAGACAGCTGAACTCCAGAAGTGAGTACGGAAACCACTGAGGGAACAAAACAAACTGGCCACTAGTAAATTTGCCAGCTGGAGGTGTCTTTTAATTATTTTATTAAATTGACTAATTATAATGAATGACTTTAAATAATTACTTAATTACATATTACTCAGAAATGTTGAGAGGCCCACAATACAGAGTTGGTTCCCAGAGAACACCTTGCTGAAACCCCATAGCACTTTCTTAAAAAATTCCTTTTCTTGTCACTACAGCATTCCCAAAAATGTGGAGTTTCTAGAAAATATGTTTAACTACATTCTAGAGTGTGTTTGAGGAATAGAATGCTTTGCTGGGTTTGTGTCTGGTGGGATTTTTGTAGTGGCAGAGGGGCTACTGGAGCAGACCTGTAAGAAGCTTCGAGCAGCTCTACCAGCTCAAAGTTGGAACTGCCTGTGGCCACAGCCAAGCCAATCAACATCTCTATCATAACATATTTAAGAAGGGAAAATCTGTTAGTCAAGTTCCTCTGTTGTGGCAGCTCTTTTGTGTTGGAGAGGAGTGAGATATGGCAGAGACAACCATGAGGACACCCAGGTCAGTGAGGAAGGAGTAGGAGTAGGTGAGGCACACAGGAGCAGCCATTATTCTTCTTTTGCTTGAGATGAGATGGCAGACTGAGCCCTTGCAGTCCTTAGAGATCAATAGTGGAGAAAAATGTTGTCTGCAACTAATGGAGAACCACAAAGTGGAGCAGAGGACTGCTGCCAAAGAAGTCTGTGACTCTGAGGGAAAACCATGCTGGAGTAATCTGTTTCTGAGAGGAACTATAGCCCATGGAAGGGACTCATGCTAGTTTGAGAGTTTCATGAAGGACTATCTCCCACAGGAGAGACACCACATTTTCACAGGGGATGACTGGGAATGAGTCTTTACCCTCAGATGAAAGGAGTGGCAGAAAACACATGGAACAGACTGCAACCCCCATTACCTGCTCCCCTGTGCTGCTGAGAGGGAGGAGATGGCAAAGCTGGACCTGGGAAGAAGGGAGGAGAGGGGGTGAAAGTGTATTAAAGATCTAGTTGCATTTCTCAATTTTGTATAGTCATGTCTAACTCTAGAAGCAATTGACTATGGTTTGTCCTCAAAGAAAATGGCTATCAAAAGTGTCTCCCAATAGAAAGAATGCCACCTATTACCAAGAAAAGCAAAAAGGCCTCTCAAGACTAAACTAATTTTAACATTAAATCACTTGCAGCTACAGCGGTCTGCAAATAACTATTCCGTCATTCTTAAGTCACTACCAAACAAAATCAAAGATCATTTCTTATTGGACATTGTACCTTGAGGAAAGGTAAGATCTGATTTCAGAGCTCAAAAATACTGCTGAAAAAGAAAATACTGATAATCCATTTTGAACCTTAACTGTAAAGTTTGAGAGTAATTTTTCCATTCTCTCAATAATAAGTGGTTTTGGCCTAGAGGCATCTTAAACAGACCATAATTCAATATGAACTTTGGATTTTAGCATTGTTTAGTTCTTTACTAAAATTTGGTGCAGACAATATAAAGGAACAGGAAAAAAGAGGTGAGAGAATGATCTTAAATGAAAAGCAGTCTGTTACTCTGACAATGCATTCCACAGTCTTAGTCTGTGCTCAGAATGAGGCATCTGCAACAAACAGTGTTTCACAACTTCAGTACAAACTAGTAACCTTCATAATTTTAAATATTATCGTATCTGTATTAAACATATTTCTGGTTTATCCAAAGCAGTATGAATATAAATTTTCAATAAGGCTTCGTGCATACATAGATTGCTGACTTTTTCTTCAGTGATAAACTGCATGGGCAAACTAGAAAGTCTCACATTTTCAATTTATTTTTTTGCTACTTACTCATCTAGCCTCCTTTTAGTGTAGATAAATTTTATTTCATTACTAATGTCAGATAAATGTTGGCCAAGTTTCTTTTAAATAAAAAAGTGTTGTGGACTTTAAATAACAATGTGCTACAATTCATTTTAAACTACAATTTTCTGGTGTAGCATTAAAATAAAACACAGGCATTATGTATTGATACTTGCATAAAATTACAAAATTCCCATCTCTGAGAATTATTCTAAATTTATTGGGGGCGAGGGGGAACAAAAAATCTCTTTGAATAAAGAGTTCAAGTAATTCTTAGCTCAGGTTTGCTGCCTATAGAAGTAAGGTCCAGTATTACTGATTGAATCCGGGTAACAACTCTTATATCAGCAACAAATGGGACTGTAAATATTTTCTGTTTCAGTGGTTTGATGCATATCAGTGACCAGTGTTTGTCTTGTGGCCTAGAATGCTCATAAAGGAAACATTTTTTTGTTTTCCATGTTCAATTTTACTGACACTGTTGAAATATTTCTACACAGAAGGTGACCACGATATTCTTGTCTACACATTGTAGGCAAATACGGATAGATCAGAAACTACTTACAATCTTCTGTCTTGAACAACAGAAAAATGAAGTAAAGTCATATTTTTGAAAAATCTGTATGATTTTTGATTAATATCCCAGTGACTTTTCAGTGCATTTTCACTCAAGTTTTTAGAGAATGTTTATCATTGTGCAGAGATAACAGCTTATGTTGATTATAGTTGAACTTACTTGGGGATCAAAAGTAGTGTATATCCATTAAGCTTAAGCTAATTCATGTAGCTGAGTAACAGGTTTGTTAATTTTGATGAAGTGTGGTGATGGCTGACACAGCACTAGTCTGCTGGACCAAGATCCTGTGGCACACATGACTGAGAATTTCTTTAAGCCACCCTGGTAACATGGTTCCTTCAACATTATTATATAACCATAGAATTATTAAGGTTGAAAAAACCCTCTAAGATCATTGAGTCTATCAACCCAACTTTATCATGACCACCAAACCACGTCCTTAACTGACCTATGTGTACACATTTTTTGGAACACCTCCAGGGATGGTGACTCCACCACATATCTGTGCAGTCTATTCCAATGCCTCACCACTCTGCCAGTATAGAAATTTTTACTAATATCCAATCTAATCCTCCCTTGACACAATTTAAACCCATTTACTCTCATCCTATCACTAGTTACTTGGGAGAAGAGGCCAATGCAGACCTTACTACAAACTCCTTCCAGGTAGTTGTAGAGACCAATAACATCTCTCCTCAGACTTCTCTGAACTAAACAATATCAATTCCCTCAGCTGCTCCTCATAAGATATGTTTTTCAGACCCCTCACCAGCTTCACTACCCCCCTCTGGACCTGTTCTAGCACCTCAATGTTTTTCTTATACTGAGGTGCCCAAAACTGTGCACAGTACTCAAGTTGCAGCCTCACCAGGTTTAGTTCGCAAGCTCTGTAAATATTTTAAACAAGCAGACAGTCAGTTAGAGCTTGCCACCCGTAAGAATACTCAGATCTTATCATTATGCAATTGCATCAAATTCATAAAAAGTACTCCCAGGAGACCTCAAAGAAAAAGAAGGATGTGAAGCTATCAAGAAATCCACAGCCCCTGGGAGAAGGTCTGGCTGTTGATTTACCTTCAGATTTTGCCAGGGAGGGTGAGCAGATCACCGTAGTGGTAGCCTGCTCATTATTATTCATGTATTGTCCAGTTTTCAAGAATTTTCTAGATCCTCGTGTCATGTGTTCCTTTAGCCCTAGCAATTGTCTCCTTAACAGACTAAAATGGCAACAGTAGAATTCACTTTTCATCATGAAATATAACAACTCTCTGGAAAGAGAGTTTCTCCCTAATTTGTTCTGCTAGACTAAGGGAAAACTCTAACAGCATATATTCCAAAATGCTATATACATTGCTTTTCAGATTATCAATATTTATGAATTTCCTGAGTTTCACTTTCTGAAAATGTGCTTACAAGCCCAAATATATTTGAGTGTGTTACAGCAAAAACAATTCAATATAGATTTACATGTGTGATACATGAGATCAGCCAGAATGTACAGCTTTAGTGAGTGTTTACAAATACATTTAATTTTGAACAAAACTTCTTTCCCTACCTTTTATTATTCTTAGATATTATAAAATTATTCTTAGATATTATAAAAATAAAATCTCTCTTTATTTTCTTTTGGCTTGCTCATTTTTGAGATAGAATATGGAATTTTGCAATTAAGAAGTAAACGCAATTTATTTTTGGAGATTCAAGCAAAACCTATGTTGTTGTTTTTGTTCCAGTGCTAGAAGAGGAAGAACAATTCAGATTAGTGGTTTCACTTCTTAGAAATGTATCATTCCTTGCTGAGGGCACCTGAAAGAAATGAGGCACATGGTTTGTGATATGCTACTGAAGAGTAGAGGTAGCAAGAGATCAGAGTATAAGTCTTTATTTGTTCTTAGTCATGAAGGGATCAATGAGGATGGTAGATACAAAACTTTAAACTAAGATTCTCTGTAGTGAAATCCCAACAAGATCTATTCAGGTACTGATTTCAACATTCAAATTATTCATAAATAGCCCTCATGTTCTATTAAGGTGTTAGAGTGTGTCCAAAGAAGAACAACAAAGTTGATGAAGAGTCTAGAGAATAAATCTTATGAGGAGTTATGAGGAAACTGGAGTGATTTAATCTGGAGAAAAGGAGGCTCAGTGGAGACCTTATAGCCCTCTACAACTACCTGGAAGAAGGTTACAGTGAGGTGGGGATCAGTCTCTTTTCCCAAGTAACAAGTGACAGGACAAGAGGAAAAGGCCTCAAGTTTGGAGATGGCTTAGGCTAGATATTGGGAAAAAGTTCTTCACTGAAAGGGTTGTCAACCATTGGAACAGGTTGCCCAGGGAAGTGATGGAGTCACCACCCCTGGAGGTATCCAAAGAATATGTAGATGTGACACTTAGGGATATGGTTTAATGGTGGACTTGACAGTGCTCACTTAACAGTTGGACTAGATCTTAAAGGTCTCTTGAAATCTAAATGGTTCTATGATTTAAGAATTCCAAAAAAACTAGTCCATCTTAAGTTATAAAGGAAGATGATGAAGCAGCACACTTCTTCCTCTTTTGTTTTTGTAAAAAAAAATTTCTATGATTTCTGAGTCAAAATTCTTTTTGTTTCCATATTGCAAAACTTGTCAAATAGCAAATGAAAAAAAGCAGAAAAAATGAATTTTGAAAGGAGAATAAATTAATGATATGAAAAGACTGTAAAACAGTTTAAAATTCAGAGTTGCTGCTTTTCAATGTGTTACATACTATTAGAGAGATTATGTAATATTGATTTAATTAATTTACTGTGTTGCTTGTATAAAAAGCTACCAGCTGTTTTATAAAACTTGTAAGAGTATAGTTCACTCCTGTGATATTTCTAATTGAATACTATGATACTACAATCATACACAAGTAATTATATGCATCACTAATCACTGTCTTGCCCTCAACAAGGCTGTTTATATGAATAATGTTTACACATATTGCTTCTAAATAGAAAACTAGATGATTAAAAAAAAAGAAAGAAATCTGATGAAAAATTAATATAAAACAGAATAAAGCTGCTAGATACAGCATAAAACCCAGAAAACCTGGTCCAGGATCCAAGCTCAGATTTTTAAACAGCTGTTTTTCCATTCTTGAGTATTGTCCTTTCATCTTCCCTACATGTATGAAAATTATAAGCTACTTTTTATTAAGACTTGACCCTGCCTGCTTTAGTCATCAAGAACCTCAATAATTTCAAAACAGAGTTTAGGAAGCATGATGCTAGTAAATTTATAGTATAAAAAGAGTATTTATAGTATAAAAAGAGTAATTATAGTATAAAAAGTATTTATATTAAACTGGTATATCTAATCTCCATTCTGTAGGCTTATTTTTACACTTGCACAATGTTTTTTAAATCCATACATTATATCCATTGATAAGTATAAATAAAGCAATTCAAAAAAATAATTTGTTCATTAATATAGACTTTTATGAGAAATAGCAAAATGTTTTGTAAGACTAAATCACTAGCTTTCAGAATATCAGATGCATGATGAATTAATCTTAGAATGCACAAATCACTTCTCTCAAGAACAGTCTTGAAGATTGATAAATGCTTTCTTTTTGCTTCCCTTATTTGTTACTTATTAACTCAATAGTGTGTCTTCATATTCCTTCACCATAACTGTAGCATTTGAACTGTAGAGATATAATTCAAAGTGAGATGCAAAGACTTTCATGCAATTGCTCCCCTATTTAACATGACAAAACTTTATCTTTCTGCAATATGTAAATAGTGCTTTATTTTGATCAAAAGATTTCTATGTTATTGTCTCTAGATCTACAGGTGATATTCAATCTTGATAGAGTTTTATCAGGTTTATGTAAAACCAAGGGAAAAAAGCCTTTTTCTTTTCTTTTTACTAGTCTTTCAGACTTCAGTTTCACAAAGCCATTGAAACACTGAGACCCTTCTGCTGACTTAGTGGAATTCAAAAATACATGTAGTATATTATTTTAAGGGAAAAAAATTAAAATCTTATATTAGAGCAGCTAATGTTATAGGGATAAATTTCTGAGTACAGGATTTTTCTTCAGATTTAAAAGTAATATGTTCCTAAAAATGTACATATGTGTCTCATTTGGAAATACTGATTTATGTATAAAATTCCCATTAAAAGAATGTATCTAAACTTGAGAAGGTTAAAAAATTCAAGAATTAAAGTGGTGGTCAAATTTAAGTCTAACCATTTATTTTTTCATCTTTTGACAGTCATGTATTGGCTAAGGAAGAGAGACAAATGGGAAGTTCTTATGAGGCTGTGTGAGAAATGTATATTTTTTCCAAGTAACGAATGCTAGTTGTAACTACCCTGTTAGAATAGAAGCAGCTTACGTTTCAGTTCCTTTGTTTTCTGATATCCCAAATTTTAACTTATTCCTTTTTTTAATTAGCATACTCCTGAACTACATAATGTCCTGTTTAAGAAGCAAGCCGCTCTTGCTTCCCTTGCTTTGCTTAGATTTGCTTGATAATCAACAGTGATATTCAGCATTACTTACATTTCTTGTTTAGAAGTTGGATGCCTGCTTTATGAAAGTTATATGTTTCCTTTATAAATAATGGAAAGAGAAAGGAAGGTATAGAGGGCAATTCTTCCCACCTGAGATGTGTAAGGTGGGTGGGATGAATTTATGTTTAAAGATATTTCTGGAGTCTTCAGAAGGGGTTTGGGTACTTAGGTTTTAGACAGTTAGGGCCAGTGAAGGTGAATCCAAGCCTAAGGATTTGACAAGTGCAGATTATGAAATATTGGGATAAAAATTACTGATGTCATTCTGCTCTGTGTTGTGATACTTCATTAATGAAGTTTTTGCCTAACACATGATGTCAGAGACATACTATCAGCTCTGGCAATATCTTTCTGCATTGGCATTTGTCAGGTGTTGAATGTAATTTAGCTTAATTAAATATAAATGGAGTTTTGCAAAGTTAATCTTAGTGTTTTTTGGTTTTGTTTTACTTTGTTGGTTTTTGGTTGTTTTTTTTCCACTAGATGTCTTGCCTTTTTACTTCTAATCTTAGAAAATATTCACTTTACCTCCCAGTCAGTACCCAAGGCAATAGCAGCACTTATTTTGGTTATATTTAGTGGTAAATTAGATTATTGAAGACATTAGAATATACTTTAGGATACAGGGAACTTCTGAAAACATGTTTGTTGTTGTAAGTATTTCAGCCTCAGCAAACCTACACAAATATTTTGTTTTAATACTGTGCAAGAGAGGCATGAATTTCACCTGGGAAGAATTTTCTCTTTTTCTACAGGTCATGAGTGTCTTTAGGAAACAGTGTGCTTTACTGCTTTACATTAAATTTTTATAAAATGTTATGCTGGAATGCATGTGGAGGCAACATTGACACACAGCTCACTGGGTTGATTGGTGTTTTCTTATGGGTCATTGCAAATAAGGTCATTTACATCTTGTGTGATCTTTAAGTACATACAATATAATAAGTTTAATATATATTTCCTGAAACTATCAAAACCAATATAAATTTTGATTAAATTAAAACTTTTTTTTTTAAACCAAGAATATTCTACAGCTCCACTATGCGTAGATATTACAGAAGTCTCGCTGATCAGATAGCTTCCCTAGCACTCAGGGAATGGTAACTGATTCACTGTATGGAATGAGAGGTACTGCCCTGTGAATCCAATGGTGTGCTATTAAGTATTCAGTGGAGGTGAAGCTGTCTATTGAAACAATGTCCACACAATTACTTTGGAATTTTTATTTAATCATTATAAATTCAGACTATGCATATAGATTGAATCAATTACTAGAATAACATTTAGAATGAATGTGCCAGAACAGTTCCTGTAGTAGGTAATCCAGCATCAGATCAACATCAGAACATTCTCTTAAACTTGGATTCTAGGGTATATAGAGGAATATTCTATGGTTGTATCACTTTTAATGAAGAAATAAGGAAATGTATAAATAAGTAAATAAATATGAGCAAGTAATATGCATTTACAGCCCAGAAAGCCAGTGTTGTCCTGGACTACATCGAAAGAAGGGTGCATGTTGAGGTAGGTGATTCCCTTCTTCTACTCCACTCTTGTGAGACCCCACCTAGAGTACTCTGTTCAGCTCTGAGACCCCTAGTGTATGAAAGTCAGGACCTGTTGGAGTGAGTCTGGAGGAGGACCATAAAGATAATCAGGGAGCTGGAGCACAGCCACAGTGAAAAGAAGCTGAGGGAGCTGGGGTTATTCAGCCTAGAGAAGACAAGGCTCCAGAGAACCTTCCAGTATTTAAAGGGGGCCGGCAGGAAAGGGGGGTGGGGGTGTGTGACACTGCGTATCAGATAGTCTAGCGATAACACAAGGGGTAATGATTTTAAGCTGATAGACTTAGAATGCATATCAGGAATAAATCCTTTGCTATGAGGGTGGTGAGGCAGTGAAACATGTTGCCCAGGGAAATTGTGGATGCTCCATCACTGGATGTGTTCAAGGCCAGGTTGGATGGGACTTTGAGCAACCCTGTCCATGATAGGGGAACTTCCAACCCAAACCATCCTATAATTTTATGAAATAAAGAATACTTTAAATAACTGTTGACAAGAATTTGGCACAGAAATAAGTATTAAAAGAAGAACAGAAAGTGAAAAATCCATGTATGTTTAGTATTACAGTATTGAGCAGATACAGAATGCTGTGAATATGAAACACAGTTGCATAGTTCACATAAGATATCATATTTCATCATAACTGCTTCTTAATATAAAAATACAATACTTGATTCTATGCAAAGAAATCTTTAGTTAAGTATTGTGACAGATTGCCTTGCAGGTCCTCCAAACAGACTGGTTAGTAAAATATCAGTGTTTTAAAACGTATGCTTAGAGAAATAACCTGCACAGAATAAGCCAGTGATATCCATTGTAGAGATCTTTATAACAGGGGGTCTTTAAAGACAGATTTGCAAAACCTGTTATGTACAATAAACATTGCCCTTTTGGGGGCCAGGGATGCTACATATCTTCAGGTCTCTTTCTAGTCCTATCCACCTGTAAATAGAAAATCATTGAATTTCTCTCATGAGTATATTAAAAGGACACACATAACAATACAAAATGTAGTATTCCTCACTATAAATTATTTGAATTTACAATATAAAAGTAAATTCTAATATTTTTATTTTTTTTTTCTTTTGATTCAGATTATAAATAGTTTCAGTGCTGTGTGGAAAGCTAAAGTAGCACATACGGGTTTAATGGAAGCTTCAGATTTTCTTGGCTGCTATGGACTGAGTGAGGAAAAAGCAAGTGAATTTACACTAGTCTTGTCCAGAAATGAAAAAAAACCTGCACAGCCCGAGTCTAACTAGTGAGCAGAGAAGACCTGCAAACCTGCAGTGTTCATGAGGTGGAATGAAGCATCTATTTTTCATTCACTGCTATTGCATTCTGATCATCTCTTCACTTACTGACACTACATCACTATTTCAATTCACAACAAAAGATAATAAAAAAGAGAAAGTATTAGGGCTGAAGAACTAGACTTAAAAAGAAACAATTCTACTCAGTCTAACAAGAAAAGTTGTATTGTGGTGTCTCAACTATATTAGATAACAGGGTTATAGGTTGGGCACAAAGGAATCCATTTCCTTTTCAGTTACATACAAGCTGACGAACTGAAAAGGTCGTACATCTTGAGCATATGTATCTGATAGTTTTATGTTAAGTATTGCTTTTGAGAATTCCTCACACAGATAGAAATGGTATATGAATCTGTGTCCTGGGCAGCCACGTGGCATCTAGCTAATGACATGAAGACAAAACAGTCTAAAGAAGTGGATGAAGGAAAAGGTGATACTTTCTCCTGTTTGTAAACTCTTACTGTATCTGAAGTTATCTTAAACAAGCATCTCATACCCTAACATTAATAAGGAACTTTTAATGAGAAATATTTCCTTAGTAAATAACCATGGATAGAGCTGGAGGATGGCATCCTGCAGTATTGCTCAAGCAGGGACTGACATCCAGGGCTAGGCTGAAATGGGACTTTTGGGCCCATGATCAGTATGGGGAGAGGCCACAGGGAAGGATCAGCAGAAAGAGTCAGGCTCCTGTAGTGCCCTCATGGCCCTGGCAAGCATCTGAATAAAAATGATGAGTAGTTTCTACAGGTGGAGTGTCTTGTGTTGATGAAGTTAGTGATCTGGTACATGATTTTTCTCAATTTTACTCTAAGAACCATGTTACTACACAAAAATATAAAGTCAAAAAAGCCTCATGTTCACTTCTAACTATTTATTTCAAGAGTACAAAATACAAATTGATAGCATTTGAAATGGAAAGTTAAGGATCAGCATAAACAGATCTCTTCCCCTAACAACTTACTAGATTTATTTTTTTTTTCTTATCTGCACTTCTCATTCAGACATGTAAGCTCTCAGAAAAAAAAAGACAGAAATTTTTTATACAAATAAATGTTATAACCTTTTGTAATTATGTTAACATTTCTGATTATGAGATTAATGGTCACCAGTCAGATACCACTGCGACTAAATAATTCAGTCACTAGTATCTTCTGTCTTTCAGAAGTATAAAATCGAAGGAGGGGGGGGGGGGGGGGGAAGAAAAAGAAAAAAAGGGGATACAAATGAACGATGGCTACTGTTTTCTAGTAGAAGAACCAGAGGAGGGACTGCTAGGACATTATTGGAACCTGTCAGAAATGTGGTCCCAAAATGTTAAAAAGAAGGTAATAATAACTTTACCCGTCTGTCAGTCAGTATTCACCAGTAAGGTAAGATGAAGGAATTTTCCTGTGATGTCTTTATATTGTTGATAAAATTAAAATATGAAAGCAAAGTTACTTTGCCAAGGGGTATTCTATTTGCAAAAAGTACTGACAGAAAAATGCTTTGGGTAGTCTGAAAGACCTTAGTGGTGAAGCCAATAGCACTCCATTAACAACATGACTGCTGTATCTCTCTTAATGTGTAGATGAAATGTCCTGAGATTCATTTGCCAGGGATCTTGAACTTGGCTCAGCAGACCCAATCCTAATCCTTTCTGTGATACTGAGGGCACAGTCTATTTATTCATTGCTTGTTTATGTTTCTTTTGCAATCTAATTGAAAGAAATAGGATTACTTGGCTCATTCTGTGCAGAAGATGGTTGCTCTGGGCACATGTTTCAAGACACTGACATTTTCCTGTCTTTTGTTTACTGTGAGAGTCACCTCCTAAGTTAAGATACCTCATTATCATTATGCTCTGAGACAAAGTTCATAGGGAGAGGTAGTAGCTGACAAACTAATAGAATTGGAAATAAGTTTTAGACACACAACCTTTGTCTAGGTCTTAAACAAAAACAGCAACCTCAAAAAGTAGCAAGATGTTGAGAATAATTTTCTCTACCCTTTATGCCCTTTATTGTTTTTTTGTTTTTGTGGGTTTTTTTAAGTTTGTGTGGGTAAGTAATGATTATACAGTTTAATCTTCAACAAAATTATTCAAGTCACTATGTTGCATTCTCATAGTTCTCATATACCAGCTATGAAAATCATTTTAGTAAGATCAGGGATTGTTTGAGGGTTAGGAGAAAGCCTTGTTCCAAGACAAGATCTCCTTTCAGTGAATATTATCATTGATTTGCCTGGGAGGAAATAAATTCCAGCATATAACAACTTAAGCTTAGTAAAAAATGCTTTTCTCTCGCATTTCTGTCAGTTTACAACAACAAACTTAAATTACTCTAATAAATTCTACAGTCAGTTTTTGTATGTGTTCTCATTAGTGAATTCATTTAGTGATTTAAGAGTTAATATTTTCATTTTTGTTTATTGACATTAGTAGTTTTTGTTATATTAATTTTGGTTTTTCCCTTTACTAAATGTATTTCATCAAGTTAAACAGAAAGTCTGTGCTCCTGTAAGCATAGTAAATAAAGAATTTATATTAATGTTTTAGTTTAGATCAAGACTATGGTTTTGAAAAAAATCTCCTAATTATCCTTACTTATCACATACACTTAGATTGACATCACAGAGTTGTTTCAGAGTGTCATCTAGATTCATTTTAGATGAAAGTGAGGCCAAACACAGAACAGAAACATTTCTAGTATTCTCTAACAGCTAAAATTGCTTCAATCCAGGATACCAGTCCAGAACTAGCAAAAATAAAATATATATAGTATGGACATTGGATCTTCAGTATTTACTGCTTCATTTTGAAGGATAGCGTCCACTGAGCTGCATTACTTTGTAGCATAGGCATACACACTAAATAGTCCAAGTAGAAAGCTGGCAAGGAAAAAATAGAATGTCCACTCAATGTATAATTCATTGAAATGAAAATAACTTTAAAATCCTTTCCATAATCCTGATGTAAGTATGCATCTGCAGTATTTGTATTAAGGCTTAACAGTGTCATGCAAAAAAAGAGGAAAGAATTCTTATTTGGGGGCCTTGAAAAGGGTTTGGGACCACTGTATTCCATCGTTCCACCTTGAGTGTATTTCTAATCATACTTTTCAAAAATATACTTGCTTATTTTGTCTTATAGTAAAGGCAGACCTTGCTTTTATCCTACCTATTTGTTGAGAAAATCGTGTTGTAGTTCCTTGCTCACGACATTTGAAATGCCTTGCAAATTAAGTGTATGGGTTCCTTTGCCTGTTGAATGGTGGAATCAACAACATTGGAAAATGATTTCTTAGGTGTTGCTATATTTAATATTTTTTTCATACAGGTTATGGAAGTGTTTAATACCTTTCATGGATTACATTCTATATGAACTTCAGAACAATAAATAGAGCTTCAAAATTAGTTTGAGCTGTAAAAAACAAAACAAAAACAACAAACAAACCCCTCTGAAAGTGCGTCAGGTGGGGTAAAGAAAAACAAAGAAAGCCTAGATGTATCCTTTTCATATCTAGACTTTAATTGTTCAAATTTTAGTACGTTCCAGTCATCCTAGTTATTGATATTTCCTAGGGAAAAAAAGAAACAGGTTATACTTCTGTAATATACTTTCTGCTTTTCTGCTTGAGATTCATATCTTGTTATCAGCCTGAGCTATATCTTTTCCTTCTAAAGAAACTTTTAGTGGCTTTACCATTATTCTTTTGTAGGCTTGCCCAGAAGAGAGGCTTTCAAATAAAGAGATTCTCTTGTTTGATAAGATTCTCTGTCTTTAAAGTAGCATTATTACTGCCCTCTCTTTGTTTGCTTTCTGTTTTCTCTAACCATATCTTGTTATATATATGTGTACAACCAGGCAGCATAACACTGATCTGGTGAACTGTAGATGATGGGTGTGTTAAAACAAAATGCATTGTCCCCTTTGTTTTCATATTGTCTGTTTCCTTACATTGAGGCTGAACAGTAATTTCAGTATTTGGAAAAGTGTTCTACTGCTAAATGGTTGAAGTGACACACAATGTCCTTAAATTGTTCTTATGGAAGATACAAAGCACACAAAAATATTGAACACTACTAGAAGAAAAGCCTTCCGACCCGCACAGGAATAGTTGGAATCAGCAGGCAAAGGATGCTCAGGGTAATGTGTCACAGACTAAGCAGCAATACATCCTTCCTTGTGACCTTTGGGAATAGCGTTTTGGCAATAGAATGGCAATATACGTACAGCTGAAATATTTCCTTTTACTATTGTTCCCTCTTTTCTCTAGCTTCGTATATTCTTCCCCTTCTAGAGCAGCCATCTTAAGGGTTCTAGTTCAGTGAGGCACTTCAGTAGGTGCCTACATATATATACTTCAGTTATTTCAATGAAGACTACTGGTGTATTTAAAATTAGGTACCTGCTGAAGAAGCATGTTGAATTAGGGCATGGTTGCACATGCAAATTGTAATTGATATCAACATCAATGATAGGAATTCATCTTGGCAGCCAGCTGTTTTGTCTATGCCTGAAAGCTCCTTCTGATTATTATACTCATTCTATAAATCCACACAATGACAGTTAAATGTTTTAGGCATGATACTAAAGCTTTGAGTAGGAAACATTGATTTCAGAGTTCTTGCACCTGAAATTTCTATCTTTAAAAAGAAGAAAATCAGTAGAACTGTTATTATAAAGGTATGTCACAAATATTCACTGTTTTGCCAAATGACTGCATGAAAATAAACTATAACGTGTCAAGTGAAATATTATTGCCGCAAGCCAGCATCCAAATATTTACAATGGATTAACATAAAAATGTTAGCATCTATTTCAGTACATTTATACAGCAAAGGGATCTAAACCCAAGATTTTTGAACAGATTTTAAAGACTGAGTTGAATCAGAAGACATACATAGCGGAACATATGAACTGGCAGAGAAGATGCTTGCAATTAGGCAATTTTAGAAGAAAGCACCTGAAAAACTCATGTCAGCTCCTATAAAATTACATATTTCATATTGTAACCTTGCTGAGATGAGGAATGTTTGTATGGCACATGGAGGTAGGAGGTATGGAACAATTCAAACACATGCTGCCTTCAAATTATAACACTCTCCTAGTAAGTAATTATTTACACATTGTCTCTGTCAGTATTGATTATACTAAGTATGTTATTGAAAAGCTGCATTTTTTTGAGAACAACATTGCTCCATGGATAAGATTTTCATTTCTAGAAACAGAAGATTGTGTGAGTATGATGAATTTTAATTTGGTGGACTTTGGTTGAAATTTAACTATAGCTTAGTTAAAATGATAGACTAGTAATGTTTTTGCAATGACGATAAGATTACGATGTAAATAATAAATACAAATATACATGACATACAGATTAACTATATATTTCTGAGACATTAAGAAACATGAAGTAATATTCACAGAACTGGTAATCTAAAATCCAGTTTAAAGCATACAGATTTATTTTCTGTGTAATTGTTTGTACCTAGGTTAACATCTGACATGATTGTTGAACCCCTTCTCCTGTTACCCTACTAAAAACATGTTATTTCATTGAAGTCAAGAAAGCTAAGATTTCACCTCTAGGAAAGGGAAAAAAACAACAATTTATTCAACCTGTCCATCATGCTTGTAGTATTTAGGTGTATTTTAATTTTTAAAAAAGAATAAAAACATTCTCCAGCTATCTTTACGTAACCATTGACCCTTGTTTTCAAAATGAAACAAAGCTAGTTTACATGACTGTTATTTTGGCTGTAGGAATCAATTGTCTCTAGAGCTTGTAAAGCTTCTGATGCAATGAAAATTTGGTAAGTCTTGTGCAGAGCATTGCGTAAGGATAGTACATCACCAAGAAAAAAACGTGCACATTTTTTTCCTATAAATAATATTCCTCTGATGTTAAGAAAAGTAATCCACATCCTTAGAAACATCATTTTACAAAAGCACAGTGATTTGAACTCAAATCACACTCATCGAAAAGAATACCCAATTTTTATTAAAGTCAATTATACTACATACTAGAAAAACTGATACTTGTGGACAGTTACACTCTATGGTGCATTTGGTTGTCTGACTGCCAGGTACGTATTCCATCCTGGCATGCAAATCCTAGTCTATGTTGACACATGAATGAAACATACCCACCTGTGAGCCTGTTGCCTCTAGAAGAAGGTTCCAGGATATCAGGGAAGTTCCTTGCATCACTCAACAAGTTTTAGAATGTTAAGCAGATCTACCCTAAAATGCAGACACTACTATGGAATTCAGAGATTCTTGAAAGTCTTCTATGTGTAGCTTAATTTATGTGAAAAATATAGCTAACATTACATAGAGCTTGGTTTTTTGTCCTCAAAAGACTGTGTATGCTGGGAAGGGAGGAGAGAATATAAATACACTACAACTTCTTTTGGGCTTCTCACTCATTTAAATGACATTAGTTTCAAGTTACTTTTCTAACTACTCCAGACAGAGTAATTCCTTGAAACTGTCCTCTACGGTTGAACAATTTCAATCTAGGAATGCCTTAACAACAGAGTTGATCAGAAAAACTCTAAGGAATATCAATAGACTTATCAGAAAGGGACAAATATTTGAAAGTGAAATCTTAACCAGAAACATACTGTTAGATATTACTAAAAGCAAAACACTGCATAGCATGACAGAATTCATCTGTTTTCCATTTTAAAATTATATACTTTTATACAAAAGTACCCCTCCTTGAACAATCAGAGCTGTCCTAGGGGACCCTTAGCCCCAGGGGTAAGAGGACACTGCACCAGGAGTCAGTAGGGAAGGCTCCCTGGGACATCTCACAAAGTAAGGGAGGGACATTGTCCAGGGGGATATAGTTCATCATGGGAAAAGCATTTTGAGTCTGGAGATAGGGATGGATTGCGGCAGTTTGAGGAGACAAAAATGTGAGGAAATAAAGGGATAAAGTGATAGAAGAGGTAGGTTGCATGTAAATAACTGTTGGCTAATACATCTATGCTTGATCAACCCAGTCTGTCCTTTCTTCTCATTAAATTTCATTTCTACTCTTTTCTTAGTGAGGTAACGTCTATTTTGCATACACATGTATGCATAGAGGTCTAGTAACTAGACTACTAGATGGAATCATGGGTCACAGGATTCCTTGTGTCTGGGTGACAGCTGGAGAGAAACTGGAATGCATGAATCCTGTCTGGGTATAAATGTCAATGCATGTAATTGCTAGTGGGCATCAATGTGGCCTAGCTGGCAAGTATCAAAATTACCGTTAAGCGGTTGATTACTGGAGAGCCTAGCAAATCCAAGCCAACTATTGAGGAGAGTGTAAAGTCTAGCAGTCAACTGAAAGACTCATTTGCATGTATCTGTCTGTGCATTAAGCAATTGGAGACTCGAGAATACAGAGGCCAGCTACTGGTAGACTACGTGTCTATGGCTGGGTACAGGAGAGATCCATATAGATACACATATTTTCCAGTAATGAGCATTCATCCTATGCAGACAGAAAGGGGAAAAAGATCAGGCTATTACTGCTATTTGTATTTATCTAAAGGCTGTGTGTGTGTGTGTGTGTTTCATCTGTGCTGATCTGTGTAACCAGCCATGTGCATATGCATATGTGTCTTGTGTGTATGTATGCATGTGAACCTGCTAGGGATGCACAGCCTCATTACTCATTATTAACAGCACCTTGGGACATGGGGCTGCTATAGGCTTATGTTTATTGGGCCACTGCATTCAGCAACTCCTAGTAGTAGGCATGACACAAAAAAATAATAAATAATAAAAAAATAATTATGTGCACCACTGAAATGCTAAATAAATGCATATAAAAGAGTAACAGAATCTAACTCATATTTCTCTTCCAAGATTTTTTACAATGTTTTGCTATGACTGTGCAACACTGAGTATTACACATTGTCCTTCCCCCTGTCTGGCTGTGGCCTGCTGCAGGTTAATCTGTGCTATTGCAGAATGGAATTATGCAGCTCAAAGTACATCATTAACACTGTACAAGATTTACCAGGTGCCCAAGTATGAAAAATATTTGTAGTCTGCCAGTGTTACAAACCAAATGTTATTAATCATCTATAAAGAAGACAGAGATGAACTGACTGTGACCAGATTCGCTGGAAATACTTGTTCTTCCGTGTGAGAGTTAAGTCCATCCTGTCTATCACAGACGTAAATAGCAGTTATAGCTGACTAAATTTATAGTTTCTTGAAGGAAATATCTGATTAATTCATATTTCTAACACAGATGGAAGATGTACACTTATTGGATGGAACCAAGACACTTTCCTGGTACAGCAAGAATCTGTATTTGCATATAGTAATGATTTTTCTGATATTTCTATTCATATATTACAGAAGATAAAAATAACACTTTTGAGCATAAGACCCAGCAAAAACTTGCAGAGAACAAGGAAGAGAAACCAAATACCAGCTTGCCCTAAAATGTGAGATGGAAATGTCATGTTAGCAACAGAGAAACAGCCAAAGACCAGATATGAGAATATAACTGGTAACAAATGTGGGTAGGAGATAGCAGGTGTGTTGTTATTTCTCTTTTAGAGCAAGAAAAATACTCACAAAAATTTACCCAAATGCTAGTGATGATGAGAATGATAAAAAACCCTCAAATGTTAGCGTTAAGCACTAAAAAAAGAGGAGTGGGATGTGACTTCCAAAATAC
This sequence comes from Baryphthengus martii, assembly GCA_013396935.1. Classification (NCBI taxonomy): domain Eukaryota; kingdom Metazoa; phylum Chordata; class Aves; order Coraciiformes; family Momotidae; genus Baryphthengus; species Baryphthengus martii. The sequence goes on along the minus strand of VWZK01009535.1, from coordinate 35,876 downwards.
CTATGGAGAAAGCTTGGTGCTAACAAGGTGATTCAACCCACCTGAGTTCTAAGCCATCCTTCAGAGATGTCTATCAACATGCATTAGCTGTACAAGCATTCTAACATGATTATGTTCCAACCTGGAAGCCTCATTTTAATGCCGTATTTAGATGAGATGCGTGCTGAACTCTTCACTCAATCCTTCTCTAGAGGGAGCTGATGACAAAGCTCTTACTGTCTTCACTGATGACAGAGCTATTATTGTTTTCATCTCAGGATCTTCAGATATATCCTACTCATTTTCTGCAGCCTGCACTTGTAGTGCTGTAATTGAGATGTCATCTTTGAAATATATGAATTCTCACCGGTTCTGTGGAACACAGAATATGTGCTTTACTAAGAATATGTCCTTTACTACTTTATGATTTTAGTTAATATGCTAAATGGAATAAAGTGGTTTGGATTATTTGGTTATTGTGCACATACTAATTGCAAAGAACCTAGTAAAATTAAGTGTTATATAGACAAAACACACTTCCAGACAATAAATCATTAAACGTGACATATCACAGTCAACTGGAAACAATCATGGTTTAAGGAAAGATGAAACCAATTCAAAATAACTTGATTTATAAAATAGAACAGTGAGGAAGAAAATAATTATATTGTTACATTCTTTTAAATGTCAGGTCTACTGAATACATTTGTTCATATGAAACAGAACTATTTATGAATATTGCCTAGGAACAGATTTTTGAAGTGTCACATGCCAATTAACACAGTACATGTGAACAGAAGCATAATGATTTTGAGAGGATAATATTCCCACATGCAGAAAATATCAACAAGAACATAATCTGCAGCTATAGCATATGGTATACTGAGCATAAAAACTTTATACCATGTTGAATCTCCCACTAATAAGATCTCTCTTTATTAACAAAATAAAAAGGAATATAACTGAAGTGCCATTCAGAAGTGTCACTTCTTTTTTGAGATTCAGACATGGAAATTGATTGATATCCTTTCTAATGTCAGGCTCGATACTATACAATCCAATGGGTTTTGTATAGCATTAATACTGTGAAGTTTAACTCATTATTTACTGAAGGTACATAAAGCTGCTCACTAGCTAAAACAGACATTGGTCAAGGCATTTATGTGTGCACGTGGGTGAAAGTTTCTAACTAAGTGGTATTTATTACTGTGCTTGCTTGACCTTAATATATTCTTGTCCTTGAAATGCTGTTTCTGTTCCTATTTAGTGACCTCCCTTGATAATAATTTCAAGGAATTTTTCGTGGACAGACCTACCGAGAATTTCTGAGCAACTCTTCTGAGGACTTTGGTGCCCTTCAAGAAGCTAGAATCTCACCACTATAACTCACAGTATGCAGTAAATTAGATTATGCTGTACATCAAGTATTACTAAATGTTCTTAATGTTGCTTTAATGATAACTCCAAAATACATTATATATATTCCTTATGCAGTCATATGCCTTATATAATCATGCCCCTGCAAATAGATAGTTTGCAACTTTTCCCAACAGACAGAATTTTTTAAGTAAGATAAGGAGAAAAACTGTGTAAAAACAAAGCCTCAGAGCACACTTTCCTGGAAGATATGGATTCAGATCACCCTAAAGAAAAATAGACCTGAGCTCAGGGTTTTCATATTGGATGAATTTTTTTTTAAACACTGACCAAATAGGGAAGGTGTGTTGGAAAAAAGTGTGGACCTTTTTCAAAATATCTGATGTCCCAAGTCTGCTACAAGTAAACAATTTTAAAAGGCAGTGATAATTTCATAAAGTTTATGAACTCTTGGACTGAGAAAGGTCCTTCCATGACTCCAAGGAGGAAAATAGTCCTGGAGAAAGCTAGATGTCAAAATAATCCATGCCTTAGCCTATGTAATGGATTAGCATAAAGCACTTTCTTCCCAAGCCTCATGAAAACTATTCTGAAATTCTTGACTCTCCCCAGGCTGTTAATTAAGAACTAATCTGATAAAACTGTACTTTTCACCTGAAAATTCATAATGGCACACTGGATCTATGTCTGGCTGCCCAAATCAGAACAAACAATGCAGAAGCAATTAACATGTTCTAGTTATTTTTAAAGCTTATGGTTATTGGCAAATATATCCTCAAAAATAGTTATTGAAACATTAAAAATACACTCAACTTTATTTCAAAAAGTATCTGAAGGACAATACAGAGTCTTGATTCTATTTTAAGATGTTACCTTTAAATGGATTAACTGTATATGCTAATTGTACTGTTTATCAAGTTGATTTGTCATGGAAATGGTTTTCATAGTCTAATTTATCATTTACTATATGACAGGGATTTTTTTTTGTCATGATGAGCCTTCAGTTGCCTGTGAGATCTTTCTGCTTAGGGAGGTAGTTTTCTTATACAAATGCCATGTAATTCTCTAGAGAATTGTACATGTTGGCAAGGCAGTTGTTTGCACTGAAAATATTTTGCTCTTAGCTAAATTATTGCTTCATTTTGCTTGCAAGATTTAAACAAAACACAAAAACAAAATAGATTATGCCAAAACAAACATGAAAGAAAAAGATGTTTTGAGAGAATGTTTGTAGATTTTGTTATCTCTTAGAAGCTGGTTAAGTCTCTGTGTTTCAGAATAAAACTGAAGTTCATGTTACAAGAAAACACAAAATATCACTGGAATAAGGGAGTAATTGTCATGGCTAACATCTCTCTTAGTCTCATCATGTACCACTGACTAGTTCCAGACTTAATTAATCCTAGGGATTCATCTTTTACTGGAGACTGAAATCATATATACTAAAGCTTAAAGATTGAAAGATATTTTGCTTCTCATTCTGTGCTATGAAGACTTATGATATTCCATGATGTGGTAGAACCAGCAAACACCTATTAATATAATACTGTGTTCTGATAATTTGAGTCCAATCCTCTTCAGTCCCTTTCCAGATCTGACCTAAAGCCTGAAGAATTACACAACAAATACTTTTGCTTCTGAAAAATGTGTCATTCGCAGACAAAAGAAAAAAAAAAAAAAAAGTAAGAAGTAAAATTCCCCTTTCTAGTAAATTACATTTGCTAATGTCCCTTTGTTGTATGGGGACCAGTGACAGTCAGCTATTTCCTTGTTAGCTCCTCTCCTGCTTTGTTCTTGAACTTAGATGTTTAATGAATACATGAAGTGACGTCTTTGGCTCCATTAAAGATAATTGAAACTTCTCATTTTGCAAGATATTGTTACAATTTACTATCAAGAAAGAAAGTAGAGAAAAAATTGTAGCGCAGGTCCATTACACTGTCTCAGCAATTACTTACTCCTGTTACAGATAATATTTAGAGCACTGTTCAAGGAAACAAAAAGCAACAGGAGTGCATATTACCAAAACCTATCCATCACTTGATGAATATAGTCATGATGATACAGAAGGTACATTTTAACCATTATCAGTTGACCAGCTCTTTATAACCCTGAAGAATTAGCATTTTGCATTCCATTATTTGTCTCTTCCTATTGTCCATTTCTCTGAAGAAAAGTTAATTGAGCCAAACTATGTAAAACACTGCTATCTATCTGCACTATCTTGAATAAAAAATAGTCTAGACAATATGTAAAAATGCGAAGATAGTCTAAATCTGTGCAATCCCACAAAAGCCTTTTCAAAAGCTATTTGTGTGCAGTATGGACTAGACAAATTCATCATTATAAGTATAAGCAGGGTCAAGTTGTAAGAGGAATCTTACTTTAATACTAGGCAAAGCTGTTGAATCATTTTCTTCTCAAGAAAAAAAAACAACAAAACAGAAAAAAAAAAAAAAGCAACCAAAAAAACTCCCAAATAATATGGATACAGTTTGTTAATATGATTTACACATAATATGAATCTTCTAAGTCTTTGGAGTGACACTTAATAAAGGATCATTTGTTCTGATAGCAATTGTTTAAAATGGTACTGCCCAGCTACAGAAGTTTCAAACACACTGGCATGGGCAATGCATTTGGAAAAAATGTCTCCATTGGTAACATTGGTACGCAGAGAAAAACTACATTGGAGTAAAAGAAAATTGAGTTGCAACTTCTGAGCAATTAGCCGATTAACGGCATTCTTGTCACACTGCTGTTGTTTTAAAAAGCCTTAGAAAGAAACAAAGTTGTTAGGAAAGTACTATTTTAAAAAGGTGCCCAAAGGCAAAAGAGGAACATCAAGCATGGTATGAAGATCATAAGAAAAATCAAAACAAAGCAAATACATGTAAAATGGGCCAAAAAGCCCACTCCCATAGTAAAGGCACTAATGGAGGTTACTCTAAAAAATGAAAAGACCAGTCCACCACGAGTAACTTCCCCACAGTTAAATATCTATATAGCCAGAATCTTCACACAACCTGAATAAGATATGACTACTTTAAAAACTAGTGGAAAATATGAAAGTAATGAGTGTACTATGTAAGAAATTAGCAGGCAATATGGTGTTCATGTGGAAAAGTAAAATCAAGAAAATAACACTCATTACTGCACTGAGACAGTGTAGACAATACAATCGTCTTAAAGATCAGAAGTAGTTAGTTTACAGAATATCAGAAAATATGTACTTTGTTACGTTCCCATAACTCAAAAAATGTTACCTTTATAAAATGAAATACAGATATCTTTCTGATTCATATGACCCCAGGAACATACTCTTTCAAAAGTCACTACCATGAATATTGATCATATATGACCAATCATCCAGACAATTTTTTTCTTTTCGTATTTTAATTTGGTGTTTTCAAAAAACATATTTTATGCATTTCAGTGAAATCATATATTTTTTTAAAAGTCCAAGGTTGGTTTCGTTTTTAGCAAATTAACCTAAGACAAGTATATATTCTTGGTAAATAAGCAAATAGACATTTGAAAGAAAAATTACCTTATAATGTCCCTTCATAGACTCTATATTAGTATTTAAAATATATATCAGATGAATTGTGTAGAAAAAAAAATTGGATCCCTTGATCAGAATTATTAATACTTATTAACAGAATAATATTTGATAATAGTAACTAGAATGACAACAAATTATCTTTACACTGATTTTTAGGTGTAATTTTTTTGTTGTGTAAACTAACGACAATATCCAGATCTGTGGTCTCTTAGACTGGACATGAAATTTTACCATGTTTTAATAGAACAAATAACTGGAAGCTGGGAAGACAAGCTGAGGGAAATATGCCTGTCCCCTTCTTATATACTACACACGATATTTATTTCTGAGTATGGTCAGAAATAGAATACCTAACTAAGTGACCTTTAGTCTTACCCCTTAACACTGGTCTTTCTTACATGTCTATATTAAGCTTATAGTATGTTTTACTGTGTTAAAAAAAAATGGAAAAAATAATTTAGGTTCATATTTGTAGTTAGCTTTGAACTGCTGCAACATACATTTCTATGAATCTTCATATAAAGAAAATTTTCTGATCATTTTAAAAAATTGAATATGTGTACATCTATTTGTCTGTTATATCTACCTCCAAAAAAAAACCCCTCCTCATTTCTTAAAATATTTCGAATTTTCTAAAATCTTTGCAAAATATCTAATTTGATTTTTATGTGTTGACTTCATAAATAAATGTATTAAACTTAAGAGATATCAAAACTTATTTTTCTGTTTTCTTTTAACACTAAGGCTTTATTTACTTACTATGCTTTAAAAGTCATACTACTATGCAATATTTTCATCTAACAAACATCTGCACCAGTTGTATAAAACAGAATAAAATGTGAAATAAGTATAAATATGTTAATGATTAAGATAAAGATTCATTCATATTTCTATTTATTTGTCAGTATCATCAATATGTATCTAATAAGTGTTGGAAAAATTTCTAACGTGATATTTTAAAGTGTTGAACAACATGGAGTAGGATTGTTTACGAAGTGTTTAGTTATCCCTATTTTTTTGCTATGTTTTTTTGTGAATAAAGGTTTTCAACCTAAATATTTACTCCATTGCTGAATAACTTGAAGCACTGTCATAATACAGTTAAGACAGCTTTGATAAGGACTTGGATAAGAAATCATTCCATACAAAAAAACCCTATTGATTAACAGGTGCATTTTGTATTTCACCAACAAGGTAAACAACATTTAAAATCTTTTACCCTTTTTACCACTTTCAAACACTTTCTCTGATGTTAAATTTTGAACAGATGTCACCATTATTGTAAAAGATTAACATGGCTGGGATGTTTGACACATAAAAGTGTCAGCACCTATTAGTGATAAACACCATGTTCTTTCCTCTCCTGATGGATATGTTCTTATATTAAATGTAAAGGAAGGATGGCAGGGACAAGTAATAATCTAGATTTTTCTGTTAAAATGTTGCTGTCATTTGAGGTGGCTTTTTATATTGTTCTGAAAGAAAAAGTGTCATTCGTAATTGATTCTGTTGGGAAAAAGTATGATAAAAAGTGTCTCTACTCCAATAGCTTAGGGGACTGTCAAACTGTGACTCTATCAGTTCTCTTATAGACATGTCAGACAGAAGTGTTAACAAGAAAATGCTAAATAATTTAAACCTTTTAAACTGCTGTTTAGGGAAAGAAAGAATAACAGTATCATAGAATCATAGAATACTAGATTGGAAGGGACTTCAAGGATTGTCCAGGCCAAAAATTCAAAGTAAAAAAAGTTTAAATGAGATGGCCCAGCATCCTGTCAACATGAGTCTTAAAACTGTCCAATGTAGGGGAATCCACCTCTTCCCTTCAGAGATTGTTCCAAAAGGTTGTAAATGTCGGCACCATATGAATAAACCAGAAATGGAAATTTTGTATTCATATTTTGTATGAATTACAACTCTGTATTGGGTTTAATGGTTGTAATAAGGAAACCATAAAATCTACAACCCTATTATTAGCTTATTTACTAGTATTTCTGTCCCAGATTACCTTTGTATGACTTGGGAAGAAGTTGGAAGTATAATTTGGGGGAAAGGGACCTGGCTTATCTGTATTTCTTTCTAGATGAAGCATCTCAGCCAACTTCATTAAGATAAAACTTGCACATTCTGAATTGCAAAATTGAGCATAACTAAAAAAAATCTAATTTTTATGCAGCTTTGGCAGTTATTCCACACTCTGGTACAAAGTAGGTCATCTACAGTTTTTTAGTGGAGTAGATATTCTTTTGTACAATAGCATCGTTTACCTCCCCATTTACTGTAATTGAGGGCAGTTTAATCTGAATTAAATTTAGCTTTATGATTGAAGCACTATGATAGCAGGAAAGTCAAGATGAACACAGTCCTCGTTTTTGTTTGCTTGGCTAAAGTGCATTCCTATGCACTTCCAACCAAAGAACAGAAATACTATATACAGCACCTATCAAAGGCAATACTAATAAAGGAGACGCTACCTGAATAGATTACCATTAAAGAAAGGAGACTTAAAGGAATATTTTGTCACAGTGAGATATTTCTCTCACAGAGTGTCACTACTGCTCAAATGGTTAAAGGAAATTAATAAATAATGATTGAGCCATACATTAGCAGATTGAAATAAACAATTGAGACTGCTGCTTATGAAAATCCATCCACATTTAAGAATATCATCAATATCTGTATGCCTACATTAATCAGAAAGATATTATACTAATTGACGGTCTTCTACCTGTACAGTCACCTCTTTTTATCACCCTCTCTTGCTGCTATCAGACAGTATGGCCCATCTACTTACTCTTCCCTCATTGCTTTCAAAGAAAAATTAAGCATAAATTGGCTACTGTAGACTCTCTGTGAGGAAGCATCAAGTTCCCTCTGATTCAGGATGAGGAGATGACACATTAGAGAACCAAGTTAAGCTCTGGAAGCAAAGTTTTGTGACTCTGTGCTAAGGAAAGCAGTAGGATGGCTGAGAATTCCTGCTGGCTTTAAAGGTCTTTCATTGACTTGTTGACGTAGCTTTATGTCTTTATGCTTTCTGATTTATTTATTTTTTTCTTTTCCTCTAGGTTCTCCAGGCCTTAATCCTCCAGTATATCATCTATATGCTTTGATCTTGTCTTTTTCTGTCTGCTTTATCAATATTTTTAGCTTGTTTCTCAGCATTTATTCCTGCTTGATCCTTCACTCGTGCTGCTTTTTCCTTGCACCATTTTTCCAGTTTCCTTTTTAACATGTGATATCCCTTTTCACTATATTTTTTGATGCTTCTACTTATAAGCTCTTTGATTCAGCTTTCTCTCTTCCTTTGCAACTTTCATTACACTATGCACCATGAAGCAATGACCTTGAGTGTTTCCTACACATCCTAATGAAAAATAAATTTTATGTAGAGTGAGCATTTATCCATGGCTTTTTTTCTGTCCTTATAACTAGCAGATTCCAGCTTGTGATAGTCTTTTATTCCTCTCCTCATCCTATATTTAAAATAAAGTTCTAAATTATTAGTTTTCAAAAATTATTTTCCAGAAGTATTTTCACCAGGTAGTCAGTCCCTTAACATCACACAGAAGTGATTTCAGGATAACCTCTAGCAAAATAATTTTGCTGCAGATACATGCTTACTGCAGGTCTCCTCGTGGTGGAGTGAACGGACTGATAAGCCTGTGAGAACCTCAACTCAAGAGGCCATAGTTAAAGGTTATGCTATCAGGAAAATTATATCTTTTTTCAAGGAACTCTGTGAACTAAAGAGTTAGTTCACAAGATATTTTTTTTCATATTCACTTTATAATTGCGGTTATCTCACTCCTTCACACACTGGAGGTATATAATTCAATATACACACCAATAAAACTGTACATGAAGACCAAATCTGTTTCTGGTTTTCTATTGGTTTTAGGGGGAATAAATGTAATCTTCAGGAGGTGTTGATATGGGGATAAGGTTTGTAAGTTAACATTGCTTTGTAAAAGTTTACTAACATGGTAAGGAGTACACAACACAATCAGCTATGCTAATTGGTACAAAAAGAATCCTAGACTTCTCCATTGTCCTTATACATGCCTGGTTTCAATCCCCTAAGTTCCTCACATGCAGAAAAATCTGTTCTGTTGAAAAATCAAAATTGTGCTCATATAGGCTATTTGTCAATGCTCCTGCTTTTGCCCTTAAACACAAGTACTGTGCCAAATAAGTACTTCTTTATCAGATCCCTGGAAGATGACTATAATGTGCAAAATATTTTATTTTTAACACTTTGATTTCTTTTTTTATGACATCATGTATACAGATTGTCTGATAAGCTATTGTGATCAGCGTAATATAAGAATCAGCTTCAGCATGGCCTAGTCCAGATTTTTTACAATAAGCTTTAAAATCAAACAGAATCAGATCAGGATATTTTTTTTTTTATTTTTTTTTTTATTTTTTTTTTTTAATAAAACCACTAATTCATAGTTGTTCAGGGGTAGAAATTGTCAGTCTGGAAGTACTGGAACTAGTTCGGCTAGCAGATGGGAGAGCAGTGGATGTTGTCTACCATAACTTCAGCAAGGCCTTTGACACTGTCTCCCATAACATCCTAGTAGGTAAGCTTAGGAAGTGTGAGTTAGATGAGCAGACTGTGAGATAGAGAACTGGCTGAATGACAGAGTTCAGAGGGTTGTGATGAGCAGCACAGGGTCTAGCTGAAAGACCTGTAGTTAGTGTAGTTCCCCAGTAGTCAGTCCAGGGTCCAATCTTGTTCAACATATTCATCAATGAGGTGGATTAAATGATGGAGTGTACCCTCAGCAAGTTTGTTGATGATACAAAACTGGGAGGAGTGGCTGACACACCAGGAGTCTTTGCTGCTATTCACTGAGACCTGGACAGGCTGGAGAGCTGAGCAGAGGGGAACCTAATGCAGTTCCACTGGGGCAAGTATAAAATCCTGGAACTAGGGTGGAATAACCCCATGCACCAGTACAGGTCAGGGGTTGACCTGTTGGAAAGCAGATCTGAGGAGAAAGACCTGTGAGTCCTGGGAAACAAAATGTTAACCATGAGCCAACAGTGTGTTCTTGTAGTCAAGAAAGCCAGTAGTATCCTGGAGTGTATTAATAAGAGTGTGACCAGTAGGTCACACATCTGTCCTAGTGATGCCTCATTTGAAGTACTGAGAGTCCAACAGAGGGCTACAAAGATGAAAAGGGGACTGGAACATCTCTCTTATGAGAAGAGGCTGAGAGACTAGCCTGGAGAAGAGAAGACTGAGAAGGGATCTTCTCAATGCTTATCAATGTCTAAAGGGTGGGTGTCTGGAGGATCGGGCCAGACTCTTTTCAGTGATAGGACAAGGGGCAACAAGCACAAACTGGAACACAGAAAGTTCCGTCTAAACATCAGGAAAAACTTCCCCCCTGGACATATTCCTGTGCAATCTGCTCTAAGTTAATCTGCTTCAGCAGAAGTGTTGGACTAGATGATTCCCAGAGGTCCTTTCCAACGCCTAGCATTTTGTGATTCCGTAATTTATACTTCCACTCTAAAAATGCAGCACAAGGAAAGTGCAGACCTAGTGCACAATCTGTTACAACTTGGATATCATAGGAATTATAGAGAAGTTTAAGATTTCTGTTGTAAACAGTTGATAAATAAGTCAAATAATAGTGTTACCTTAAAATATGGACCTTCAATCTTTGTAAATTCTCAACAATTAATATTAATCCTCTTCTTCACCTCTTGCTATTGTATGTATTCTAAGCTTTTATTTGCCACTCTGTCTTTTTAATCTGTCCTGCTTATCATGCTCTACATTCTTTTCCCACTTCTCTCTGTTATTACTCCAGCCTCTTTAGTATCTTTTCTCTCTTGATTTTATTTTTCTCTCCCTGGAGATACTCCTGGATCACTTTAGAAATGTAGATTGCATTTCTGATGTCATTCTTAGAGAAAGAAAAAGAAATTACAACCTTAGCGCTCAAGGCTATGTATGGAAATCCTCTTACATGTCTCTGTAGCAATGCTTTGTCATGATCCTGAGATGGTTGAAAATGTATTTGTGAGCAGAGAAAAATGCAAAATTTAGGAAGCTATCTCTTTCCAATGTCTGACAATTAGACACAGTTGCTTGTCTGATTATAGAGTTGATGATGTGCTAGCCATTCAGAGGGAATAGATTTCAGAAATGTAAACTAAAAAAAAAATAAATAATACACTGAGTTTGAGATTTAAGATGCCTTTATTCTCTCTTCCTTGTTTAGATGTGCTGTGTTCTATGAATCCTATGATGAGATGCTTCAATCCCTGCAGTTACTATAGGGAATGTAGGCGCATTTCAGTTTCAAAGATTTTGTTGCAGAGCCTAAAGGGATGAAATTTAGGGCAGTCAGGTTCCTTCTGTGTTGGACATCTTTCTGAATAGCAATAGCTAGTCTTCAGACACTGAATATATAGGTGGCTTTGTCAGGTCAGAGTCAAATCTTACTGACACAAGACCTTTTGTATTCCTGTATTTCCTTAACATATGTTCCATATATCGAAACAGCAATCTGACATATGTTAATATAACTCTTTTCAAAATCACAGATTTCACATTAGGCTGTTATTCTTTTCTAATGGTTATAATTATGTATCAATCACTCATAGGGGTTGTTGCATGGCTGGTTGGATATTAGGAAAAATGTCTTACTGAGAGTGATTAGGCATTGGAACAGGCTGCCCAGGGACGTGGTGTTATCACCATGCCCAGAGGTGTTCAAAAAAACGTGTAGATGTGGCACTTCAGGACATGGTTTAGTGGTCATGATAATGTTTAGTAGATTATTGGACTTGATAATCTTGAAGGTAATTTCCAACCTTAACGATTCTATGATTCTATGACTCTATGGCTTATTAAAGTTTACAAAACATTGAAAATCATCCTCTGAACTACAAAATGCAAAACTTTTTTTCTCATTCTATTTTTTTCTAATTGCTGAAACCACTTATATAAGAACAGGATCTTTGATTGTAACAATTCACCTACTAGACAGAAGGTGTTACTTTGTTGTAGAAAGTGATTACCTTTGTCTAGCATGAATTGTCTTTGGTAAATTTGTGTCGGCTTTTTTTCGATCAGCTTCTTCATTTGGTTTGTACGGTGTCTCAAGAGTTTAAAAGGGGAAAGCTTTACATCTCATGCATCTAAGCAACTAGGCATGGAGTTGGGTTTTTCTGATGCTGTTGTGTTAAAACACTTATAATTTTGCCTCACATTATTCATATTCACCTCAATGCTATTTTAAATTGTGTCTTTTGCATCTAATTCTCCTGTTTATATAACCTGTTCAGGTGGGTCCAGTCAATGGGGAAGCTCTCTTTCGAATCAACTGTCATCCTGTAATCTATAAATTGCATTTCCCATTTTCCCCCTCAGTAGTAAATCTGGATGCACAGGCATAGCTGTAGTTTGTTCTAATACTCTCTCTGGTTTGGACAATCCATTACAGAATACTTTACCTATCCCTAACAAGCTCAGCTATATGCACCACAAAACACATCACAGAATCACAGAATTGTTGGAGTTGGAAGGGACCTCTAGAGATAATCTAGTCCAAACCAGGTTTGCCTAAAGTGCATTACACAGAATTGCATCCAGGCAGGTGATGAGTATTTCCAGAGACGGAGACTTCACAACCTCTCTGGGCACTCTGTTCCAGTATTTTGTAACTCTCACAGTAAAGAATGTTTTACTCATATTTAGATGGAACTTCCTGTGTTCCGTCTTGTGCCTGTTGTCCCTTGTCTTGTCACTGGGCACTGCTGAAGAGTCCAGCTCCATTGTCCTTGTACCCACCCTTTAGATATTTATAGACATTGATAAGATCTCCTCTCAGTCTTCTCTTCTCCATATGACTTTTAGCAATAACATAGTCAATAGGCTTTTCAAAAACCTGTTCCTAATTACCAAAGGCATTTTTATTATTTATTTCTGTTATTGGAGAGTGCTGTAATCCTAAATGTATTTATGTGTGTGTAATCCCATGCGATAAAGTAATGCTTTGTTTAATTTGCCACAGTGGCAATATAACTAAGTTGTGGTTTTTTTCACTGATGTGAAATGTTTCTTGAAACTAATAATTACCTTCTCTTCAAATGTTGTTTTTTCAAAGAAGTCTTAAGTTTTCTCCACAGAAAGAGTTGCTGGGTATGTTGGATTTCTACTTGCTTGTTAATCCCAACAACACTGACAACCATGTTACCTACTACCCAGTTCCTATGATGAAAAATAAGATAAGCGCTAGCATTTCCATTAAGTAGTTACTTCACAGCAGCTTCAACTTTAGGGTAAGCAATAAATACACTATAAAGAAACTTTAATGATAACACTGTTATAACCCAGTCAGAAAAGTGCTATAAAACATAGTGAAAGACTGGTTTTAATTGAATGCTCTATGTTTTGACTTTAGAGGACCTGTGAGACCAACTGTTCCTGGTGGCCAGTTGTCTGGAACATCCCATTTTAAGTAGGGATTGTTTTGATGGCAGCAAGCATGAAGATGAAAAAGTAGCAGCTGCTGATTTAGTTTCCCCTAGTGTCTTTCAGGGGAGGATCCAATGCACCCAGAGCATGTTTGGTAAATTATGACACCTTAATACCTTTAAGTTGTGAGGTCCAGAAGGAGGTTATCAATGAGCAGTCTCACTCTGAATTTATCAAGGCTTATTATTTTAATGAGTCTAATTAAATGCTGTAGAGGAACATGTAAATTCCACCCAGCTTTTTAGTGAAGAGATCAGACTTTGCAGCACTTGAATTTAAGATGAGAAAGGAATTGTGTTCAATTTAGTCTGTTGAAATTCAATGTAAAATGCTCTGGAATAGCAAGTGAAAAATTAACTGCTTTTTTTTTTTCAAATGTAGAAACTTTTTAATAGTTCAAAAATGTTATACTGTGCTTTCTTCTACCCACTCAAATGGGCTTGGAGTGAAGACATTTAAGTAGAATACTTTAATGGAGAATAAACGTAAACGGTAATTTTAGATTGTTAAGTAGAACACAGGTCTGAAGATTGTGAAGGAGACCAGCTCTGATTTTCCTTCTCATGGTAGTTTCTTATATCATGTCCTGTTTTTCATCAGCATATGTTTTTTATAACAAGCTATAAAATTATGGTATAGAGTTCACTTTTATTATCTGGTGCTTTATTTTTTATTATGATATATACTCATTGATATTTTTTTAATATATTTTAGGTTTCTAGCTGCTTGAAAAATTCAAAAGGCTGTGATCTTGGAAAAGTCCGTAAAAGTGGATGAACACCTAGGTGTGGGGTCAAGATAGCATTCAGCTAAGAACAAAAAGAATTCTAGAACAACTTAGAAAAAAAAAATCACTTCTTTATATAATTTCATGTTATGAATATGTGTCGGATGCAGGTTTTGGCAGAAGCTAGGGCCTCAGGGCAGCCTCTGCAAGGATATGCTGGGCCTGTCCTATCCAGGATGTGGTCAGTTCCAGTCAGCTCCAGCTGACCCAATACAGGGCACAGATGTGTTCTGTAGCCAATGTGGTGGCACCTTGGGGAACAATATTTGAGACAGGGCAAAATGCTGCTTGACAGAGAGAAGTGAGGGGGAAAAAAAGAGCGTGAAATAACTCTTCATGTTTGTTTCCTGCTATCCAAGGTAGTAACACATTTTTATTTTAATTAGCACTATATTTTCCCGAAGTTGAGTTGTGTTGCCCACAACAGCAACTAGTAAGTGATTTCTCTGTATTTATCTCATCCTACAAGCTCTCTTGTTCCTATTCTATTTTATCCCCATCATGTTCTGGAGATAACCGGTGCCTGGGTGAGAATTTGCCTGTTGAGTCACAGCTAAATCACCACAGAAGGCCAAAGAATGTGTTCCTAAACCTGCAACATAGTAAATAAAATTATGAGTTTAACAATAGGTCTAAAATACTCAAATGATAACTCATAGTAAGACAACAGGGTAGTATGTTTTGTGTGTATATGCACAAGAAAAGAGAAAACGCTATATTAATTTTTAATGCTACCTCAGGCATTCCTGGTAGTGTTTATTCATTGACCAGATCATGAGAGGATGAAAACCTAGCTTCATCCAGACCGAGTCATCCATTCTTGACATATCTTTTATTGTCAGTGTGAATATGTTAGCACAGTATCTGGATATTTGTTAGAATTCTATCACATTACCTACGTGCTGCTTAGATTTTTAATAATGTTCCTTTAATGCTAAATATATATATTTTAAATTAATTGATTTTTTTTTTTAATGTGCAAAAAGTGAACACAAGAAATGGAATAAACCATGCAGTCACTTATCATTGCTTCCTGGAGTTTTAGGTATCCAACAAAACGACAGTGTTTGTTGGTCATTAAACTGACTCAAGCTTGATAATAGTATTACTGCATAGCACAATGGCTTTAAACAAATTCTCATCTTGTCTCAATCATTATGCCTTAGACAGGGTCTTACAGATCCTGTTCCTCAAAATCAAATCAGTCATTCATGCACGTTCAATCCCTCTTAGTTTCCTCATAAAGATCAGATTCAGCTGCCTTTGGGTAAGCACCTGCAGGTTTAGATGCACAAGGACAACAAAACTGGCCTTTGGTCAGTATTTCCTAAAGGGTCAAGTTGTTCATTGGTCATGTGACATATCCATTAGTTCATATATGTATAGCTAAGATATCCAGGGCAGACTATGACAAAGAGGTTATTTCTCAGTGTAGCATAATAAAACCCGACAGATGAAGCATACATTTCTTAACTATTTTCAGACTTCTTAAAAAATAGAGTTTGCAAACTAAAAAAAAATGTTCTAAGAGTTCTAAATCCATAATCATATGGAAACAATTAATATCTACACCCTGTTCAGCACTTAGAAGTTACAAATCTATACAGCAATCAGTGCAAAGATAAGCCGCAGATTTCTGGCAGTACTGCATCTCAGAAAACTGGGCATGATTTAGGCTTTTAAAAGTACATTTAAGGTAAAGCTAGGTATAGACATACTTTTATAAATGACAGTAAGAAAACAAATTGTTTCAGAGCTTCACACTCACATTCCAGTTCTTCGTGAATTAAATGTCCTTGTCATGCAAGACGTCATTTCTTTTAGTCAAAGTTGTTAATACTTTTGTATTAAATTATTCCACTTGCTAGTTTAAATGAGATTTTGCTGCTTCTAGTCTGCTAAATAAAATGACAAATAAAAGCTTAAAATAGATGTCTATGAAAAACCTGACACTATTCTGATCTTTAGTCTCCCGGTCCTAGGCTTTCAAATCTGATAGATTTAAATGGAACCAAATTGCTATTGAAAAAAAAACATGGTTTGCAACTCAGGAAAAAATTCTTAAAGTAATGATCTCAATTCTCCAGTATAGTGTTATGGTTTTGGGAATGCTCTTCCACAAACAAACAAACAAATAAACAAAACTGGTTTTGCAGATGACAGTATCTAAATTCCATCTCTCAATGATGTAATTGTCACTACAATAATGTCAGATCTGCACTTTCTAAACAAGCCAGCAATTCACTGACTTTAAAGTTCAAATGGAAATCTTGAAGTGTTTGGTAAAATACATTATTTGTGACATTCAACCCTCCTTGCAGTGATCCATTGGAATGTTCCTTGTGTTCTATGCAGCATATGTGAAAAGCCAAAAACTAGATGTGTTCTGCTTTATTTCAAAAGATTTGATGCTGAATGCAGAGCAGATTTTTCTTTCTGACCATCACTCCAAGACAATGTGTTATGTGAAATGAAAACCATTTTTTCTGCCATCTGTGGAACTGCATACTGCATAGTGTTTGTAACCTGGATAGTGTGTGTAAAGAATAATATTGAAAATGAAATTACAAACATACTAGAAATTAAAGGATTTTAAACAAGAAATAGAGCTGCATTTCTACAGTCTAGGTAAAACAACTACGTTTAGCATACATCAAAACAGAGTAAATAGAGGTAAACCAATTCTGCAGTTCAATTGGTCACCAGTAGATTTTATTAGCAGAGGAATGGTGGATGTACTTCGTATGGCACTAACTAGATTGTGCTCTGACCTGAAATATATGGCACTTCGAATTTCATGGCTCTGTCCCAAACTATTAGTAGTACCAGCTTGTATGCAACAGACTCAGCATGTAGCAAATGATAGATAAGCTAAAATCTGGGCACATGTCCATAACTGAATTGTAAATACAATCCTCCGTCTGCCTTCAGGAAAGTAGCGTCTGTCTTAGACTTTTTAACATACAATTAAGAGATGGCTTTTAATTAATATCTCCCATGATCTATTGCATTCCATCTCTCTGTTGATACATTGATAGTATGACTGCAGAATTTATAACGCAGTGTGAGTAAATATTAAATATGTTTGCTGTGAATATAGTTTATTTTGCAATGTTTGAAAATGAAGTCAATGCCATCCAGAATTCACATTGATTTGAAAATTATATTCTTTTATTTCAGAAGTATACTCTGAAGTTTTCTTTTTATTGAAGTTTTTCATAATATTTACTTTAGTAGTTGAACTAATAACAGGTAAATTGAAGGTCATATCCTTAACTATACTTCAGTTGAGTTTAGCTCATTCTGAGGTTTGCTTCATGAAGGTCTGGTGCTTGGTTTTGTTTGGGGGTTGTTTTTTCTCCTAAGAAAAGAATCTGTCTCTGAACTTGCTAAGATTAATCTTTGTCTTTAATTTACATGTAGATTTGTTTTGTCACTATTTCAAATTTGACTTTTATATTCTTTTCCTTATTTTTGGCTTCCTCTGCTCATTGCATAATGATAACACTGAAGGCGTGGGGTGAGGGAGGGACACAACACAATAGAAAAAGAGAGAAAGGAAATTTCTGTTCCAGCTCAGATTTAAACTTTCTTTCATGATTACAAAATAGTGAAGTTATGTAGAATTTAACCAATTCCACATCTGCTTTTGTACATTTTTCCAGTTTCACAATTCGTGCAGAAGACACAGTTAAGCTAGTACCAGCATTTCCTTAATTGATTAGAATTTGTCCCAATCAAGTTTTTCATCTGCATAGAGCACATGCCAGCAGCCTGATGACTTTGAAATACAGAGAATTGATTCATCTTTATCTATTTGCTGAGCCTAAATTTAACTCAGTTACAGTAAAGCTGTAACATCCTCTTCCTTTTCTGAAAAAAAAAATGCAGATTGGATTCAGACAGGATTCGCCAACTCTTGTTTGAGAGGAATTTTTTATTTCAGTAACAGTTCTGATATGAAAGTTAATTCCAGTGTAACAAAGATTTTCAACAACAACCCTTACTGAATATAAAATTACAGTCTTTACTCCTAATGAAATTCTGCAGTATGTTATCCTAGTGATAGGTGTAACATTTAAATGGGATGATATTATGAATAACATACTGTTGAAAGTGCAAGCACCATAATGTAACTCTTGAGAATAAGGAAGGAATGATAGAAATCAGCAGCAACAGAGCTAAACCAAAGCTTGTACTTGTAACAATCACAGCTGAAGCCATTCTATGAGTATTCCAAGTTAAAGTTTCTACTGATACGCAGTAAGAATGCATTAATTTTTAAGATCTTTAGAAAACCATTGACAGAAAAAAAAAACAAAACCAAACAACTAATCCCTTGTATTCAGTGAGGTGAGAAATCTGGATATTATGAATTCCTGCAGAGCTGTGGAACAACCAAGGACCCTTACATACATCAGTCAAAAAGGCATTTTCAGCTAGAGAGAATTCCATTTTAAAGCAGTGAAGATGAGACGAGCTTCATCTCTTGAAGAAAAGGAACTAATTATTCCACTTGACTGCAAAAGAAATTACACATTAAAGACAAAGATAATTCTATAGCCACAGTACATAGGCTTGGTATAACAGCAAGGCAGATAAATATATTTGGCTTGTGTGAAGGGAAAAAAAAAAAAACAGTTGGAAGGAATAGTGTAGGGTCTCAGTAACTGCTGTAGAAACAAGAAAAAATCCTGTTTTAGAGAAGTGATACTGATACTATTGTGAACTGGAGTCATTTAGCTATAATCCTTTTCCAGGTGTTTTACAAATTCAGATACTGGACTGTGCAGAAATGTTTTACTTTGCATGGGATGAATTTCATGGGAAAATCACTTCCATTTATTTTAAAGCAGCCAGCAACTTTACTGTGGTTTTCAGCTACCTGCTTTCTTGGCAGCGTATAATTTCAGGGAGGTAGTTAAACCAAAGATTGGCTGATCAAACAAAGCCAGACAAAGCAAGAATTCTGAAGAAACAGGTTACAGTACCATAAGCCTAAGTGAGCACAGCAAGCAAAATAAAATGACCTTCCAGCTGTGCATGATTATCCAGTATTTGTTTTATCTGTGTTCACCAGAGAAAATGTTTTCCTTTAGAGTTTTTTTGTGAAATGTTATGTCCTTATCTACACAAAACTCTGTCCCGCGTTTAACAAGATGTCATATGTGGTGACTCTAATAGTTAATCTAGTCTTACTATTAATGAACTTAGATTAAAGGCAGTTTTGTATGCTAAATGATTATTACAAAAATGATAGAATTCTTATCCACTCAGAAAAAAAAACAACAAAACAAAACAACAGAAAAACACAAATATGCATTTAACCTGAAATAAAGCTAATACAAAATCCCTTTAGTTTAGACTACCATACATATGTATATAGCTATCATTGAACCGTCTTTGTCCTTAGAGTGATAAAGGTCTCTTCCTATTTCTTCCTTAATGACCTCACCCTATCAAAGGACAATGGATTCGCTATTATGTAGTGATATACATAATGTATTTTAATACATTATTATTAATATAATCTTAATACAGTAATCTATAATACAGTAATATAATACAGCATTGCACAGGCTCTGCCACACTTTGGTTCTTAGAAATGGAAAAAAAAAGTTTCAGAAAAATTTCTTAGAGAAAATCATATGGGAAATTCTTCCATTCCCTCCTAGCCAGCATACTCCATATCCAAAGCACCTGTTTGCATTTGTCCGTGGACTGACTCCTGAATCGTGTACAGGGTATACCTTAAAGTATACTAAGTGGCCTAACTCAGGTCCAGGACCATTCTAACAGCTAATCAGAGCAGACATGGAGCTCCAGCACACAGAAACAATCCAGAGTCTGTCTAGTACAGATGTAGTCCGAACACTCTGCTCTACCTGTGGTTCTTCCTGAAACATCAGTATTATGGTAAGTAATGCTAGTCTTTGGCTTACGGAACAATGATCAAAACGTAATTTTGCTTTGTCAAAGCCATTCTATAGTTTAATGGTTGAATAAAAGAAATCTGATGCTATAATTTATTTCCATACTTTAAAAAAATTTTATTCTTGTTTTAATTTTGTGCTTAACCAAAATCATAAAATCATAGAATGTTAGGGGTGGGGAGGGACCTCTAGAGATCACCTAGTCCAACCCCCCTGCCAAAGCAGGATCACCTAGGGCAGGCCACACAGGAACTCATCCAGGCGGGCTTTGAAAGTCTCCAGAGAAGGAGACTCCACAACCTCTCTGGGCAGCCTGTTCCAGTGCTCCATCACCCTCACAGGAAAGAAGTTTCTCCTCACATCGAGGTGGAACCTCCTATGTTCTAGCTTGTACCCATTCTTGTCCTATTACTGGGCTCCACAGAAAAAAGAATGGCCCCTTCCACTTGACATCCACCCCTTGGATATTTATAGGCATTGATAGGGTCCCCTCTCAGCCTTCCCTTCTCAAGACTAAACAGTCCCAGTTCTCTCAGCCTTTCCTCAGAGGAGAGATGTTCAAGTCCCTTAATCATCCTTGTAGCTCTCCGTTGAACTAGAATTTTTGATTAAGAATAGGAAAGGTTTTAACGATTGAAATTCAGCCCAATAAACTCTGTTTAATGACTGTACATCACTGTCAAACATGTAAATAATTTTCCATGCTTAAGAAAGATGGATTTAATAATCAAAAGAGGCACCAGTGTATTCTGGCTATTTAAAGGAACTGAAAATGGGAAGTACTACATAAACTTATTTTTCTTTTTATTTTAAGTTACTATACATAAAAAAAACCCCAAACATTTCTTTTTCTTCAAGAGACCATTGTTTTCCACTGACCCCTCCCAAATGATCTTTTTCATGTGACTTATCTGTTAATGACCGCAGTACATTCTGTTCCGTACATTTTTCTCAGCAGTTGCTGTCTTATCCTCTTTAAAAATGTCTTCTTTAATGAGGCTATACCATTCACAACTCTGCAGTAAAACCTTAACTGCTTTCTCCTAAGTTTCACATTGTGGAGTTCACATTAAACCAAATCCCAAGATACCTCTCTTATTACACTGATACATACAACGTTTAGATCAGTACTTCACTATTCATTGCAAATCCAGTTTCAGGTAATATACGTTCTACCCAAAAAAGAGAAAAGATTGACGTTTTTATATATAAAAGTTAAACCCAAAAATTCCTTACTCATTAAGCTCATTTGCATTCAGTTTTTACTTGCTTCCATTGTTACTCATTTGATTAACTCCTCTTAGTTTTTACAAACACATATTAAAAATGTACACTCTATTTAACAGCTCTGTAGAATAGTTTCCCTTGTTTGAAGACTCAGTTGTATAACAACTGATGTTACTTATTTCTCCATACAGAAGAAACTCGTTGCCTCTTTATGTGAGACTCTCTCTTCTCACAGGTAACAAGCCATAAGAGAAAAGGAAATGTCCTCAAGTTGTGCCAGGGGAAGTTTAGGACATTAGGAAAAACTTCTTCACTGAAAGGGTTGTAAAGCACTGGAACAGGCTGTCCAGGAAGGTGATGGAGTCACCATGCCTGGAGGTATTTAAAAGGCATATAGATGAGGTGCTTAGGGACATAGTTTAGTGGTGGGATTCTCAGTGTTAGGTTAATGGTTGGACTCCATAACCTTGAAGGTCTTTTCCAACCAAAATGATTCTAATATTCTATAATCTCTTTCAGAATGTAGTCTTACTCTGACTATCTTCCTTACTTTAGTGTCTTTTAGTTTTAGTCCTTCTACTGCATTTCACACAATTGTTTATCTTTAATGTAGATGATTGGTTTTTTTCTCAAATTATTTTGAAAAAAACTCCTCATTTTCTCTTTTGTTTTTGCCACTGTAACAACAAAAAACATACACAAATCTTAGTGTCATTCATATAATCCTAAATGTAGTTTCTAGTTAAGAATCTTGTATGCAGGCATATTTCTTATAATATCTTGAGTCTGGGTGCAATTGAATATGTTATTATTTCTGTCTTTTAGTTAAAATTCCATTCTTGCTCTGTGATACTTAGAGTAGGAAATGGATTTAGTCCACCTTTTAATGTTTGTCTTAGGTAAGAAGAAAATTAATAAATGTAGAAGAGTGAAATTATTGTTTTATTTTAGTCCTACATTATGTTGAAAACCATAACATCTTCATTCTGTCAGGTCTCTTGATTCTCTAAATCACTTTTTCTTAATGAAGGATTTACATGCACAATAATTCATATGCTCTTCTAGTGGAAACTTTATGTTCTCTCTGTTCCATTTAACTTTATTTCTAGCGCAACATCGATTTATGCATCTGTGCCCAACTTTGAAACAAACAAATATTCCATTTTATTTCATGCTAGTTGCCTATGAAAAGATGTTGGATATGGATGCTTTGAATTACTGCTTTGAACTGATAATGTTGCTTAGATGCTCTTTGTCCTCTTTGCCACACTCTTCACTGCAGTTCTCACTACCTTTCCTGCTGGACATTGTCTTGTGTTGCACAATTTCCATCACCATATAATTATATGCACATTTTTGTTGATTAAAAAATTCTAACTTGTATCTCTGTATATTTTTCTGTTTCAAAACTGTTTTCTGTTTCTGTTTAGAATCTGAAGTTAATAGTCACAGTGTCAGAATACAGGTCATATTTCACAAGATGTAAAAGCAAGTGAGCGGTCTCTTATGTTTACAACAGTTAGCTGGCTTTTGCCAGTTTGAATTGTCTTACTCATGTTAGTCAAAAACTAGCTTAGTCATAAACTCTTTGTTTTTATCTTTCCCTTCACTATGTACTTAAAACATATTGCTCATAATCCCACTTCAGAACTTTAGAAATGAAGTTATTTTCTTCTATATTTTATTTTTCTTTTCCTGTCTTGCTGAAAACTACGGAAAACATAAAATACTAACTAATGTCAACTCTGTATTTTTTTAAAATATTTTGTAAAAAGTTGTTCTATTTTCCATTTTTTAAGCAGTTTCTTAACAGCTGTATCTCTTTTCTTTCTCACCAATACAAATGATGTATGTTTAGTTTTCATATTTTATTCCTGATCTTTCTTTTTGTCAGAAGTCACTCAGAAACACCCTACTTTATTCTATATTTGTGTGTTAGAATATTAGTGTTGTTTAAGACAAGCCTCTATACAATACAATAATTAGTTCTAAATGGCTCTTATTGTAGTCTCTTAAACATTTATATAATTCCCCACAACTGCCATAATAATGTACTAATGAAGATTTATCAGACTACCTTATTTGTCCACTCTATTGAACAGGGATTATTTAGCACATATAATATATTGATTTAACCACATTTCTTCATTCTCTAAGGAGAAAACTTTTGCCATCTACCTATTAGATAGAATTATTTTGTAAAAAAAATAAAAATTGGTAAATATCTTTTTAATATCTTACATAAATCAATAACGAAAATATTTTTTGTTGCGGCTTTGCATGTGACTGATTTAGTAACCATAGAATTTCTTGTCAAAATCACGGAGGTGAAATGAAAGCCTTTACAGACTACTCCACAGTACAGGAGACAGGATACTCTATTCTCTACATTGATTCCAGCCAACAACTTCAATTAGTGCAACAAATTTTCAATACCAATACAACCATTGTAACGCAATAGTGGTGATAATTACTTTGCTCCATAAACAATTTTAATACACATTCACTAATGCAGTTGAGAAATATTAGGAAATGAATATACAAAGTGGATGCAGTAAATTAAAGATATATGATATGGACAGTGGGATTGAGTGTGGGATTGAGTGCACCCTCAGCAAGCTTGCAGATGACACCAAGCTGTGTGGTGTGGGCAACATGCTGGAGAGAAGAGATGTCATCCAGAGGGATGTTGACAGGCTAGAGATGTAGGCCCATGCCAACTTCATGAAGTTCAACAAGGCCAACTGCAAGATCGTGCACATGGGTTGAGGCAATCTACATATAATAAGCATAGAATTTCTAGGCAAAACCAGAGAAGGAATGCAAGCCCTCTACACAGTGGACCAAGCCCTGAGGGATAAATCGATCTTTTCCCATTTCTGTTTAATTCAGGCTAGTAAACTCAGTCAAACCTCAGCATATCAGCTGAATTCCTTTAAACCATTAGCTTTCATCTAGTCTGGGATTTAATTATTTTCTCTCACTCTCTCTCCCTTTTCCTATCCCTAGCCCTCAAAAAAAAAACACCCTGCCTTTGAAGAGGAAGGGTAAAACTCGTGTATTCTCTAATCACTGTTAGAGAAATATCTTGATCTCCTCATAATACTACATAAATATATTATGTATTTTCTTTTAAGATATTTATTACTTAGGGGGACTGTATTAGGTTTGATCTGTGCCTATATTCTTCAAACTTCTAGGTATGCACAAATCATACCACTTCTCCCAAGTACTGCATTTTTAATATATTTTAATGGGACCTTGTTGATATCAAAAATTGCTGCTAACAGAAATTATTCCCTTCCTGCTATTGAAAGTCTCTGTAAAAGTATAATTGTAACAATTCAACCTGTTTATCTTAGCTGGGCAAGTAGTCAAGGATGGCAGATTGTGGCTATCCAAGATCAGCACATTATAGTCATTCAGCAACATCCCACTGCATGGCCAAAATAACAGAAAATGGATACTAGAAGTGTATAATGATACTATAAGTGTAGTACTGATACTATAAATATAACCACTGATAAGCGGCTATATTTAAAACTAGAAGTGAGATGAAAAACAGACTTGGGAAGTGCTATCAAACTTTATTAGGGAAATAGAAATTATTCCTGGATTAATATTGAAGGTTTTGTACGATTTCAAACTGGCAAGCTGAAATATCTAACCCAATAAGAAGCAGACTTACTACAAATAAGGATTTAATTGTGATGCATGTCACAGATGTAGATAATTTCAGGTCTGAGATAATAATTCTTCTCACACTAAAGAAAATAGTTTCATTTGGTATAGTTTTGTTTCACAGGTCAGTATTTACTTATTAATTAATTCCAAAACTGCAAATTTGAGTGGAAAGATTAGGATAAAAAGATTTAAGCTTTTTTTTTTTTTTTGGTGATGACAGGAATGAGAGAGTAATGTTTGAATTCCCTCTACAGCAGGAGATGGACTTTTTTCAAAGTATATGTATACAGACACATATGTTACAAGACAGCAAAGAATCAAGAGCTCTCCCAGTTTACCTGTCCTTGTTTTCACCCTCTGTATTTCTCCTTTTTGTATTTCAGCTTGGCTAGTAGCTCTTTATTTACCCACACAGGCCTCCCAACATTTTTGCCTGACTTTGTATTTGTTGGGATGAAATCCTATTGAGCTTGAAGGAGGTAATCTCTGAATATTAACCAGGTTTCTTGGGTCCTCCCTTCCCTCTAGGGTCTTGCAAGTAGATCTTTGAAGAGGCCAAAGTCTGCCCTCCTGAAATTCAGAATTGTGAGCTTGTTTTTCACCCTCCTCCCTGTTCTCAGGATCATGAACTCCACCATCTCATAGTCACTGAAGCCAAGGCTCACTTTGGTCTTCACATGCCCAGTAGTGCATCCTTATTGGTGAATATGAGGTCCAGCAGAGCACCTCTTCTCTACTTCTTGGAGGAGGAAGTTATCATCAATGAACTTCAGGAAACTCCTTGAGGAATCTCCTCATTTTACTGACCCTATTATGCTTTTCTGCCAAACTCTTTGAGCAAGAAGCCAGCATCTCCCACTTAGATAGAACACAGTTAAGATGCACATAATGTTCAGAATCACTGTTTCAAGTAACAGTCTGTAACAAATGAACCTTTACAAAGAAGTAATTCCACTAAACACTTGTGTCCATTGAAGCTAATGACAAAACACATCTTGACTTCACATTCTTCAGAGTGCCATTCTTGGAAATGTAAGGCTGACCATTTAAAGTCCTCTGGAATACGCTGAGAACATAGAAGAATAGAGAGGTAAAGAAAAATAGCCATACTAAGATGACAAAATAGAGTCTGGAATATTATTGGACACTTTATTCTGTCTGTTCAGAAAATCTGTATTTTAATAAAATGAAGGAATTGGAAGAAGGGAAGGGAAATAGAAAAGAGTCAGAGATCATAAAGAGCAGTGCTATGGGAAGTGAATATGTTGCATAAATAAGGCTTTATTGCTAGGTATGAAAAAAGCAGTGCAAGAAAATAGGTGTTCTCAAAATGCTGGAGGAAAAATTCCTTTGAGAAAAGATAAGCCTGTAGAAAAAAAAAAAAAAAAAGAAGACTGAGAAAGCTAACTAAGTTTCTTAGTGATAATAATCATTAAGACTAAAATAATAAGTGGATTAAAATGTTACAATACCAGCTGGAAAATAGACAAGGAGTCAGAGGAACTATTGAAGGACAAGAGTGAGATGTTAATGACAAATGAGGTTCATATTGCCAAGAGACTGAATGAATCCTTTGCTAGTGTATGCATGAAAGAACTTGAAGGTCATATTCCAGAGCCTGGGATAAATTTTCCTGGTGAAATGCTAAAAGGCTTTACGGTCACTATGAAGCAGGGAGTTAGGAAATTAGACCTATTAAAACTGACATAGCACTAGGCCAGGGTAAATTACATTCTGGACATCTCCAGGAAACTCTAATAAGCAGCAGGAACATTTCTGGGTTAAATATTTGGATGAATATGAAAACGAAAAAGACAAAGTGATTCACCATAAGCAGCTAAGATAATTTATCATTTAAGTAAAGGGTCTAAATGTTACGTGAGTGCTACCAATCAAAACTAAACATTAATTGTATCTAATGTTCTGGATACACTGATAGGAGAAATACTTCATCATAGGAAACTACAACTTCCAGAAATCACTAAGTATGATAATAAATACAAGAAAGTACAGAGGCATGGCTTCTCTTTGACAGCAATTTTAAGTCATTTCATCTGTGCTACACCCTGCAATGTATTTTATCTGAAGTTCATGAATAATTATGTCTGGATGTTGTTTTAACAAGTGTTATTTTGAGGGATCAGTGTCTGAATGGTTAAATTATTTGTCATCCCGAAACAGGAAATTATGCCTCACTTCACTGGAAGAGACCACTTTAATCAGTCTAGTTATAAGTGTCTACTGGACAGTCAGGCACAGCAATCAAAGGCAGCCAGATATAATGACCAATTAATTTGTTATGTACTACTAATTTCAGAGGTGGGTTCTGGGTTGAAATAATCTTGTTAAGGTTCTGAACCACATGGTTTAGAATGATATTTGATTTAATAGGTGTATGTGGTCTTTTGTGTATATATATAAATATTTTTGTATATGTACTATGCATCTGTATATATATATATGTTGTATTGGGTTTGGGTGAGATGGATTTAATGTTCCCCAGAGCAGCTCTTAGGGTGCTGTGCTTTGTATTGGGAAGCAGATAAGATGCCAGAGTTGCGGTGGCTGCTGAGCAGCGCTCGTACAGCACCAAGGTTGTCTTTCCAACATCTTCCCCCCCTCCCAAGTGGGATGAGGTGGGCAAGATCTTGGGAGGGGACACAGTCAGGACAGCTGACCCAAACTGATCAAAGAGATATTCCACACCGTGTGATGTCAGCTTAAGTATAAAAGGGAGAGAAAGGAGGAGGGTATTGGGGTCATCCGTTTGTGAAGACACTTGTCCTCCGAGCAACCGCTATGTGTACCAGAGCCCTGCTTCCTGGGAAAGGCCAGACATCGTCTGCTGTTGAGAAGTGGAGAATAAGATCTTGTCTTGCTTCGCTTTGTACGTGCATGGCTTGCTTTTTGCATTTTGCTATTAAACTGCCTTTATCGTACCCCATAGGCTCTTCCCATCTTATTCTCTCCCCTCTTGTCGTGCTGAGGGAAGTTGTAGGGAGTGATAGAGCGACCTGGTGGGTACCTGACGTGCAGCCAAGGTCAATCCACCACAATATGTAAAACATAGTTTGCATTTCTTACTTTAAACATATTTATATTCCTGATAAATTACTGTATTATATGTTTCCCTAATTACATAAATATTTAATTTATGATTAATTTAAGCCCTAAACAAATTTTCAGCAGAAGAGCCCCACTAGAACTCTACTTCCCCATAATGATGTCATGAAAGTGACAGTATTAGAATCAGAGTTATGAAATATAATGTGAAAAATATGAAGTGCATAAAGGAAGGCCTCATGATGCTAAACTATTCAGTTTTCCTAGTCAATACACACATTTTATGGCAGAAGAACAGTTTATAGATATAGAAGTCAGCACTTATTGTGACATTTTTAAAAGAAAAGTAAGATAAAGGCAAAGGAGGGAGTAAGAAAGAGGATGTGATTCAAATTCAGATGCAATATTTTGGTGATCATCAAATACAAAAAATGGAAATGTGGGTAAAGGTTAGGATTTGGGCTGCCTTTTATGTTTCTAGGATGACATGGATTGAGCGTGAGGAAAGGTTTATATCCATTGAATATAATGTTTATGACAAAATGTTGCCGTATTTATTTAAAGATACTTGAGGCATTGGAAGCTTGGACATCATTGTCAAAGGATACATTTCAGTATTTCCAAATCCAGCATTGGTCCAAAGCTATGATCACTCAAACAGAGAGAAAGGGGTTGGGCCTCAAAGTTATATAGTCAAGTGATTTGCACACCACTCCTAACTGGAGTTGTCAAGGAATCAATGTATTCGTATGATTGTGGGGGCTCATTTAAAAAAAAAAAAAATTATTAGCATACAGAATAAAATATTGTCTCTGAACAACTGGAGTAGAAAATACTGCTCTGGAGAACCTTAGTGAAAACTAAACTGTTAGCCTTTGCTTAATCTATACAGGCTAATATGTGCATACTGTTTTGAATATGTGAACCATCTCATTTAGAATGATTGTAACTATGTAATTAAGATTTACTTAATTCTGGATGTGTCAAAAATCACAATAATATAAAAAAATGTTAATGGACACTGAGCAGACAAGATGCCCAACAAAACATTCAGTCAAGGAAACAGATAGAAATGTAATTGGGAAAAAAATTTACAGAAGGATCAGTGAAGGTTCCTTAGTAGATTTCTGAACTTCATTTCCATTTCTGGAAGTAATTTAAAGCCCAAACAACTAGGGTGAAACTTAGAAGATCTCCATTTATGAGTCAGTTCAATCTGTCAGAACAGCTGTAATCTCAACCCAGTTCTGGATATTTTGGGCATGTAAAATTTGGTCATCTCATTTATCAACAAACATCTTCACATTGAGTTGGTGAAAGATTTTTCAGCTGTAAAAGGTGAAGATAACTACTTTAAAGGTAAAGCAAAGATCAAGTTCATCTTAGAAACTGGAAGCTAACTGGAGTCTTAGCCTTGGGCTAGTATAGATAGAGTAGAAATTAGAAAAAGGTGGGTGCTTCAAATCTAGCCTGCCTGAGAGAAAGGAAGTAACCTTTAAAAAGGTCTCATTCCCATCCTCTTCACATAAAATCACCTGGAGATGCATATTAGATGCCCCTGGTAACTTTTTCATTTTATGCTCAATTAGTTAGACGTGCTTGCTTTCTTTCAATTTTTAAAAAAACTGTTACTGTTATGAAAAGTCTAAAATTCTAATATCCAAACAAAAATACAAATGTACCATATGACCAATATGTTACAATCTGTGATTTCCTACCTGTTGTATAAATGAGTAATTTAATATTTGTCTGTCAATTGTGTTGTCTGCTGAGTATGTTCTTGGTATATTCTTAGTTCTTTTTATTTACTAGTTTAACTATATTGGTGATGTTATTTGAGGCACAAGTTCAAGCCAACAACACATATTCATACTAAAACTCACAATTAAGCTGAGGAGTTTTGTAAATGCTGTAATGTACTTTTTGATAAATGTTATTATCAAACAAATTTATATGATTAAATTAACTATTAAAATATATTTTCTCATAAGACATTACATTTAGCTGGAGTTCTGAAAAAAACAAATAATTACTAAAAATGTATTGCTCACAATATTTTATTAGATTTTAATTTTGGTATAATTATGCTTCCTGTTGACTAAAGTTTGATGATTCTCATTTTGAAAT
The DNA here is from genome assembly GCA_013396935.1 of Baryphthengus martii. Taxonomy (NCBI): domain Eukaryota; kingdom Metazoa; phylum Chordata; class Aves; order Coraciiformes; family Momotidae; genus Baryphthengus; species Baryphthengus martii. The sequence continues at coordinate 5,625 of VWZK01009535.1, read as the reverse complement.
TACTACTCTTAACAGAAACAGTATTACCAAAAGCAAATTAATTTACATTATAACGTTGCACTGAAAGGAAAGTGAAAGAAGGTATTTCCTCTTCCTGAAGTAGTACAGTTTCATTCAACAAAAATCAGTTGAACCATTCTCTTAAATCCTCATTTAAAACTAATTAGACAGGAATTGAGATCCACAATCCTTTCCTGTTTATGCCTTTACATTATTTTCTCCTTGTACTTGTGAAACTTGAAAGACTAGAAAGTAAAATTTCTAATTGCAGAAGCCTTGAGTTGTAGCTCAACTGAATTTTCATTAATGTTAAGGTTTTGAATTAGAGACCAGTTGAACATAACCAAATATCTGATAAGAATTTAATTTCAAAACATGTACAGCATGCTTTAGGTTTTAAATTACAGACTTCTAATAAAATTTACTTAAAGAGATTCAGAATGAACTCGTTTGTGCTTAAAGCCTTATCTGCTTGCATTTAAAGACCTACTCTGTTTCACAGAGTATCCTGTACCTGTGCGGTGAGTTCTAAACTACTTATAAATTTGGTTTATGCAAAAAAGGGTATATACACATAAGTTTGTAGAATTTTAATGAGAACATTTAAAGAAAACCCATGACGTATCTTTCTTATTTATTTCCTTGTGTCTTTTTATTATAATAGCAGAAGTCTGAAAAATTCCAACATATCCAAATATTAAAGATAAAAATAAACTACTGTTCAGAGGGTTTTTTCCTAGGATTGAAGAGTATGCAAAGATGTGGGTCAGTTCTCATCCCATCCAAAGAAGTTCATTCCTATTATAAAAATACCAGTATTAAATAATTGAAAATACTTGCTTCAACAACTAGAAATGTAAGAACTTTTTGAATCAAACCTATTTGTCAGCAAAATAAAAACATAGAATTAAATTTATTGTATTAAAACACATCTTTGTTCTATTCAATTTTCAGGTTTTATTCCTGTCCCCATTGATCCTCTATTGTCTCACACATTTTCTGAGAATTCCCTTATTTGTAGCTCATTTTTCATGCAAGCACTGCATACAGCGTTCTTGTTCCAAATTGATTCACAATTATAATACTCGTTTCATTATGTCATGAATCTATCTCCTGTTACCTTTGCCTTAGCATTTTTCTAAAGTCTGAGTAGAAAAAGTGTTCATACATCAGGATGATACATTCGTTGCTGTGTGGGACTCTAAAACATACTCCTTTGCCCATTTGCTGAAAAAAAGCAGCAGCCTTTGTAACCCTAACGGATTGATAAGGAATAGAGGGCTAAGTCTTATGTTCCTTAAGCTCTATATAGTCTCCCATATATATATTCTCCTTCACCACCCTCAGCAGAGAAAAGGTGCTACAGATATTACAGAAGCAAAAATGAAAAACTTCATCCTTTATGATAGCAAATTTCTTCCAATAGAATCTGAAAAATGTCCCCGAATGAATTGTACAGAAGTAGTAGACACTTCTAGTACATTTTAAAATGTGCATAAACATTTATAGCTTGAAATGGTTATTCATATTGAGGTGCAGGAATTCAATGTATCACAGATTCCTTTCCAACAATAAAGTTTACAGGTTCCTGCTTTCTCCACACAGGTCATAAGTTTCTCTAAAATCAAGCAATCCTCTACCCCAGTGGCAGCAGTTCTGACTAGGGACAACTTTGCAAGGTGTGGCTCTGTTCAGTCTCCAGCTTTGTGACAATTCATAATATGGAAGGCTTAGCTCTTTGGCAATGGTCTCTTTCACTTTCTTTTTTGTTTCAATTATTTATTTGTGCTACTTGAGAAGGGAACTTGAAAGTGACAGTTCTCTATCCTGCTTTGTGATTGATTATGAAGGCAGAAAACGATACTTACTTCAAAGAAACAATGGCTGTTTTGAAACACTGAAACAGAACCAGCAGAAAGAAAATACTACCTCTTACTTGGACCAGGGTATGCTGCAGATTTACAGTGCTCATTGTGCATAAATCAGTGTACAACTTGATGATTTTACTCTGCAAGTGGTATGGAACCCTTTCTGACAAGCTTTTTATTCTTGGATGTTCACATCAGCTCTGATATTAATTTCATTTTCAGCAGAAAATGAAATGCCGAAGTGCAGTTCAGGTGAAATCAATATATTTTACTCAGTCTTGTATTAAAACTGTGAGATTCAGACTGCTTTAGAAGACAACACATGAACAATCTTTGGAGGTATGAATCATTGAAGAAATTTAAACTCAACTAGATAATGTTTGAGAAGTGAAGCATGTGTGAGCAAAAAGCTGTAGAGATTTAAATATATATAATTAAAGAGATAAAGAAAAACAGAACAGAAGCATAGAATCATTTGCTGTTTGAAACATCTCACTGTGTGAAAGGTAAAATGAGTTCTTCAAAGTTCCACCTCGAGGTATGCTAAGCATTAAAATGTTACTGAAGAAAAGATAAACTTTATCATGAGTTTATGATAATACTTTTTTTTTCCTCTATGCAGGTGGCTGACATAAGAAGTTCACTAATTTTAGTGGGACACTTTTTTTTTTTCACTCTATTAGCTACTTTGACTTTCCTTTATTGTATTTCCAATTTTTCACTATTTATTGGGAATAAATCGCAACATGGTCCTCGCAAAAAGGAAAAATCCAAAACCAATTTATGAAAAGGACTGTACATGGGGAAAAAAAACCAAGCCACTTACACCTACAACATGATGAGCTCTAACATTAGTAAAAAAAAAAAAAAAAGACATTATTAGTTCTCAACAGTAGACAATAAATAAATATCTATTGTTCTTGCATCCTGAATGCTATATTCAACTCTGATCCTCTTCAGAAAAGCACATAGCAGGATCTATAAAGGTACAAAGAATGTCAACAAAACTGATTAGTGGTGTTAAACAGATCTCTTATGAGGAAATTGAGGAGGATTAAATAGCCAAAAATTCTTCATTTTAGGAATAATGTAGCTGAGTGTCATGGTTTAACCCCAGTCACCAACCAGGCACCCCACAGTCACTCACTCATGCCCCTCACCTCATGATGGAGGAGAAAATAAGAAGAATAAAAGCAAGAAAACTCATGGATTGAGATAAAGACAGTTTACTAGGTAAAGCCAAAACCGTGTGCTCAAGCGAAACAAAACAAGGAATTCACTCACTACTTCCCATCATCAGACAGATATTCAGCCATCTCCAGGAAAGCAGAGTTCGGTCATGCATGGTGATGACTTGGGAAGATGAACCATCACTCTGAACATGCCATCCTTCTTTCTTCTTCTATCAGAATTATATGCTGAGCATGACATCATATGATATGGAATATCCTTTTGGGCAGTTGGAGTCAGCTGTCACATCTATGTTTACTCCAAAGTTCTTGTGCATCCCCAGCCTACTCACTGATGAGGTAGCATGAGAAGTGGAAAAGGCTTTGACTCTGTGTAAGCACTGCTCAGCAGTAATGAAAAAATCCCTGTGTTATGAATACTTTTCAGCACAAATCCAAAATAGAACCCCATACTAGCTACTCTGAAGAAAATTATCTCTATCTCAGCCAAAATCAGCACATTAAGGGAGGATATAATGGATGGGAACTATAAAGTAAATTTAGTCATGAATGCAGCTAATAAAGTTAGTTATTCTATATTGCCCAGAACATCAGAAGTTGTAGAGTCAAAGTCATCTGAAACTAGGTAAATAGATTCACATTAAAAAAAAAAAAGGAAACTATCTTGCTTACTTTTTTTTTTTTCTTAAATAAGACACTGACAACATGGAACTCATTCCTGCAGGATGTTTATGAAGCCAAAAGCTTACAGACTTCAAGAAGTAACTAAAGGATTAAACCTCCAACAAGGACTAAAGAAAACAGCAAAACATCTGACATATGTTCTCAGTCTTCTGATGCTTAAATATGCTCAGGTAGTCTGTGAGGAAGATCTCTGTATAAATGTCCTGCCATATTGCACTTCCCCGAGGACCTTCTACAAGCCACTACCAGAGACAGGATGCCAAGATAGGTAAACTTTGAATGTTACTCAAAAAACCTGTTATCATCAAACTAAAAATTGTGTGGGAAAAAAAAAACAAAACATTTTAAGATGTAAGATTCAAATGCAAACAGAAGCAGCAGTCTAATGTTTGTAAACATAGGAAAATGCAAGTTGATTTGTGAGAAAAAGAGAACATGAAACATGATAACCAGTAAGCTTGCTCACACTGTCTTGACGTATATGCATGTACACACACACATACACGCACCCTCCCCAACTTCTGTAGAGTCAACAAAGAACAATGCTGGCTAAATATCTCAATCAGTAACAAGAAGATCACAGAATCAGAATGGTTTGAGTTAGAAGGGACCATTAAAGGTCATCTAGTCCAATACCTCTGCAATGAATAGGGACATCTTCAACTAGATAAGGTTGCTCAGGGCCGCATTCAAGCTGACCTTGAATGTTTCCAGGGATGTGGTTTTGTCAAGGTTTAGGGTCAGGGTGATCTGTTAGACCTATAACAGATGCTCTCTGTTAACCTCTTTTCCTCCCTAAAGGGGAAGAAAAACGAAATAAGGGAGAGAGACATATTGTTTAGAAAAGAAAGATAGAACAGCTTTAATGAAGTAATAATAATAAAATGGAATACATACAAATATATACAAAACCAGAATAGAACTCAACCTCCCTCCAAATGGCAATTACCCCAGCATCACAACCGATGCTGTGGAGCAGAAGTCCCAGACTGGACTCAGCAGCAGACAGGAGCTGGGCTCAGGAGCTGGGTTCTCTTACTGAATTCAGGAACACATGGATAGGGATCAAGGACAGAATAGATGGAGTCCTCCTTGAATGCTGGCCATTGACTCTCATCTTTATGCTGAACATGAGGGATGGAATCCTTCGTTGGTCAGTTTAGAGTCACCTGTCCTGTCTGCTCCTCCATGCACATGCGGCCTCTTACTTTCTGCACCCACCCCAACATGGTGCACAAGATTTAGGGTTGACCTTGGTCTGCACACCAATCCTTGTTAGTAACTCTAAACATCAGGCTTTATCACTGTTAGACACTATTTTCAAAAACATGCCATGAATTTCAGAAACTTCAGTTGATTAGAAAAGACTGAGCTGGAAAGTAAAATCATGGAACAGAATTTTTCTGTTCTAACTCAAACCAGGACAGGTTTCTATCACCTGTTCCAGTGTTTCCCCACTCACATTGTAAAAACTTTTTTTCTTATCTTTAGTTTAAGTCTACCCACTTTTAGTTTAAAACATTATCCCTTGTTCTGTTGCAACAGGCCCTTCTTTCTCTTCCTTGTGTTTCTCTTCATTAATTAATATCTACTAAAATTTTGGAGATGCAGCCTTGTCCTGGTTTGAGTTAGAACAGAACAATTCTGTTCACTGCACTTTCTGAAATTAGCAGCCTGTTTTCACAAGCAGTGCCTGCTTCTAGCAGTGATAACACCCGATCTTTAGAGTTAGCACTAGGAACCGGTGTGCAGACCAAGGCCACTGCTAGATCTTATGTACCACGTTGTGGGGTGCAGAAAGTAAAAGCCACACCTGCAGGGAGGAGCAGACAGATAGGTGCCCTTAAACTGAATAATGGGGTATTCCATCCCATAGATGCCAT
>VWZK01009534.1:47480-70111 GCA_013396935.1 Baryphthengus martii | reverse complement strand
GCTGAGCAGAGAGGAAGGATCACCTGCCTTGATCTGCTAGCAATGCTCTACCTAATGGAGCCAAGGACACATTGCTGACTCATATTCAACTTGTTCACCAAGATTCCCAGACTGCTTTCCAGTCAATTGGCCCCCAGCTTCTACAGGTGAGGGGGGTTATGTGCCCCAGGCACAGGACTTTGCACTTCCCTTCACGAAACTTTATGGTTCCTGTCACCCCATTTCTCCAGCCTATCAAGGTCCCTCTGAATGGCAGCATAACTCGCTGGTGCATCAATCACTCCTCCCAGTGCAAACCTGAAGAGAGTGCACTCTGTCCCATCATCCAGATTGTTAATGAGGATGTTGAACAAGAGTGTCTCCTGTATCATCAGGGTACACCCCTGCCCTCCAGCTGGACTGTGCTGCTAATCATAAATCTTTTAGCTTGACAGCTCAGCCACTTCTTAGTCTACCTTGCACCACTTAACTAGTCCATACGTCATCAATTTGTCAGTCAGGGTGTTACAGAAGACAGCAGCAAAAGCCCTACTATAGCTGCGATAGACAGCAGGTAGGTATTTAGGTAGATGAATTCAAAATGCTGATCTGCTTGACTGATGGTAACCCAGCAAACTTTGCCTGGGGCAGCTGAAGATGTGCTCACAAAAATCTCCCTGCTGACAGTGCTCAGGGCTGCAAGGAGAAGAAAAAAGGCAGTCAGAAGTAAGTACAGACTAGAAATATACTTGGTGAGCTCAGCTCGTTACAGAGTGTAGGTAACTGAAAAAAATAACATCTTTTTCTTTCTTGAAGAAATTCAGTCCTCAATCTTCTCACTCTGCATTTACAAAAGGGTAACTGAGAGCCAAATATTGTTGGCATCTGAGATGGAGAAAAGAACAGTCAATCTTGCATGGAGTTTTATATGAGGACAGAAACTATTAGGCTGCAGTTCTTTAATAAGATTTATTTTTATGAAATTCCTGTGTGCTGCTATTATAGAAGGTAATACTTGCCAAGGGTTGTAATGCTGCCATTCCCGTCCAGCTCTTCCCCTCCATCAGCTCAACCCATTTCTTAAGCAGCTATGGTTCTTGTCAAGTATAAAAGCCTTTTTTTTTACGGTGCTTCAGAAATCTAACTATAGTAAAGAGCTATGGAGAGAAAAATCTTTCCACCTCCACCATAAAGTGTGAAAACCATTTGAGGGAGGAAAAAACCAAATTGCTAGCTATCAGGTTTTTGATGCTTTTGCCTTTTCAAGTGGATAATATAAATGTTCCTGAACACTCTACAGCTGTGTAGCAACATCTTCATTGCTCACCCAACTCCTGTAGTTGCTCTTAGGGAACAGAACAGAAAGAAGAAAAGGACCTGCTGATAAATTACTAGGGAGAGGGATCAAGCTTTTCTGAGTGGCTGAGAGAGATAGTCCAGCTAGCGACCAAAGTCATCACCTAAACACTACACTGGGTTATCTACAGTAATAACCCCAAATCAGGCTGCAAAGCCTCAGCACACATTGATCTCCCTCTAGAATTATGCTTGATCATGATGCATGATGACAACTGTCTGTTTTGTGGCTGTACCAGGCCTGAAGTCTCTGCTGAGGAACTGTGGGGCAAAAGCAAACAGTGGGATCTACCTTTTTGTCTGGATTGTTTGTTTTTTTTTGAGATTTCGTTATCCATGATAGTTTATGATGACTGTTGTCTTTTGAAGAACTGAAGATCTTTTATAGAATCATAGACTACCAGGTTGGAAGAAACTACAAGGGTCATCTGATCCAAGCTTTCTTGGAAAAAGCACAGTCTAGACATGGCCCAGCACTCTGTCCACCTGAAACTTCAAAGTGTCTGATGTTCGGAACTCCATCACTTCCCTGGGGAGATTATACTGGTGGCTGATTGTCCTTGTTATGAAAAACTTTCTTCTTGTATCTAATTGGAATCTACCTAAGGGCTCCTGGGCTTCTCTTGTCATCTGGGCTGCACAGCCCCTGCAAGATTGTTCTTTCCTGCAGACCCTGAGTCAGAGCCAATACAGTCTGAAGGAACAGGTTGTGCAAAGCTGAACACAGTGGGTAACACAGACAGTGCTGGATGGGAAACATCAGGTCAGCAAGTGTCTGGAAGAGGCAAAGGCTTGATCTTGCTCTCAGCATTGGCAGAGGTAACACTGCTCCTTTGCAGGGTCCCAGACCTTTGCTGAATGGGACCCCCAAGGGTTACTGTGAATATTTACAAATGCTGGGCAGCTGTTGGGCCAAACTCGCACCCCAAGGCTGGGGGAAAAAATGTCTTAAAAGATTTGAGATGAAGGTGGTCCCACTTGAGAAGAGGGAGTCCCTGTCTTAATCCTTAAACCAAACACTGCAGCATAGATGATTGCTGCAATGACTCAGAGCAGGGCTGGTTATGGCTGCAATTTAAATGGCAGAGAATCTCCATACTTTTCAAGACAAAAAAGTTTTGATTATGTCACTTTTCTCTTTCTGTGGCTGGTAGCGACACGCTTTGTTGCAGAAGGCTGGGGCAATGAGCACTGGCAGCTGCTAAACATGAGTGGTGAAGAAACGGCAATTGCCTTGTGCCGTGCCTGTTTGCCGTCATGCAAACAGACTGTGCACACATACATATATACACAGCCATGGTTGCTTTTTTTTCTAACAAATGCAATCTAATTAAAAATGCTGCTTGGCAAAGCAACCAGAAGAGGCAATGTGGTATGGGGAGCAGTGCCCTTGTTTTCTAGCCTGAGGGTTCGATTCTTCCAGAGGTTTGCAGAGTGACACCGATAAGTCAGCGCAGCGCTCTGCACTCCTGGTGCCCCTTGTAATTAAATCACCAGCTCCCCAGAGCAGAGGTGGCCTGTGTACAGATTTGAACAATGAGGCTTTTATCTTGTTGAGGTCCCTTGGCATTGCATTAATATAATTGTATTTGTCATATTATATGATTTAGTGCCACATCTCCAGGTCAGTTTTTAAGAAGAATGACCCTGTGATGAAGGGACATAGCTGAGGATGGGAATCTGAAACTTCTGGTCTGGATTTCTGTTACAATTTTGAGCTAAGCATTTATTCCTTCAATTGGCATAAAAGTCTGGCTGGCACAGGTTAGCCATCAGTGAACTGTGATTTGTAGAAATTCCCTTTAGATTGTTCCATTGCTATTGTTAATTATTTTGTCCCTGACTGTGACATAAATAATCCACTTAAACTTGTGGTATCATGTTCAAAAAAGAGGCTACATAACAAAGACAACATAAATTACCATTCATAACCAAATGGTATTCTTCCGTGGGTTTGAAGCTGAGAATGAACAGGCTGCTGGGCCACAGCAGGGAAGAGAGGGGATTTGCAGAGAGGCCCCATTTGGCAGCTCTTGGCCTGTATGAGAATAGATTTCACTGTCCCCATTTTGGGTTGACACATGCAGCTGAACTTCAAATCATCACTTCCTCTGTCATCTAAGATGTCTTCTGTGGTAGGAGAGCAGGAACAGCAAGTAAATACCATCCCATAAGCCCCAACACAGGCATCTGTGCTTTCCTAGAACCTCCTAATACAGCTAAGCCAAGAAATACTTGTCTGAACAAGCATGGTTGATTAACTGTGGATGTGCAGTGATTAAACCATGCTCAGGACGTTGGCTGAGTCTTTGGTCTATAGCTGTCTACAGCGTCTGCAGGTTGGCATATCCTTCACCATAGCCCAGTGTTTGCCCTCTGCTCAGAGCGTAGCTGGGCACAGCTGGGAGATGGAGCTGGAGGACACTGCTGCCAGCAGGCATGGTAGGCACGTTATCTTCAGTTGGGGGAGACAAAAGAGAGGTTTGGCCTTGGAGACAAACAACAATTCCTGACATATTTTTTTGGTAGTTGAGACAATTGTGGAGGAGGTTCTCCGTTAGCCAAGGACACCAGGTGAAAGCTGGAGGGGAAAATTGTACCTGGGCTGATCTTCAGAAGTTCCTCAGTAGACTCTGAATAGGGATATTAGAAAAACCTCCCTGGGTCGTCCTCACATGGGCCTCAATTGTTTCAGGTGTAATTACTGAGGCAGTTTAACAAAGCAAAGAGGAAGGCAAATCAAGTTTCTCAGAGCTTGGCCTTGCCTTATACGTGAAGCCCTTGCTTTGTGCAGACAGCAAAATGACAAATGAATGTAAACAGGCTAGTAACAGCTTTGCATCCCTCATTCCAGGTCTGAGTCTAAAAGCACTTCCTTGTTTGCCAAACCCCACTGTCTCCTCCGTTCCTCATCCTTCTCTTACATGATTTTTGCAGCCTTTTCTTGTCTTGTCTCGTGGTCTCAGCTCATGCCATAATTTACATACCACACAATTGCCTCCTGTTCGCTGTTCAGGAAAAGAAAGCTGAAATGTGTTTTGTTGCAGTTTTCCAGCAGTGGCAGCACTTTATCCTGGTTGCAACAAGGTAGGATAAGAATAGTGTCCATATTTGGAGCTTCCGTAGGTTCTTCATTTACTGTGATGAGACTAGTGCTCCATATGCGACACATACTGATACCTCTCTCCATCTTAAGTTTTAATGGGTAGTGCAAAACAGATGTTTCTAAGCAATACTTTTTCTCTTCATTGATATGGAAGGAAAACTGCATTATTTGGTATATCAATTCATGTGCAGACTGATGTTACAACCTACAGCTGCTACTTTCTTCCTTTCACTTGGAAATACTACTAGACAAAGGGTGACAGCTTGCCATCATCTCCCTGCACTGTCTTCCATACATAGGCATAATTGAAATGATCTTATCAATGATTCATGATGCTTGTTCTGATTCGTTTGTTAATTGGAACATAAGAGATTGTCTTGTAAACAAACTACTATTTTGCAAGATATTCTTGTGTTGGAAACACTGAGCCATGCACCAAATCATTGCAACTTGTGGTCCACCAGCTCTCCATTGATCACCTTGAAAACTCATGAGTTAGTTGCTGGGAATTCCAGATTCGTTAAAGCAGAGATAGTAAAGAAAGATTCTAACTTTATATGCTGGAGGTGAGAGGAAAGTATGAAGTAGAAATATGTTTGACACCTCCAAAAAGAATCCTAGGTGTACTAGACAGCACAGCCAGGCCTTGCTTCCTGTTATTTCCTTATACTCTTTGATTTTCTTGTGTCTTTTTCTACAGAAGAGATCCCAGGCTCACAATTTCCTCTTCTTTGGATGTTGGAGATTTGGGTTTGAATCCCCTCAGGCAGAGGAGGGAACTGAATGGGGAATGCCACATCTGGGACAGGAATTGGGTGCATAGCCACTGCTGAGTTTTACACAAGATATTGCCTCCACAGTTTAGGTACTTCAGGGCCAGGCTGCATCTGGTTGCAGAGTCACAGACCGAGACTGGCCTCTAGTTTCTACTTGAGTCCCACTCTAGACAAGAAGATCTTTCTTGAATTCAGTTGCAAGAGCTGAGGGTTTTTTTCATACAGTGATTTTTGTCAGCTTTCCAGATCCATGAGTTGTCCTTTCCAAACCAACCAGGCTAAATGCTGGTTTCCACTGACCACCTGTATATGAAATCTGAAAGAATTATTCATCTCTTTTTTTGAGGGAGCTTAGCCATAAAAAAAGCAGCTCTGAATTTCTTTAAAATAATGTGCTCTTTGTTCCTCATGTCTAATGTCCTTGCCTGCAAATCCGAGTTCATGTATGATACGATGAAATGGAGATTTGTTGTTGGATGGTAATTTCTATGCAAATCTTAAAAGTCTTATTCTGTTAGAAAACTCAAAACAAACTTGCCATTGGAAAGTAAAAAACAAACATTCTGACATTTTTATTTTCATCCTGTGAACTATCTCAGGAAAATCTCTGGCATTAAAAGGCATGGATAGCTCAGCCTCCTGATGCTGAGGAGTGTAGGGATATCTGCCTTTCACTGTGAGAAAGGAGAACCCTGATTGATAGTAATCCGGCTGTACAATCTGTTTAGGGATGATCTGCTCAAAGACTTGCAGCGGTTTAAAAAATCCTGAAAAAATAAATCTTACTCCTAAAGTCTCTAGTTCATCCCTTTGTCCTATTAGTATGATGGGATGGTATTTGGACTCCACCTGAACCCACCGCTGACACCATCTGTCTCGATGTGAGGGCCAGAACTCAGAACGCATATGTACGATTTTATTTCCCCTAGCTAAGTGGAGCATTTATGAATTAATGTCATTGTAGAGTTATTGACTCTCAGCTGGCAATGGCTGCTTGGAAAGGTATGTTTAGCAATTCATCTCATTTTGACATTTCTGTGGCTGCACCAATAGAAGATGTCTTTCCATATTCATAGTCAAAAAAGAAGTCCACTGCTCAGTTCATTCACAGTTGCTCCAGTGTGCATCCTGACATCACTGCAGATACATAGACTCCACATCCTTACGGGCCTTTATCCCATTAAATAAAATCACAGAGAAGTTTTCATTTAATTGCTAATGTGCTGTAGATAGGTTACAGTTTGTCCCTGAAGTGTGCAATTTAGAAATCAATCACATATTAAACATGATTAGATTAATGTCATTGTGCACCTGCACCCTTGCAGAATATTAAGTTAAGTTAACTTGTGTTGATGTTGCCATACACACTCAATGTACAAGGACGAAAAAATGATGAATAATATTTCAGGAATGTAATAACTCAATGAATGTCTAGTTTATAAGCCTGGTTCTTCTTGTGATGGATAGCAAAAGGTGTTTAAAGTGTCAGCACCAAATTGGCATGCAGAGAACATATTATCTTCTAATCTAGGGAGATAAACCCATCATAGAGTGGGATGCTTCAGACTCCAAGGAGCCTAATTGTACCCTCCTGTCCTGTTTCTGCTTCTCTCTCTGGGGATCCCAGAGTGGCAATTCCAAGGACTGTGGAAGATAAGGCTGTCTTGTGATGCAGTACGGATTCAGCTGTTGTGCTTCCATTATAGTGAGTCTTACCACCTTGCCTTTTAGTACCAACAAATGTACGGAGTTGCCTTGTGGAAGCCCTGTCATGCTTAATTGAATCATAGAATCTTTAAGGTTGGAAAAGACCTCTAAGATCATCAGGTTCAACCATCTGTGCCTCTTAGAGCATTTCTCCTATTTGCAGAAGGGCTTGGGATCCAGTGGAAGGATATTGTTTTGAGAGGGATACAGGACACTAGATCTGTAGCCCAGATGATTTACCTTTAATGTCTGAGAACAGTACAGAATGTCCCTGGCTGCCTCAGTTTATCTGAGCATATGTTCTCTGCAGTAATTTATTGGAAGATGTTAATGTGTGCCTTGCTCCAGAGGCTCTCCTATGTGAAAAAAAGTTAACTCTGGTAAGTCCAAATGCAGCTCGTTCTGTGTGATCATACTCGATCTCAGTGGCTAACAAGGCATCAACCGCAACCAGACAAATGTGGAGGAATATTCCTGTCCAAGGCAGATGGAAAACACTACTGTGTAGAGAGGCTGTGTGGTTTTGGAAATACTCTTCAAGGAGCAAGCAGTATGTGCTGTCTTGTTTTTTAATAAGCGTAGCCTCTAGCAATACTTAATTTTCATAGCATCAGTCTACCATTATCTGATTTCAGGGCAAATTGCTTAGATCTTTGCCAGAATTGACTGTGCAGTTATGAAATGGTGAAGACTAAGGCAATCATGAAATTACACAGGGCATGAGTTGAAGGCCTGAAAAGAGTTTTCAAAGACCCCTTCATTTTCACCTGCTCTAAATGGAAAGGTCAGACTTGGCAAAATACTTTTCCCACTGGGCTTTCCTGGGAGAGTATGCATGGACTCAGTTTGGATGAAACTGATAAAAAATGTAGTTAGGGCAAGACTCTGTAAAGGTGCCCACAACAATTTATCTGAAAGCTGGGTGATGCTTCATGGCTTTCAGATGAGTTAACATAACGTTACTGGCCTGTCCAGGTAGTGCTATTGAGGAAGCAGTACCAGCCGCTGTGGGAATTTCATCCTAAAATGTGACAAGAAGTCACGGTGGAATTACCTTTGGTCACGACAGAGTCCACATGGCTCTGGGCCAGTGGAAACTCTTTCATGGGAGTTTCCAAAACTGATGAATTTCACAGAAAACTGAAGGCTGGCACAGTGATTCCTGTCAGGTACAAACTGCTGACAAATCTTATTTGTATATACATGGATGATCTATCAGGTTAGACATCTTCCTTCCCTGTGCCTCATTCAACAATTTGCTTTGAAATCTGCTTTAGGTATGAACAAATAAAACTTGCAGTGAAGCAAAACGGGTGTTGGAGCTGTACCTCATCAGTTACTCCACAGGAAATGCTCATGGCACAGAGGAGTCTGTGTGTGGTCAACAGTTCTCTCCAGAGGAAGTCCTCCGAATCAAGAGGATGTGCTGATCAGGTCAGGCCAGTTCTGCTTCTGTGCATGTCCACAGCTCTTGACAGCTGGAGAACTTAAACCAGCTGAGAGCATGAGTTTAGATGGCACTTGAGTGCAGCATTGCACTGGTTATGATTTGGATGTGGACACCTCTGCTCTGTCCAAACCCTGCTGGAGGTACCTGTCTTACTGGATTGTACCCTTAGGTGTTGTTTCTAGTGGCATATTCATATACGTGCGTATATATTGTTATTTAGATATTTAAAAATCCAATCTAAGTAAATGATGTTTCTGCAGGTTAACCTGTCCAAGACTGACATCTACTGAGCCACATGCAGTAGCAACTAGTGTGTTACAGCACCGCAATCTCACATGACCAGGGCAGTTTAATGCCAGTGTGCCCAGGGATCCCCCAGAAAAAAAGGCAGGGCCCTCTGTTAAAATCCACACATACAGCAGTCTAGTGCAAACGTGGTTTGAGTCACGATTCTGAGGGAAGTGGAGCTGGTTGCTCATTTTCCCTGGGGGATTGGTATATGCTCTGGTTCTGCTTCAACATTTCATGAAGTCTTTCTAACCCAGGAAGAGCCAATATCTGATTCCACTGTTTTGCACAAGTAACAGGCACTTCACAGCAAAGAAGGTGCAAATTACAAAAAACGATAACCCACTTAGGCTTCACCAAAGGAATTCTGAAATGGGCAACACATTGGAAAGTGTATTCCCCTCCTCTCCCCTCTTTTTTTTTTTTTTTTTCAAAGTGGTTAGATGGAACATTCAGTCTGAATGAAACACAGAAGGAACAGATTTTGCTAAAGGTTGCTGGGCTTCTGGTCTGGCGAGATGGAATTCACAAAGGGCTCAAGTGCTGATACCACATTACCATCACCCCTGAGAAAGATGGGTGAGAAGCAGTTCGATAAAATGCTTTTGCCCATACAATAAAGGAAATGGTGAGACGCAGAGGTTTTCAAAAGACAAGATGGTGCAAACCTGTCATCAGATCTGCCTCATCTTTGCTAAGGCTGTAGCAATAGCTTTCTTTTTAAAGGAGCAGTTACCAACCACCTTTGAAAGCTGTTCCGGTCAGTTAAGACAAACAAACAAAAAACAACTCAAACCAAAGAAACCTCAGACTACTATTTTATTATTAATGACAGACATTTGCCTCTTGTCAGCCAGATGTGCAAAAAAAAAAAAAAGAAACCACCCTCAAAACAAACCCCAAATCAACCAATGAGATCTCTCAACTGTGAGATAGGAGGGATTGCTAATTTAATATATGATGCCCTAACTAGAGGTCTGAGAAGGAATTGCTCACTGAAGGGGGTTGTACCTGTTAAATTAAACAATAGCAGGTCATTATCCTTTTCTAGTTCAGTACATTCTTGTTTCTGCTGTGACATACACAGCCTTACTGAAAGGACAGCTCAGGGATATGAACAGAAATAGTCCGTCCCCAAAAATCCTGGTTTTTCTTAGCTGCTATGCCTTACCTCTTCCAGACAGTTTTATCCCCTTTCTACAGCTACAGCGACCTTGGCCGCAGAGCCAGCATGTTTCAGATACTGCCTTTGGAAAAGGGCATACCTTTTGTTAGCAGCTTGGTGTTCTGTGGCAGCCAGCCGCCTGCCGGGAGTGTCACGCAGAGAGAGCTGGGACACCCTCAGAGGCACCAACTGCTATAGAAGTTGGAGACCCCTGTTCATTTCCCATTTGTGTGACTGGGAACTGTTCAGGGTCAATATTTAATTGGTGTAAGATCAGCACACACAAGACAGGTAGCACTTTAGCAAAGTACCAGTTCCTTGCTAAGGGAGATATTCCATAAGCTGCAGCAGCATATAGTTATTATGTGGTTTCTTAAGCCTGAGGTCTTTTGTTTAACTTTCATGAAAAAAACATTTGATATCAAAATGTATTTTATTCTCAACAGGGTAGTTAGAATGCTCTGTGTAGCCCTGATTAACATTTCCATTTTCGCTTGCAGTCACAGAAAGTCATTTCATCTTGCTCTATCTGTCAGTGGACAGGAAATTTTACTTCAAGGTTTGTGAAAAATTGCTTTGTACAAAAAAGAGACGTTTCTGATTAAAGAAAAATCTCTGCTAAAATGAGCAAGAGGTCCAATGTAAAACATATTTCAAATCTGGTTCAGCACAAAAGCTTTGTGGTTAACTGAATTAGGAAAACTAGAATTTTTTTTTTTTATTTTTTTTTTTTTTAATGCCAGGTAGAGCAGATGGTG
This sequence comes from Baryphthengus martii, assembly GCA_013396935.1. Classification (NCBI taxonomy): domain Eukaryota; kingdom Metazoa; phylum Chordata; class Aves; order Coraciiformes; family Momotidae; genus Baryphthengus; species Baryphthengus martii. The sequence continues at coordinate 59,526 of VWZK01009534.1, read as the reverse complement.
CTAAAATTCCTCTTCAGCTTGTCTGGAGCGAGAGCATTTCAGTTCCAGCAGTCTCTTCACAGTGTCTGCAATTGTACGCTCACCATGCACCTTGTTATCTCGGGTGCGGATGTTGACTGTTTCACTTGCCTTCTCCTTTTCACCAACAACTAGAAACATTCAAGATGCAAAGGAACAAACTTAACATCTAGCAAGCACTTTTTTCCCCTTGATTTCCTTAAAACTTAGGCATATTAAAAAATTCTTCAAAGCTTACTAACCAACACATGAAATCCTTCTTTGGTCCCCTCCTAGTCCCTCCCTCCGGCCTTAGGTCTGTAACAGCCAATAGCCTTTTTTTAATCTCCCATCATTTAATAGGTTTTAGTATGTTATGAACAGCAACTTAGCACAATATAAGTAAAGTAAACTTAGTGAGTCCACCTTGACTGACTTCTTACTGGAGAGAAACACACAGTAAAAATCAGAAGTAAACATCGAGTACTCCATAGGCAAAGATCAGAAAGGCAACTCAACTGTAAATAACCAATAGATATTTGTTTTCTTTACAGAGACAGCAAGACAATCTCAAAGCTATTTTACTTAAACATTAAGATACAGATATCTAGATGACATATGTATGTCTCATTACTAATACAAATTTTATGCAATATACGTGGAGGTTGCTGCAGGAGATTATGTTTCTCTGGTACTCCATCTACATTCAGTGGGACAACTCTTTGAAACAACCTCTGAGCACAAATTAGGTGAGACTTTTTCCTTGATAGGCTGATCATTTGTTTGTGGTCTTGAAGGTAAAATGTGTTTGCGTCTTATCTGTATCATACGCTTCTACCTATTTCTCTGAGAGCAGGGCTCCTCTGTCAGTGACTCCTTCTAATCTAATGCATCCCAGACAGCTTTAGGGTCGATGCTAGAGCCTTAGTTTATATGACAAGACTAATGTGATTCTTCAAATCACGTGCTTCATGATTAGTTTCTAATTGTCCCTGCATCACCCTCTGGTGGAAGAGTCTTCTCCGGTGCATGTGTGTACAGCTCAGAAGTGCCCCACAGCTGAATGCAGGGGCAATACAGTACTTCTTTCACTATACTAGAAAGAAGAGCATAAATTATTGGGAGAGAGGGGATGGAAAAATCTCTTAACAATCTTGACTGACAAAAGGCAAGAGATTTTATATATGTCTCCACATTGCTGACCAGCAGCAGTAATGCCCTGGGCCACAGTGACCTCATTTCAGTGAAGCTGTACAAGCCAGCAACACCAATCATGCAGGCAGGAGAGTCTCTCAGGAATGGAGAGTCTTAGGAACAAAGTGACCTAGAGCACTGACTACCACTCTCTGCCTTGCTTGCAGCAGAAAGATCAAAATCTATAATCTATGCAAGAAAGTCAGCAAGGACAAGGTAGCAAAAATACATTACCCAGAATAAAGTTATACTGTGCAAGTTGAGCATTTCTGATCTTCTTGTTCAGTGTACACCCAGGATCTACATCAACATCTGCCATTAATCCAGCATCATGGAAGTGTTGCCTGACCTAGCAGAAAGAGTATTTAAACCGTCACTGTGGGGTATTCACGGCAATGAACTACTTATGACTTGTAGAATTCAGCCCTAAAGCAAAGGTACTGTCATTGGCTCAGGTGTTGGAGATGAGCCCAGTTCAAGGAATGAAAGCAGGTCAGCTATCATGCAAGTTCACACACACTCAATAACTAAGTAGTGATGTGAAAAACTGATCTTCTGGGCTGAATACTGGCTTCAGTTTGATACTGTAAAAAGCAGCAGGATGGTGAAGCTTTCTGATTATTTTTTTCTTATTTTGCAGACTATTTTATTTCTGTATAATGTGCTTGAAAACATTCAAGGAGAAGGTATGCTAGATGCTAAATATACAAAGACCATTCTTCAACTTTCTTACTCTTCTGCAAGATGCATATGGCTATGGGAGACTAGAATCTGAAGGGCAAGACAGCTTTTGAGCTACAGAAAACCGCTACATTTTCTAAAAATAAAAGGCTCACGAAGATCAGCATTTGTTATTTAGATATTTAAAAATCTATTTCAGGTCCTCTTTAAGATAGATCTACAATTTCAACAACTAATAGCCACTGTGATCTAAAAATGATACAATGTCACATGCAAAGACTTCTAACATTTATTTGGGATAAATACTATTAATCATTAGTAACCAAATATCTCAGCTAAATACAATATACTGAAAAAAAGTCCCAGAACCATACACATCACCTTTTGCGCGTACTCATCACACGTTGGTCCCACTGGTACCACCATTACCTGCTGTGGGGACAGCCAGAGCGGCCTTCAATAAACAAACAAAACAAGTTTATATAGCTTTCGGTATTTTTTTTCAATATGAAAAATCCTCTTAGCAGATTAGGACTAAAGTCTACAGGAAAGATTCATAAAGCCAGCCGCTTAGATTGGGTTCAGAGGTGAAGACAGCCCTATACTTGTTACAATTTCACCCCCAAAAAGAACTGTGTCTAAAATAACTGCAGTGCGGACAAAAGCAATTTTTGACCTGAAGATTCAAGTTGTGTCTACAACAGACAACAAATCATAATTGAGTTGTCGAGCTTATTACTAACTACTCATGGGAAAACATTTACTTTTGAGTCTTGTTACAATCAGAGAGGTCATCCCCATCAGGTATTACACTGCGGGAGCTAAAGGAGATGACACACATGACTCACTGCAAGGAAGCCCAGCTGCAAAACTGAAGTTGGAAGACATATATACCTTGGGCAGACAAGCTGTGTGCTGCACCTGCACGAGTGGTGTCATGTAGAGGATACCATATCTGACTTTATTTAACAGCTAAGAAAGGTGGTTCAGAAGGAATTGCGCTATGGTACATTTATGCAATGTCTCTGCAGCAAGCAAGTCCAACAAACTCTCTTAATTATTGAATATTTGGAGCTACTTTCTCTTCCACATAAAGTGTTTGCTCAAACTGGAATAATAAATCTGCTTTTCAACATTACCATTTGCCTCCATAGTTTTCTGTTAGAATTGCAATCATTCTCTCCACAGATCCCAAGATAGCCCGGTGAATGATAACTGGTCTGGTCTTGTCGTTACCATCATGGCTGTGAAGAAAGGTGCGGGGTTTTTTTAAAACCTAAGGTTTTTTTTCTGTTAGTGACAGGAAAGCCAGATTATATAGCAATTAAAACCACGAAACTCTGCTCACCTGACAAAAGTGAGGTTAAATCTGACTGGCAGCTGGAAATCGAGTTGGATTGTTGCACATTGGTGGTAGCGGCCAATGGCATCTTTAATCTGAATGTCAATCTTAGAAACAAAAAGAAACAAATTTTATTACTACAGTTTAAGATACAAGTATGGCCCTCTGAAAGGAAACTGTTTTAAGATGGAATGTTTCACTCGGTGCAGAGAACTATATGTGATTTTAGACAATACACTTTTATTTCAGCTCTCATTAGGAGTTAAATGATTTGCAAGTTCTGAAGCAAAAACTGTTAAGAGCTAAAACCGAGGGAATAAGCAGACAGACCTTTCAGGGGGAACTAAATGCAATACCTCAGACTACTTTTTGTGAGTTTCAACCCAGGACTTGCACGGGCCTTTTCACTGCCTGAATTCCGCAGTACGTAGATGCAAGGGCAAGATCAGAACTGAACGTGTTTCGCCACAACAGAGATTTCTTCAACCTCAAACTGGCAAACTAATGCTCCTTTATTATGCAGCATTTTAACACTTCATAGCTTATGTCACAAATTCAGGGCATGAACGCGAGATGAGAATCCTATTGTTAAATACTACACTTCCCAGGAGGGATCATACTGATCAGATACACTTGTTCCAACTATATCCACAGTCAAGTCTATTCTTTCTATTGCTTATGATAGAATTTAGACAGAGAGATGGACAGAAAACAGTAGATTTTAGAGTCCTGATCTTATTTATTTATTAAATTGTTCTCTTATTCATCAGTTCACCAATAACTATATGTTGGAGCTTTACACCTTATTTTATTTTGTGTATCGAACAAACACATCAGTGTTTTCATAACTCAGGTTCTAAATGTCCTTCAATTTTCCACTGAGAAGCCAGAGTTTACCACAGCTCAGCTACTCACCAAAGAGCTTCTATCAAAATAAATTATTTACAACCTTATTTCATTTTAAATCACTCAGCTAAAAAGTAGAAAACAAATCCAAGCAGTTTAAAAATACTTTAGATGTAGAGCTTAATTTAAAAATGTAAATTTAACTAGAGGCCATTAAAATCACTGTAAAATGCTACATGTTTGCTGGCCTCACTTTGGCTACCATGTACAAGGAGCAAGTATAAGGTTAATTAAGGGTAACAAAAGTTCCTGTATTTGTCTTCTCTCAAAACAACTGAGGAAATTACTAAATCTTGTATCCATTTCACGTAATGAATGATTACCTGCTGTAACACCTTTCACCTACAACCTACAAAATGAAATTGATTCAATTAGGATATGAAGAGAGAAATCAGAACCAGCTTACTAGATGACTGAACATAGACATAAATGTAGTGCAGGTTTATTAGGGAAAGATTTACTGTAATTTTGTAAGGCTCTCCATCCTTATGCTCAAAGATACCAGGAAATTTCTAGAAAGCCCTACTTATCTGTGCAAACTGAAGAGATGGCTTTAAAAAAAAAACCACAACAAAATCACAAAATCAACGCAAGAGGCTTTTGAAAATACCAAAACTAACCAGCAACTCACTGCAGCTAGAAAATTGTGCCAGTGAAAGCAGTATTTTAAAAAATTTGTTTTACAAGTAAGTTTAATTTTCTTTTTTCTGATGACAGCATTCACTTACTGCCCAAAAGATTATTTCTACTGCAGCACTTGCTGTGGCGATACAGATCTCACAGTGCCACCTTCTGTTCGTGTCTTTCACTAAACCAACCAGCTTTGTTTAAGCAGCAGACAAATAGTTTACACATGTAAACTGAGTTTAATTAATGGAATACATATTAAAGCTATGTGAAAACCAGGGTCACAGAATATTATATAGTATATATACGCGATATATACACACTATATATACCTTCTTAAGTATGTCAGAGATTACGTATCTGGAAAACCACAAAATCACAGCTGTACAGCACCTTAAAATGGTATTAGATATCCATAAAAAAATCCCCTTTTCCTAAACCCAGCCTTTATGAATCTCCGCTTGTACCAGGTAATCAGTTTAAGAATCAGTTTTGTTCTGTATCCTCCAGCCAAACCTAAACAGTATCAGTGGTTTAGAAATGCATACTGATACTGAAAAACTTAGTTGTTACATTAGAAGGGAATCTGCAGGAAAATAAATTAAAAATAAAAGATATTTTTAACAAGATGATGAATAAAATCCCAAGAGCATCACCATACTATTTTCCTTCCCTTGCTCATAACAAGATACAAAACCCATTTTTTATGTATTAACAGCATTTGACATCCATCCATATTTGTTTAATTAACTATTAGCAGAATGTTAACTAGATGCAGACTTTGACTTGATCAGGTATCTAATCTGAAGCCATCTGGCAAATACTCTTCACATACAGATGCCCAACACTTGTTCTATGGAAGGCAACATTTAGCATAATTTTGTAAACACATGAAGACTTTGGGTCTTTTTCCGCTCATCTTCTATACTGCAAAGAACAGTATTTGCTCACTACCCATACTGACAAGATTACTTCAGTATCAGTGGAATGCAAAGAACTGTGTGACTTGGCTGCCTCATCCCAACAGATTTAAAAACTAACCCATCTGGGGATTAGCAACACACTTACCTTAGGTCCATAGAAAGCTCCATCTCCAGGGTTTAACTCCCACTTCTCACCAAAGTCATTGAGGCTGTTCTCGAGTTGCTAGAAATGAAGGACACGTACACAGCGTTTTGCCATCAGTTGCTGTCTTTCCACATTACAGCATCAGGTCACCCTACTGCTAGAGAAGTGCCAGTAACAGTGCTCAGTACTTCTCAGTTACTGCTGCAACTCATTTATTTTCTGAAAATGGGAAGTTCTGGAAGAGCCCCAGCTAAAAAAATCACATTTGTTCGAATTTAAACAAACAGAATGAATGCATTCATTCTGGAGAAGGCCAAACAAGCAGTGTCAGCCAATACAGAAGACATTTTTAGATTCAAAGTTTGTAGATAATACTGAGAAGGGATCCACCCTGATACATCTAATGTCTCCCCCTGTCCTATCTTCTCCCAGCACTGCACCTGAACAGGCTAACCCCCATCCCCTTAATCATGAAAGCAACCAGCTTGTGGAAGATGGCTCTAAGTCTTATTTACAGGAACTGCCAGAGTTGGTTCTCCTCCTCTTTCTTTTTTTTTAAATTAGCACACAAATACAAGGAAGTGAGGTAATCTGACGTGGAGAATGCTTCTCTATGGAGATTAAGCTATTTACAGCAGCCAGACGGAACTGAAAACAGTTATTAAAATTATGTTGCTCATGTCCAGCCATCGCTGTACCTTCCAGGATGCAGTATGTTCTTACAGGACTTCCAGCTGCAGCCTTGCTTTCGTAGAAAAAGTTAGTAAGATTACTGTTTACCTTTTCAGCTTGATTCCACACTTCAATATCTCCCAGGAATTTTTCAGGACGAGTGGAGAGATTCAGTTTAAAGGAAAATCCAAAGACATCATACACAGTACGCAAGAATTGCAGACAACTCTTTATCTCCTCTTCAATCTTCATGAAAATAGAAATAAAGTCTCAAATACAGAAAAAAAATCAGTTGATCTGATCTTAATGCTCGATTTCATTTAACAGCAGCCCGTACCTGCTCCATAGCACAGAATATGTGAGCATCGTCCTGCTGGAACCGACGTACTCGAGTGAGCCCTGTAAGAGCTCCTGACAGTTCATTGCGATGCAGAACGCCAAAATCAGCCAACCGTAACGGCAGCTCACGCCAGGATCTTGGACGATGATCAAACATAAGGCTGAAGGAAAAGTTTATTATTTGAAGCTCATCCAGAAATCAAAATTCTGCAAAGAACAACCAATGACAAGCAGCCAGTACCTAGGCAGATGCCCATAATGCCAATGATGTAATCTGAATGTAACTATCATTCATACTAGCTTTGTCAAGAAGACAAATGCAGATATCCTTTTATAGCTGGTAGGCTTCCCCCACCTCACAGAGAAAAGGTAACACAGCTCCTAAAACCTGAATACCACGAAATTGGCAATACTCCAGTATCTATTTTGGGGTATCCAGGTTTTACGGTATCAAGGTAAGCTTCAGGTTTTAAATACAGTCATTTCTCAGTGTCTCAAGTAAAGAGAGCACATAGATAACAAGACTTATAATTACATCACTCCTGATAGCGTATCACATCTGCATACCTGAGGACATCCACCTTTGCAAATGAGCAGGAAAAAGAAACACCTTTTTTTTATTATTTTAATCAGCATCATCTTTGGTAAACTGGATTTGCTATATATTTACCAGTGTCCTGGACAATTCATAGGCTTCAGAGCAAAGATTTCTTTCTCCACTTCAAAGGAAAACATGTTGTCACTGTAATGCTGCCAGTGCCCTGAAGTCATCCATAGCTTGCTATTGAAAACATTTGGAGTGACAACCTCCTGGAATCCACGTTTTCGATACTCGCTCTGAAACAACAGTCCCAGTACATAAAATAACTAATAAGGCAAACAGAAGTAATGGTACTCAGCCTACAATCTGCAGCCATAAAAATAAATGGTGCCGTACAAAAGTCCATGAGGGAGAGGAGGGAGGGGAGGGAATTCAAGGCAGACATGCCAGGATACATCCCTTCCACCAGCACCACCCCTCCCCCAAACATTTCCTCTGTGCAAGAAAAACAAGTTTCCTCCCTGCAAGCAAAGCAGTAGTCTCTAATTATTCAGTGACACTTGGTAGTACACTGCAGCCCAAATATACAATAATAAGACATTTTAAATATTACAACAGGAAGATCAGGATTTTTTTTTCTACATATAATTTCATAACAAATAGTTCTACAAGACAAAATTTAATAAGTTTATTAAAACAAATCAATACGCATCAGCAGGACAGCTGTAGTAAAGTATCATTATCACTGCTTTAACTGCACATATTAAGTACTGATAAAAACATAACTTAGCAGAGGTTGTGAAAAGATCAATTCAGAGAAATCAGGTTTATTTAGTTCTTAGGCTTACAGAACATAGTGATTAAACTAACTTGAAATGAAGGGCTGTTAATACTGCTATATGTAGCACGCTGTTACATACTTTTCCAAAATTAAGCAATTTCTTCTACAAGATTTCCAAAAGACACTACTTACCCGGATGAATTCAATTAATGTGTTAAAAATGTAAGCTCCTTTTGGCAGGAAAAAACAGCTACCAGGGCTAAGCTCGTGAAAGAAAAACAGTTCCTGGTCCTGCAGAAAAATATTTGAAAAGCTAAGTATTTGTACATCACCTTTTTCACTTCAATTTCACAAATGAATTACTACTGATTGGGCATCACTAATCGATGTTCGGCTGTTTTGTTGTTTGTTTTTTTTTTAATAAAATCTAAAAGCAAAAAAGCAATACAAATAGATCAAATGCTTTTTTACTAGTATTTGTATATCCATCAGTACTTACAGGGGAAGGGGATTGTTCAACTTCCTGTTTCACGACTCATGCTCCAAAACTTCACATTTTTGTGTAACTTTGGTGTCTCCACAGCTCCCTTTGTACACTGACAAGTAATATTTAGCTTGGCTTCTGCAGCTCACTAACTATCTGTACGTGAACTGAATGTGTGAACTGTAGTTGATGAATGGTGTGACAAACTGCATATGCTTGAGCATTGCATAGGACGAATTCTTCTGTACTTTTTCCTGGTGTCCTAGTAGCAGACCTTGTAACAGCATTCAGGATTATCAACTATCTAAGAGAGGTCTACATCTAACAAAAAAAAAACAAAAAAACAAACCACAAGAAAAACCCCACAACCAAAAAAACGTAGAACTGCACTATGGATTCTGAAATCACACAGAGGAACTGTGAGCTAACAGGCTGCAGCAAACTGCATAGGCCTGAACACTGCCGGCAGATTGAATTGTTCATGTTCTGTTTTCATTGATTCGTGGAATGAAGATGCAATCGTGTTTAAAACAGTGAAAAGCGTATAGAGAAGTTATTTCCTTCAGGACTTTTGGTGTTCTCCATAAGAAAAATACTTGACTTTGCAACTCCACTGAAAATACATTCGTGTCACATCTTGGCTGTGGCAGCAAGTGTATCCTCTCTCTTTGAGAAGCTTCTAGCTAAGGGGTTAGATCTGCACAGTGTTTGTGAAATACACTACCATAAAAACTGTCTCACCCGCCCAATTTTTCTGTGATCTCTGTTTTTAGCTTCCTCCTGGAACTTCTCCCATTCCTTCAGCATTTTTGCATCTGGAAATGAAATTCCGTAGATCCGCTGAAGGGATTCCATATCAGCCTTGCCTTCCCAATAGGTAGAAGAATTCTGCATGCAAAAGATAAATGAAACAATTAAGAAAAGGAGGAGCCTCCAAGTTTTACTGCTGTTGTGTGCTACGAAAAAGCGTGCCATTACCAATAATCACTGTACTTAATGTAGAACCACTAAAGCATAAGGAAAGTTTTAATCTTAAATTCACTGAAAAAATCCAGAAAGAACAGAACATCTAAAAAATGCTTCAAGTTCTCTCTTGTCTTTTTTTTTAAGCCTATTTGCTCTTTTTGTAGCCATCCTATTCCAACTGTTTATTCACTCAGCTGTAGCGATCAGCTGAGCAAAAACTATGAACTCTAACTGATACAGTTCAACCAAGCCTTAAGCCACACTCATGCACTGATCTGTGCTGGAAGCGCAGGTGCTGACCACCTAGTCGGGCTTCACAGCATGTGAATATCATTCTATCACACAATCCTTTCCCAATTTGTTACACTGAGTTTTTGGCCAGGTTACTGATTTTGCGGCACGTTCTGGAAAAAGCCATGGCTGTATTGCCCAAAGACAGGAACACATTTCAGTTAAAACATTTGCCTAAGGAAGTTTCAGCACTTACCTTATGAATTTTTATGGTCTTTATCTTGCCAGTATGCCTGACATGAGGGCCTCTGCATAAATCTATCAAGGGACCACACCTAAGAATAGGGAAATGTTCATTTGGTATATTTCATCCTAGAAAGCTATATTCAGTGACATGAGATGCACACATAATTACCTGTATACTGTTGTAGTTGGAGTATTAACCTTCTCATTCAGGATGCGACACTTGAATTTATTATACTGAGAAGAAAAGCAGCACACAGGTTTGTTAACTCCTTGTTGAGCAAGAGAACTGTCAGCAATTTAAATTATTTGCAAACCTGACGCTACACTGCACGAAGAGGATTATAAATGTCAGACACACACAAAGATAGTCACGTAGCCGAGCAAGCTGCCCAGAAAGCAAGTTGTACAGTCTCTGTCCTGAGAATTTTTGAAGGCCCAACTGGACAGGCACTGAGAAACTTGGTCTGATTTCAGTGCATGTCCTGTGCATGAGACTGGACTGGAGACCTACAAAGCTACCTTCCAGCCTAAACTACACTGTGATGCTCCTGATGTCCTAACAGTTAAAACTGAGTAATGTCCATTTCAGGAATGCCAGAGAATTATTTGTGGCTAGGTGATGAAGAGATAGGATGAGCTTTTAGCATTGCTTGGACTTTCTCCACAGCCCTCCTTCTAAGAAATACTTTAAGAAGCTTTCTGAATATATCACTACATGCACTTACAGTACCACCACAGGATTTTACTAACAGTCTAATATAGGCATATAACATTACTGCACATAAAAACCTGCAAATTTGTGGGAAATAAATGAAGAATGTGAATTCAAAGATTTTTCCAAGGTCACCCAGGGGAAGACTCTCAATTCTTACACTTGCAGAAAATCTAAAGCACATTTCTGAGAACCTAGGAATCACACCTTCTCTCTCTTTTTTGCTAAATATCACAAATGAGCTTACAAGAATCTGTAATTTTAAAAAGTTCATTTGATATACCTTCCTCTGCCACTGACACAGCATGCAGCTGAAGTTAAAAATACTTACAGAATTAACTGTGTGGTGCTAGGAACAGCCTTCTAAAACAGCCTACCTTAAACATTTCAAGTAGTGTTTCCTTCTTAACTTCCAGTCTTTCAAAGGCTTGTTTTTCCTTCATTATCTTTTTGCATAATGTTTCCAAAGCAGAGAAATCATTACTTGATACACCCCTAAAATAAACACACAGAAAAAAAGTGAATCATTCTTGCTTTCACTTGCAATTTCTGATCCAGTTGCAATGCACTAGCTTGTGGATGGGACACGCTGCAAAGAACTGCACTACTGCAGATGGCTTTGTTACAGAAACAAGTAGATATAATTTTTCTGACTGCCATCCCCCCAGCTCCTGAAAAAAAGAAAAATACAAAACCTACCCTTCCTCAAGGAACATATCATAGTAAAATCCATTTTCTATTGGTGGGCCATAGCACAAACAGCCACCATAGATCCGCTCCATAGCTTCACCCATTATGTGAGCACTTGAGTGCCAGTAAACCTAATGGAAGTGAAAAAAAAGAAGGGATCAGTGCGAATATGCACAAAGCATTTCTGAGTATTTTATTTCAAACCTTTCCTGAAACACTTGCTTTCAAGGACACTTGATGTTGATCTCACATTAGAGCAGTCTGCAAAACAGAAGTGACTTGCACAGCAACACTCTCATCCTAAGCACCAATAATTCCAAAAAGTAACACTGGAAAATTGTTTACAGCCTCACAGACAACTATTATTACGCCCGACTATTGTTAAAATTATTCAGTTATTGGCAAGAAGTCAGGAAACTAAGTGAGAAACATTTCGTCCTATGAACTTCAATCAATCAGCTCTGCGTAAGGACCAGAGGTGCACTTTTAACATATGGCTGTGGTCCTAACCTGAAGATTTTATGCATGGAAAATCCTGCACTGAAGTAGAACAGTTCCTACAGTTTAAA
>VWZK01009534.1:12177-26656 GCA_013396935.1 Baryphthengus martii | reverse complement strand
AGATGCTGCTGGCCCTTTTCCGCCACCACCAGTGGAGCCGGGCCACGCTGCTCTACAGCGACAGCAACCCCGAGCGCAGCTGCTACTTCGCCATGGAGGGCGTCCATGTGGTCTTCCAGGAGGAGGCCTTCCACATGGCCGTGCACAGCTTCGACGAGAGCAGTCGGCATCTTGACCTCGACGACATTGTCCGCACCCTCCAAACCGGCGAGAGGGGTGAGTTGGCATCGGGATGCCCAGCACGGCTCCTTGGTGGCGCTCGGTGGTGGCTGGGGTTCGGGAATGGGGTGTCGGGGCGGTGGGAGCACCCGGGATGGAAGGTCCTGTGGGAGAGAGTAAGTCCTGTCCCGTCCCCGCTTGTGGAGGAACTCACTGCAGTGCTGTGCCAGCATCCCCGGGCCAGGAGATCCCTGATGGATGGGGACCAGCTGCCCTGAACAAAAACTGTGCTCACAGAAGTTCATTAGCGTTTTGCCAGGGTGGTGGAGGCTCGTCCTTGGGGACCAAGCTAGGAGAGTTTTGTGGCATTTTAAGAAATCAGCTTTCTGCCAATGGTTTGGGTTACTCAAAATCACCTGCATCTACAGAGCTGCAAATCAGTTGCTTATTCTCTTGAGTTTTTGGCAGTGATGCTTCGTAAGCTCAAAGTCTGAGCAAAGATTTTTTCTTCTCACTCCGCTGCTGTCTTGCCTTGGAGGTCCTTTTTCCTGCTCCTGCTCTTGGAAGCCCTGTCAAGTACCTTACAAATAACAAACACATTTAGGGGAAATGATCATTTGGGGGGATGTGTGCATGTAAAACCTGTGAGTGTGTGCAGTAATATTGCCACCAACTGTTAACAAAACACTGTGGAGATAAATGGCTTGTAAAACATCTTGGAAAGTCACCCCTGGGCTGGATGAACTGGCTTTGCATCATGAAGTAGTAAAACACTCAGAGTGCTTTGGGATGTGCAGATTTGTGGTTAGATGTCGTTTAAAGTGAGGTCTTGCCAAGTAATGCGTGGATACATGGGGTCATAAAAAAGGCATTTTCTATTAAAGGCTTTTATCAGCCATGGACTTCCTCAGTAAGTTATTGCAAAAAAAAAAAAAAAAGAAAGAGTATATTCCAGGAGTAGTCTACAGAATCAAGTTAAAGAAAGTCCTTAGCTCTTTTCCAAAAGAGACAGAGGTGTGCATATTGCTTTGTGCAATTTTTACATCCCTTGTGGAATGTTGAAATAGCATCAAAATTGGACTGATAAAGATCGTACTGGGCGTGACTGGCACGACTGGTGTTAACAGTGCAGTAGGCTGTGGACGGGGCAGCCTTGCACTGCTGATACCGTTACACTGCTGTGATAATTCTTAACATGCGTAGGAGCGTGTGTGAAATAACTGAGGTTTAATAGTATATGGCTCGTTAGTTCTCTATTCACCAAAGCAGGTGCTTAAAATAGAGCTTTCCTAGTAAGTACCATTTGGGGAAATACACTGAATGGGAAAGGGGAAATAAACTGAATGGGGAGAAAGAAATATGTAAGTGCTAGAGGAAACCGCTACGTGGGGAAAGATACTTTTCTGTTTTAATCAGCGTAACTTTTGTGCGTGTTTAGCTCTGCTGATGCTAAGAGTGTAACAGTATGCTTATGGCAAGAAAAGGTAAGCGTTTGCCCTTAGTCATAGGGAGCTGCAGCTATGCTCTGGGAACACGACTGATGGCTAAAGACAGCCCTGCTCTACAGACTACTGACAGCCAGGGAAGAGAGGCTTGCTTTCAGCTAGATCTTAGATGCTTTGCTGAGCTGAGACCTTTGGTCTTGCATCATTCTGTGACTTGAGAACCAAAGCAGCCCTCTATCTTACTTTTTCCCCAGCTTGTGCCCTGTGGGGAGTCCTTCCCTCTGGTTCACCTCTTCATTTGCCCTCTATCTCATTCCTCTACTGTAAAGTGCAGCAAGTGGGGCTCTGCAGTTTCTGCTAGTGCCTTTCTGTCTCTGAGGACTGCCAGCAGGACTCGACTGGCATGTTCTTTTGAGCCTGAGGGGTCATCCTGCTATTCACAGCATCTTTCAGGTTGTTACAATAGTTTAAAATTCATATATCACGTGAAGGGTGCGCCACGTGCCTTAGCTGACTAGATGGGGTCTTCGTGTCTCCTGGGGACTACTTGGAGGTTTCCCCAACGGGGCAGCAGGGCTTGTGAGTGACGGGGCACTGTCCAAAGCACTTTCTAGAAACTTACTTGGTTGGTTCTGTCACCCCTTAAAGAGCTTCTGTGTCACACTTACCATGACACTGTCCTGGGCTCTGACTCTGCACCTTCTCTGTTTCCAGAGATTGCTGCTAATGGTGATCCCTCTGAGTGGTCAGGCTTCCTTGAGCCATCCAAGTAGGAATTGGCTTTGAATTATATTCAGGATACCTGCTTGAGACTCTCCCTGGTATGAGAAAGAAGCTGCCCCACCAGCTGGCACATAGGGACCCAGGGCAGAGGGTGGTCTCTTGGGTTAGGATGCTGCTGGCTGGGAGGTTGCATTGAGCTCTCAGGGATCTGCTCTGCAGCAGCGCACCCGTCCACACACCCAGGTTTGCCAACGGCTGCCTGTTCAGTTCCTGGACCCACTTCAGAAGACTCCAGTCTTGAAGCCACAAAAAAATCATGATGAAAAATACAATGATAAAAGTAATCCACTTTAATAATTAAATTAGTATTTCAGACTCCCTTGTCAGCTTGTGTAGCCACGCTGCAGACTCGGTGGTGTAGGCTCAGATTTGCTGTAATAGTCACAAACCCAGGACTGTGCTTAAATGTGTTCTCCATAAGGATATAGTGCAAGGGATGCGCATAGCAAAGGGAACACCTACTCCTTTAACTGGAATTAAACTCTTAAGTATTTGTAGGATAAGTCAATAATCCTAGTCAATAAATTCACAGTATTAATATTAGAATTGCTGTGGTCTGTGTGTATTATACTAGAGGGAGAACATTTTGTATGTGTTTGCATGTATACATTTGTATGTACACAATAGTAAGGTACAGATGAATATTAAATACATATAATTTACATTTTTGGAAGATTGTAAGAGACACATCCATAGCTTATTTGCTTAAAAATCTTGAAATATGTAATCTTTGCTCTCCTGCTGGGTTAAAAACCACATCTGAATAGTTAATATTACTTCCCTTACATTCCTTTAGAGGCTTACAAAATGTGATTTAATGTATTTTAAAGTAGGAGTCTTTTCCCTCTTTTTTTCTTTTTTTTTTTTTTTATTCCTTTTGCTCAAGGTCTTTTACTGGTGTTGTGGGAATCTCTTTGATTCCATCTACAGATTATGATTTTGTTATAGATGTGGATTATAAAAGTCAAGGGAGAATTGGGAGGGCAGCAAGGAAACATTTCAAAAGGAAATCTCTCACCTATGCTGAAATTAGGAACAGTGGGACAAATTTGTTCCTGATGTGCATCTGGAAAAGATTTGATCCAAACTTTAGTATAAGAATTTACTTTTTTCTTCTTCTTTTCCTTCATGCTAATATACTTCACAATGGTCATGAAATATGCCTTGCTCTGTTGCTCTGGAAATTATTATATTACTCTGCTATAATCAGTAGGACAGAGCTATGCGTGATATAACTCTCCTGAAGCACGGGGATGTACCGAACGTGACTCAGCCCAGCAGCGCATCTGGAGCCTTATGCCTGTGATGGCATCGAACCAGAAAAGCAGAGGGAGAAGATTCATTGTGTGTGAAAAGATTTGGCCTGTTTGGCCTTTTCATTTCTTATAATAGCAAACACTTCTACCCAGAAAAGCTGAATGTGGTTTTGATTCAGTTTTATTGTTGGGGTGAAAATATTTGCGTACATTACTGAAGCTTTTGAGCCCTGCCATGCATGACGGCGTTCTTGGAAACGTCCATGCAGTTGGTTTCAAATCATCAAGATCTCTACAGCTTTGCTGTGGGTTATAGCCTTGAAGCGTGCTCTGGTACAATACTTTGCCGCTCCCTCTGTTGTCAGTAGCTTCATACCCATAGTCTTGTGAACTTATATAAAAGTTTATAGTATAATGTGCTCAGTGTGGGAGTTGTCTCCTCATTGTGGAAGACCTTGCCCGAGTTTCTGCTTTCTCTTTGCAGAGGCAGGAGGTAGCAAGGGGACTAGTTCCCCCTGCCCATCAGGTCAGGGAAGAGACCTTTCAACCACAGTTGTCCCAGTGTGGATTATGGTGTCCTCAGGAGCATGCCTGTGGGCTTGCAGGTCCCATTGCAGCAGAAGAACCCCTGCTTAGCGCTTGGTCTGTGATAAATGAGGCTCTGCAACATTCAGTCTTTTAACCAGCTTTAATCTTCATGCTCAGAAAGTAGCACTTGCTTTTCCCATTTCTGAATGTTAAGTGTCCCATCAAAGGCTGTTGCCTAGGCTTATTGTATAGTCTCTGGAGACAAAGTCACATTCTGGAGAGAATCCATACCACTGTCCCTGGACAGCAGAGATGCTTCTCTCTGTTGACTGTAGAGAGGCAACAAATTCTACTCCAGATACCTAAATTTTAAATAGCTGAGGTGTAGGTGAGATGAATCTACACCAAACTGTTCAATGGAATGGAAATTAAAATGGTAATGTCGTTATATCTCCTTAATTCTTCATCTTCAGATTGTGTTATGTCCATTTAGAAGTAACGTCTGAGGCTTATGGTTGCAATTGACTCTGAATATATGCAGTTGAAGAAATGTGAAGCCAGAACTTATCACATGTTGTAGGGGTAAAAAAAACTTGGATCATACAGAGGCTCTATCTAATTATTTTCAGAGGAGGCAAGGGAGGAGGAAATCTCTCAGTGTTTGGTACCTGTGTGCTGTCATCTGTTTGGTAAATCGGCTTTGTTTGCCATCTATGTTGTCCTGTTTATTGCAACACTGGGAGGACAGCTGAGGTCACTGTCTCTGGCAGTATTCATGCTTAACAGGCTGTTCCCTGAAGTTGAACTGCTTCTTATCTATGTTTTTCATTTTCTTCCACCAGTTGTAATCATGTGTGCCAGCGGTGACACAATCAGGAACATCATGTTGGCTGCTCATCGGCAAGGAATGACCAACGGGGACTATGCTTTCTTCAATATTGAACTCTTCAACAGCTCATCATATGGTAATGTGTTTTCTGCCAAAGTATGTTGCAAAGTCTTCCGTAAGCCTGGTAACATTTTTAGATTTGAAAGCCTCAAAATACACAGTGCTGAATCCCAGAATACACCACTGTCTCTCCCCATTGTTCTGATTATCTTCCACTTGGGCTGTGGTAGTACAGGAAGTACAATGGACCTCGTGGCTGTATTTGCCACCTGGTGGATCATAAAATGCCAAATACGCTATAGGTATTACTTATTTAGCTACCTGTAGGGGAAGCAGTGCCAGAGACATTGGTGGTAGCAGCAGGTGTGGGTACCCCTCACTGCAGTGTGCAATCTCTAGGGGGCTTGCACCGTCCCCAGCTTTGTGACAGCCAAATCTCAGGGCAGCGTTATTCCTGGCTGCCTGATGGCCTGTGATCTGCACAGTTGGCTGGAAGAAGGTATGAGCTGGCATGGTATGCCGGCAGCTGCACGGCTCAGGTCTTCAGTAGTCATCTCTGTGCTGGGGCATCCACACATCCCAATTTCTTTCAACTTCTGATCAGAAATTGCTTCTGCAAAAATATTCAGCAGTGTCGTGTTGAAGGAATACTGTGTCCAGTATTGGACAGTTGAGGACTGTCCAGTTGTGGGCTCCCCAATTCAAGAAAAACAGGGATCTATTGGAAAGAGTTCAACAGAGAGCTATGAGCATGATTAAGGGACTTGAACATCTCTCCTGTGAGGAAAGGCTGAGAGAACTGAGTCTGTTTAGTCTGGAGAAGAGAAGGCTGAGAGGGGATCTTCTTAATGTCTATAAATATCTGAGGGGTGAGTGTTAAGTGGAAGGAGCCAGTCTCTTTTCTGTGGTGCCCAGTGATAGGACAAGAAATAATGGGTACAAGCTAGAACACAGGAGGTCCCACCTCAACATGAGGAGAAACTTCTTTCCTGTGAAGGTGACAGAGCCTGGAACAGGCTGCCCAGAGAGGTTGTGGAGTCTCCTTCTCTGGGGATTTTCAAAACCCACCTGGATGTGTTCCTGTGTGGCCTGCCCTAGGTGATCCCGCTCTGGCAGGGGAATTGTAAAGGTCCCTTCCAACCCTTAACGTTCTATGATTCTATGAGGAAATCACTTAAATAACTAAAAGTTGCAGAATGAGATCAAAGCCAGTGTTTCGAATTAAGGCTTTCTTTTTGTTAAGGTGAGTTAAGGGTGATTCTATCCGTTGTGGCATAAGCAAAACCATTTGGTGTCACAGCCTTAATTGGGACCAAAGCAAAAATCTGAATGCCTACCTGTATCAGCAGTCACAAACCCCTGAAATTTTGGCCCTTCTGTTGACTGTGGGAACTTTGCAGGCTTGTCTTGCTTAGAAATCGTTGATCAAATAACCCCTCTGGCTGCTGATGGTGGCTCGTTACTGCTGTGCTACTGTTGCATTTTATATCACAGAGTAGAAATGCATCAAAAAATGATTCATCTGGCCATAGGTACAAGCCTGTGTGTGATCTGGGCTCCCTTTGGAGTCACAGGAGAGCGGTAGGCACCCCTGGACAGCAGTTTACCTCATCTGTAGGTGTCTGCCATGGCTCAGATGAATTATCCGCTACAGGTGATGGTTTCCTTCCCTTGGCTGAGATGAACACGGTGTGACTACCTGGGAAGCTCTGAAGCTGGCTGGAACAGATGGGTACCTGAAGTTCTTCTTGAGTAGGGGATGCAGTGGTTGCAGAAGGTGGTCTGCTGTGTTTTGGAGAGTTTTTAGTCTCCAGGATGGTGTGTGCTAGGAGGTAGAAGCAGTTGCAGTAGGCACTTTTGCAATCTTCAGGCTCAGCACCCTGCCGCAGGAGGGACCCTGACATCACAGCTGATGTGGGGCGATGCCTCCGTGGGTGATGGCACTTGCTTCAGCTGTGTAAAGAGCAGCACTGTGCCATCCTGGTGTGGGACCTTCATGCCACATGGTGATGGGGGCAATACCCATTTGCCCTGCAGCCATCTGAAAGGCTCAGTACCATCCTTCTTTGCATCACAGGTTGTCCTTGTAGTTTTTTTTCCCAAGGATTAATGAAAACTGTCTGTCTTCTGATGTAGTGTAGCTAGGATGTGGCATTTCCTGACATTCCTAAGTAATAATTCTTTTAAACCATTTTACTGTTTCTTTGTGGATGTGTTTCCCATCATGTTTCCCCCATGAAGAGTGAAATGACTGTGCCTCAGAAGCTGGCTTTTGTGCAGATGATCATCACATGTGGAAAACAAGCATAAAAGAGAAATGTAGAGAAACTCCCTCAAAATTCCTTGTTCGCAGCGCCTGGAGATATTTTGTACCTTTTATAAGATGCAAAGCGTGGGTGTGATTGGCAAATTGGCACTTTGCCTTTAAGTTCAGATGACCGTCTTGCAGTTTGTTATTGACCTCTGTTCTGAATATTTTTAATTTTTCAGAAGACCAGACGTATTAAATGCCAAGGCTGCAATAATTGCACATAAGTACTGTGGCAAGATGACCTCCCACAAAATAATCCATGAAGGAATTTAAATATGTAAATAATTTTAAGAGCACTGTTAGGCAAGCATACCTTGCTGCTCCCAGTGTCAAGATTTTAAAAATAAATACTTCTTGTGACCAAGACAGAAACTTTTTCACGCTGTACCAGCATTACCGTTCTTTGGGGGTCTTTAATGTCACTGATTCTAGCCATCTCCATTTGTAAATGCAAAGCAATAGCAAAGCCCTCCGTGCTGTAGTCTCTGCCATCCTTCTTAAATACTGCACCTCTGAAATGCAGGTATCCAGCTGGGGCAGAGGCTGAAATACTTTGAGGCTCCAGCAGGACTTGTGCCCTCTTGTGCAGGAGCTAACAAGACGTGCTAGCTTACACTTGCCAGATGTGCATTTCTTTCTTTTCAAAAGCAGTAGTAACGACTGGGTGCAGGCACTGAAGAGAGGAATTGCTGCCTCTGAGGGCAAAACCAGATGGTGAGATGTTAGTTGCTCTCCAGTGTTCTCATTGGGTCTTATAGAGTCTTAGCACAAATAATTTTGACCAGTTACACTTTGTATAGGAAAATAAATCCCTCAACCAAGGTAGGTATATCTAGAGCTTGTTCCAAAGAGGATGAAATTACTTCCAAATTAAAAAAAAAAAAAAAGGAGAAATTAAGAATTTGCGGGATTCTTGATAATTATAAAGAGAACAGTCCTAGCTGGTGCAGAACCATGGTAAATGAGGCTTTCCTGGGTTGGAAAAGAGAGGTAAAGAAGCTCAGCTTGTCCTGGTGCCTTTTGTCCTGTGCTTGGAGTGACAAGACAGGAGCTGTCCCAGAGCCAAAAGCAGAGGGAGTCATCCAGGGAAGTGCAGGTCCTTTATTCCTTCGCCTGTGCTGTCTGAGGAAGCAGAGCAATTCTCCGATTACATTCATTGTCAAGAAAAAGAAGGGAAGGGAGTGAAAGTCCCAGCAGCAGTGCTGGGGTACTGGAAGGACAGAAGAATACATTTTTTTACCTACAGGGCTCTGTATTCACCTGCTCTGGAGGCACTGAGGTAGTCTATCCATGAATTTGCTCTTGCCGGCATGTGGTGCAGCTGGTAACGCTGCGCAAGGAGCGCCATGGGTTTAATGCCTGGACTTCATCTCCGTTAGCATCTCCACTTCTAAACTACGTACTTCTCTTGGTCCAGATGACACCATGGTCCTCGACCCAAGCAAAGCAGCCACTCAGTCTTCTCCGAGTCCCATGTGCCTAGAGGTTGTCCTTGGGAGATTAGTGTTAGTCTTAGTCTTGGCTCACTTAGCCATGATGGGGTTTGTTGTTGTTGTTTGAAAAATGAAATGACTGTCTAGCTTTTAATGATCTGTAATCCTTTAAAGGCACACTGCTTAGGGCTACCACTGTTCTGTCTAGGCCCCTTTTTAGTTATTTACACGTAATAATACAAAACCTGGTCCAGGGCAATGTGAACTTTTCAACAGGTCTCACAAAGCTTTGGATCAGAGTCTCAGGACCAGCTAAGGTTGGCCCTGTTAGGCAGAATTATTCCTCTGCTAATTAGCAATCAGTCAGCTATCCTGTTTTTTTAAAAAATCTGATTACTTTACTGGTGATCTGAGTTAAATTGTTCCCCTGCAGTGACACAAAAGACGTGTAAGTACAGCATAGGCACAGGATCCCATTTTATTTTTAAGTGTTTCTTTTCCACTAAGAGCTGGTCTGGTCTGGCAGCCACTGCACACATGGTTTTCTTCTTGACCACAGAGGGAGAGCTGTGGGAGAAGTAGCTGCACAATCTGCCTCCCATTCAGGGTGATGATCGTACTATTGAATTTACTGGTGCCTTTCTGACTGTTCAAGTGTCGCTGATAGAATGATGTGTAACAAAAACTTTGCGGTTGAATCCTTCCTCACTTGTTCTGGCTGAAATATCTCTGTGTTTGAGATTTGGCACATGCACTTTTTTCTCTAAGGTGTCTTTTGATGTTTAGGTTTCATCATCCTCCCTTTGAAAACAAGCAAGTACATCATAGGAGTAAAGTTGTCCTTCTATTTGAACATTTACTTTCCACCAGCCATTCCTCCCTGTTGAGTTTCCTGCACATTCTGAAACAGGTTCAGGGCTCCATTGTACTTTGCCATCTCCCCAAGGTGCAGGAGAGGGGACTTCTGGGTGGAAAAGGGAAGATAGTCCTATAATAGTACCTAATTTGGAATTGGAATTATGCTTCTTTTCACCATAGGAAATGGCTCTTGGAGAAGAGGAGACAAACATGACCTTGAAGCCAAGAAGGCATACTCGTACCTCCAAACTGTCACACTGCTGAGGACCGTGAAGCCTGAATTTGAAAAGTTTTCCCTGGAGGTGAAAAGTTCTGTTCAGAAGCAAGGTCTACATGAGGATGACTACGTAAGTATTTTATGGCAGATTTCAAGTCTTAGCATCTTCCAAAACATGGTCCTAAGTTAAAGCAAAAGTAGCAGTGAGACCCTTCCCCCTGCCCTTCCCCCCCTCTTCCCTCCCAACTTCTGCCCCCTTTCCCCCCCTTTTCAGCCCTCCCATGACCGTTTGCACTGTGCTCATCGCCTTGCGTATGAACAGGAATGTTGAGGAAAGACATTGCCAGCTCTCTCTGGTCTAAAGCTCAGGCAAAGAGCTTTATTGTTATTTTTTTTTTTTTCTCCCAGATCTCAGAAGATTGCAGTCTCTGTATTACATCTGGTTTTTCTTGATATGAGAAGAGTGATCTTGTTTAGCAACTTAGGTTCTTGATGTTTTTATTTAAAACTGTCTAAGATATCAGTGTAGTCCTTGGGAATTGTTCTAAGACTAGGGGTTTGCCGCTGTCCTCTAGAGATGGATGTAAAAAAGTATGTCTCTTCAATAACTCCAAATGTAGGAGGAGGATGCCTCTGAAAATTTCTTTTGAGCTACTGCTAAGCATATTCATTAGACATTTTCACAGAAAAGTCTTCTGTGAAAGCAAGAATGTATAGTATGTACCTGTAGAGTATATTTTACTTAAAATGCTAAGTTTGAATCACATCAGTGGCTTTTATTTTTCCTGTGAAAGTTTCAAAGTCTAGGCAGGCAGAAATAGTCTTTTGTTGGCATTCTTTGTCTCGCGTTAGTGGAGAAACCCCAACTACAGAGTTCAGGATGCTACTCTCTGCAGAGCCAGCTAAATGAGTTTTGAAGAAGGCATGGGACTGTCATTTGTGCTGCTTCTCCCTTTTCCCTCTGTATACCGCTTTACAGGTGTCACTTAGCAAGCTGGGTACCTTGTAAATGTGCCATGTACTCTTGGTTGTGGTTGGTGAGAAATATGATTTTGAATACTAGAGATCCAGTCATCCATAGTTGTGTGGCTTTCCTCGTCTAGGCAGTGTGACATTTCCCCAGGCTAGAAAAGCGTTAAGCTGCCAAGAGCTCAGGACGCTGTCAGTGGGCAGTTTCAAGCTAGGCAGCCGCACAGGTGCCTGGCTTACTGCCTAGTCCTTGATCATCATCTGTCAGGATCTGAAGGCTAGCTCTCCTTGTATCCCATTTCTACCTGTGGTCTAGAGCTTTTCATCTTGCTCCAAGCACTTCTTCACACAAAAACATCAGCCTTTGCTAGGGCCAAGCAGTGGTATGGGGTTCCTGCTGCCACTGCCACTTCTCCTACTCCTCTTCAGGTTCTTCCTTTATCACCTAACTTTCTACGCCCTTCCCAATCTCTTCTTGTCACAGCAAAGGGAGGACTTGTGATCTTTGTACAGGAAAGCTGGAGAGGGACTTTTTGTGAGGGCAATGGTTTTAAACTAGAGCAGAGTAGATTCAGATTAGACATTACGAAGAAGTTCTTTACTCTGAGGGTGGTGAGACACTGGAATGGGTTGCCCAGAGAAGTTGTGGATGCCTCATCCCTGGAAGTATTTAAGACCAAGCTGGATGAGGCTCTGAGCAACCTGCTCTAGTGGGAGGTGTCCCTGCACATGGCAGAGGTTTGAAACTAAATGATCTTTAAGGTCCCTTCCAACTCAAGCCATTCTGTGTATGTGTACCATACACAGAATGCCATCTGAAACATCAGTCCTGGACTCACAGGAAGCTCCTGGTGGAGGCCATAGGTATCTGGGACCTCTCTGTGGAGGAGCCACAGATCATGGCTATTAGGGAAGAAGGTTTGGTTTGAAACAAAGAGCGTCCTGGTATTACAAGGGTGTTTAGCTTACAGAGATATCAGCAGAGCCTCCCCTACCTGCTTCTCACAGCCTCCTAACCTAATGGGAAAATAAAACTTCTTTAAGAGAGGCATCCTTGGGTTGAGCATAGTAAAAAATTTAGCTCTGTTACTTCATTGATAGTGTGTGAATTTTATCTATTTTGCTTTTCATCATTTGTAATGAATTTTCTATTTCCCCACTTTGGACAGTGGGAACGAGATCCTTCATATTCTTTTGACTGATTGTCCTGCTGCCCTGTTCAGAGGAGAAACATTTTGGGACAGCCTTCAGGCTTAACAAAAAAATATTTCAAAAACTACTGGGGAAAAACAGAAAGCCAAACTGAGGGCCAGGTAGTTCTTCTCTGAAAGGTATGTGGATAATGGGCACGTCACTGATGGTGCTTCTCTTGGCAGTGAGGGAAGAAAGTGGCAGTTTTGGCATGGATATACCCAGGCAAGGCTGTATTCTCCAAGGGAAGCCTGGGAGGGACAGTGGGTAGGAAGTGACGGAGGTGGATTTTTCTCTGGATTGTGGATTGTGCTTCTGGAAACAGAAACTCTGGGGAAGGAGGGTGGATGCTACAATCTATCTCAAGTCCTGTCCACGGCTGTTGAGATATGATCCTCATGTTTTAATGCAAGCTGTGTCTCAAGGGGATGAACTCAGGGAGGTTTGGATTTGAAGCATTCACTGTTTCTGCCTCTTTGTGTGGATTTTTCTAGTGTCATGGGAAAATGGGCCCCAGGGTCCATGATCTAAATTATCTTACAGTGACTCTAACTCAAACAAAAGTCATTAGTGCTGCCATTTTGTCCTGGCCTCTTGCCAGCTCTAATCCTAAAGGCATTATTATCTACTAAGAAAGAGAGTATCATAAAAATGGAAAATAAGCAGATGACAGAAGGAAAGATAAGGGAGACAGAAAGGGCAAAGTCCTAAAGAAGCAGATGTCCAGTTGCCAGATGGAGAACACATATGGCCCTTGGAGGAGTAACAGGTCAAAGAGTATTGGCCATCTTCATCTCCAGCTGTGAAATCATACAGAAAAGAGAAAAATACATTCTGGATATGTCTTTCCCAGGTCAGAAATTGCTGTTGTTCCAGCATGTGTGGTGTGCTGTGGAAACAGGGAGGGTAGAAGAACCTGTGACTTGTGAGTGAGCAGGAAAGTGTGAACAAGGCAATTTCTCTGACTCCTCTAAGAATCTCTCTTGTGAGGGAAAAAGCTTCCTTAAGTACCTTTTAACTAGACAGCATAGAAATTCGGAGTAGCAGAAAGGTTCTGAGAAAGCATCTTAGAAATATTTGGGTAGGTAGTAGTTGCACAGGATGGGGCTAAAACTAATGATGTTCCCTGTCTTCAATGTCCCATTGCAACATCCCATTGCAACAGCTGCCTGAGTCCATTAGCAAATATTATTAGTTTGCTTGGTCACCACTTTCAGAATCTGAAAGCAATTTGGGTTCAAATTTTGAGTTCAGGCAGAAGGACAGTAGAATAATTTTAATGCTGATGCACAAATTTTAGCAGCTTTCTTACTTTTGTAATGTTAATACGTTACCAAGACATTAACAGCAACATGTCCTGGTCTCTATAAACTGAGATCCTTGGTTTAATTGCAAATACAGGACAAACTCTGCTTGCAGACTTACAGCCTGGGTGAGGCAGACAGCAATGGCAACTGCATACGTTTACTTGAAGTAAGAATTTGGAACTGTTTCTGAATTGATGTGTGAGTAACTCCCAACAGATACTGCAGTTAAAAATGTTTGTGAATAAATAGTGTTTCAGTTAAAGTATACATGTAAGCCATTTTTATTAAATAATGCTGAACACTTAATGAATTGGTGGTAGGCTGCAGTTTGGAAGCTCTTAATGCACCTTCTGTTCTTAACTCTGGCCTAGGACTCAATAAATGCTTTTTTTTATGTCCAACGCAGTATTCTGAGCTGGGATGATTTTACAGACTGGGATATTTGCTCTTCTGAGGTTACAGACCACCCATGGCTTGTTTTTTTCTCCTCATTTAAAACCTGAAAATGTAACTAATTGAAGAAATATTTCTGCTGTGTTAACTACATGACAGCATTGTTCCTGAGGTGAATGCATGGGTTTTACCCTATCCGCAGACCTTTTCACAGTGAAAATGAGCAGCTGGAGAAGGGAACTGGAGCCCAATTTGCTTTTAAAGTTATCTTAGTGAAAGAATGAGCTATGTAGATTAATTAGATAAGCAAGGTGTTACTCCCTATTAGAAAGGGTAAGCCCGTTTTATTTAATGTTTTCAGCCCCCTGAAATTAGAAACGGTCAGACTAAGAGCAACTGTTTGAGCTCCAACAGTTAACTACAAAAGCTACGTGGGAGGTAGCTGTGCTCATAAAGTTTATCATCTCATCCATAACATCCGTGCCAAACTCTTCCCCATGTGTATTCCTTACGTCAGCCTTTTAATTAGGATTGTACACCAGCTAAGATAAGGGTTGGGAGAAGAGAGCAAATCAGTCGTGTGACTGAGACAGATGCTGAAAATAAAATGTATTCAGCAGTGTACAGCCTGCTGGTCTTTTTTGAGACACAGGCAGGCAAGATCAATGACAGGCAGGCTTTTGTGTCTCTTCTGGCTGCACCAGGATGGAAGAGAGTTTTCGGGGAGATCTTTCTGAAAA
>VWZK01009534.1:0-12159 GCA_013396935.1 Baryphthengus martii | reverse complement strand
AAAAAAAAAAAAAAACCAACAAAAAATCGCCAGCCCTGCCGGGGAATAATTTGTTCAAATGAATAGGTCTATTCAGCTGCTGAAGTGCTTCACTAATTGTGTTTGAAAGAATAAAAGCAAACCACAAGCTGCTTTCAGCAGCCAGAAAAAGAATGAGCTCACATGCCAGCTTATTAACAAGATGAATTCTATTAGTAAAATATATTTAGGATTTTTGCAACCAGCCTTTCACCCCTTGGAGTTAATGAGAGTTTCTTTAGTTTCTGTAAGAGCAGTGTTGAACTCTAGACTGCTAAATTTGGTGAATACAACAGAAACATTTTTTTCTGAAGTAAATGATTTCTCAGTGATATGAAACACTAGTGTCTTCTGCATTAGGGTCTTAGACAAAACTACAGCGTAATAGTATGTTATTTACCCTTAACAGATGTCATAAAAGACAGTAAAAGAAAAAAATTATTATTCTCTCTTCTGGTGGTTTCTGTTTAGTTTTTCTAGCTTGTCTAAGCATATTTTTGAAGCTGTCTTAAAACATGGAAGAGATAGTATAAATCTCTAGGTATGTCTGAAAATAGTAACATCTGAACTCTTAGGGAATGTAAAAGTTTATAGTTGTCTTCATATGTACATTGTATATTTTCTGTAGTCCTCTGTTTTCACTTGAGTTTCACAGATATTTGCATTCCACTTTACTAGACAGGCACTCAAACATTTATGGGCAAGGCACTCTCCCTTTGGAGTACTTGCTAGAAATACATATTATCCACTATTTGTGGAAAATATCTTCTAGTAAGGTTCATAACCTGGTTTTGGTTTTAATGCCCCTCCATGCCATTTACATTGCTAATGATCCAAAACCTAATTTGTCCCATTGAGGTCTTGTTTTTATGTAAATACACAGGTTTTTTGATGCTGATATTAAATGGTTCTCAGACTTGGCTCTGGGATGCTTGAGTGAAAGCAAGGAAAGACAATGTTTCTCATTTAGCACAAAATGATGATTTAAAAATGAAAGACCTTTACTAAATACTTCATAGCAACTAATAGTACAATCCTTGTTTCTTGAGTAATTTATGGAAGTGGCACTCAGCTGAAAGTTTCCTTTTTTACTGGAAAGAGCCATCAGCTCAACAAGGCAACAAGTGGGAGTTTTGGATGAGCCTGTCCCGGGTCAGGATGCTGCTGCAGCGAGCAGCATCGTCCTGGGCAGGCAGCTGAAAGCAGTTTTCTCATGGGAGTGATGTGCTAATGGGATGCTCTGGGCTTAGCACTGAGGGTGCTGATAGCATCACGCTGCAGTAACATAGACTGGGTTAAGAGTTCAGTGTTTGAAATCTGACTGAGCCAAACACTTTAGTTGGAGAGTTTGATTTGGAGGATAATGGGTTTAGAAGAAGGAGACACGTTTTGCTTTCTTTAGGGACGTAAAGAAAGGGCAAATCTTTAAGGCCAGAAGTCACAGAATGATAGAATATTTTGGATTGGAAAGAACCTGTAAAAGTCATCTAGTCCATCATCCCTGCAGCAAGTAGGGACATCTTTAGCTAGACGAGATTGCTCTGCCCAACCTGACCTGTAATGTTTCCAAGGATGGGTCGTCTGCTTCCTCTCTGGACACCCTTATATCTTCCTTATATCTAGTCTGAATCTATTCTCTTTTAGTTTAAAAACATTATTTTTCCTATCACAACAGGCTTTGCTAAAAAGTGCGTATTCCATGTTTGAGAGCTTGAGGGCAGAAGAGGTGTTGCCTCCACGGGGGCAGATCCCACACTGAGGTGGTTGAAGGAAGTTTTCTTGTACCCATTTGAGCTGTTGATATGGTGAAAGTGACCCTGAATGACAACCGGGCAAGGTCTAACTTTATGACATACAGGTGACGAGTCTTCCTGAAAGAACAGTATAGGTAGCAATCAGTAACACCTCAAGTCTGCGATCTCTTGGTGCATCAGCACATTTGTTTCTTATGTCTGGGTACTGGGCACCTAAGGAACCTGAATGTGGCTCTGAGAAAGAGTCACTCGCCAGAGGGACAAATCTTTTAACAGGAGGGCATGGCAGCCCCGTGGGTGAGTCACGTCACCCAGGTGTATGAGCATTGGCAGAGTAAAGGCAGCCAGCAGGGCTTGGGAAAGATTATATGACCAGTGTACCATGCTGCCACCTCTGATTTTATTTTTTCAAGTGGATGTTTAGCAATTCCTCTAATTCAGAGAGGTTAATGTAGTCAGACTCTGAGGATGGCCTGTGTGAATAAAGACAGCGGTGTTCTTGTGTATGCAGGAGCCATAGGAACCCACAGGAGGATACTCCCAACTTTCCTTCTCTCTTTAGCAGATTGTTTTTTCCCTAGGAAGAGAAATCTGAGCCAAAAATCAAAAGGTATAGTCCTTTTGAAAAAGAGCTAATATATTAAGGTGGATTGGAGAGGCAAGGGCTGTCTGTGTCCTAGAGCAAATGAATAACAGGAGCATGAGAACGGGACACAGGACAATGGCAGAAGGGTAGGTGAGGATTCCTGGGCACCCTTTGCTCAGTCGCCAGGAACAAGGCGACATTCAGTAGACAAGAGGACATTTACATTTGATGGGACACATGTTTGTACAGTTAGCTTACCAGACTGCAGACTACAAAATACCTTAGGAAGCAAAATCAAGCAGAATCTTCAGGATCAAACGATCAATAAGGAAACAAGAAGCTAAAAGAGTGAGATTTTAGCCTTTTGGAGGGGCTGAAATCATCAGATTTTGAGGTGTTATAACTAGCATGCTGCTGCCAGAGGGTGGGAGGGCATGTCCCTGGTATGTAGCTGGAATATGATTGCCTGCTGACCGCTATACATAAATGTCTTCAGAGGTAGCTTCTGTACCTCTCCTTCCCTGTGCTAGTGGGATTCTCACAGGTAATGCAAGCAAAGGGGCAGTAAATGAGCCAGCTGAACACCATTCATCAGATACCAGTATCTGAAAGAAAATAACAAAAAACAAGTCATGAATTTTTAAATTATTTGGAATGGAAGCATGATTAGTAGCAGCCTGAGGGTTTGTATTAGTTCCATGCCATTAAGGTTTACAAGTTCATATACTCATTTACCCTGGTATTTAATATAAGAATCATTCGGCATGGCAACCTCAGCCTCAGATGAGCCTTTCTGGCACACAATTTACTCCCAGCCCAGAGGTACCCCAGGTGCTGGCAGATTGTCCTTCTCCCTCAGCACCTGCATTTCAGCTCTGGATCATTTCTTTCAGGATGCCCTACAGACAGGGTTGGGTAAGGGTGGAGTTTAGATTCCCTGAAAGGGGGGATTTGGTACTGAATTTCTCTCATGCTAGTACAGCAGTCATGGCCCCGGGGCTTCTAGATGAAAGGGGCAGGAGATTTGAAAGGACCAGCTCCATTTGGGGTGTTTGTAATGACTTGCCTGCAGTGGGGATTCATTACCTGTCTGTATGAGAGTGATTCTCCACTGAGGACGGTTGCTGGTGCTTATGAATCCTGGTTTTGTTTGCCTCATTTTTGCCTAATATTGAATAAGGATCGTAGATGACTAATCACTGCTCCAAGCATACTTTTGAGCTAAGCACCACTTTTGGCTGTGCCTAAATCATCCATGTTTATCCAGCCCTTAAGACTGTAGTTAAAGCAAACACTCTTCTGGGTAGCTTTTGCAAACCTGCTCCAAAGCAGAAATCAAATGATTCTTTCATCAGATGGCTTTTTACCCCATTGAAGATTTCACTAGTCCACCCTTGTACTCTTTCACCAGCTAATGTAGCACAGGTAAATTCAGTTTGAATGTGTGAATTATCTCAACAGTGATATAATGATTTTTAAGTTTGACATGAGAACTGATGTGATTCTGAGAGCTTTTAGTATAGAAAATAAAATATTTCTGTGATTTTTGTGGTTTGGTGATAATGCTGGAAAACCAGAAGCCAGAACAATTGTACATTGTACAAGGATAAGCATTTAACAAAAAATGTTCTTCCTGCTTGTCCTAGCTCTGCTTTTATTTAAACCAATTAGCTTATTTTATCAAATAGAACTGATTTTTTTTCATATGAGTGAGACTGTCACCCAGAAAACTGAAATATGTTCCTCCTTGAAAAACAAGCTTACTCACTGGTATTTAAAACCTGATATGTAATGAAAAGACTGGAATCTTTTGGTTGTGTTGTTGTGTTTTGTTATCAGGTGTTTATCTGCAATGAAATGGTTGCATAATGCTAACTTAACATGTAAGCTTTCATTACAACTGTATAACACATTATCATCAGAATACCAATAGGATCCTTAGAAAAATCTATTTAAAACAAGCATGTTTTAATTTTTGTGTGTGTGTGTTAAGAGGTAACCTCTTTAACATCTCTTGTGTTTCACCACTGTGGGTAGAAGTATGGATACTGAACATAGCTTTGTAACTCATCCTATGAATGATACATGTGATTTGTTACAATGCAGGAAGTCCTACAAAAGTAGAATCGTTAGTGTTTAAATAACAGCTGTGTCTGTACAGTTAAGATCCCTTTAGTATTCAAGAAGTAATGATACAGTGCTGGATGCTAGAGATTCTTTACACTGGTCATGTATCCAGAGTTAGGGATGTTATGAACATGGAGAGGGGGATTTGACCTTAATTGCAGGAGCACATCAGTACATTCTCTGTTTCTATCCTTTGCCTTGATAGGTGGCCTGGGACCCCTTAGCTCTAAATTCCATTGGTGAATAGTGTGTGTGTAAAGTGTACCTCAAGGAAAAAATCCCCTAAATGATTATTCTGTAGGTAGTTTGCTTCTGGTATAAAACAGTGGTGCTCTTTAGCTACCTCTATTGTATTCCTTTGAGACCAGTATTAAAAGGTAATACAGAAGCCAAAACCGCAGAGGGGTAAAGTGGCTGGTACCAGTTTGCAGAAGGAATCTGTTAGAGTGTTGGACAGAGCCAAGAATAAATCCCACAGAGGTTTGCAGGGAGAAAGTCTGGTGCCAGAGGTGTCCCCTGTTCCTGGAGCAAGGCAGTTTTCGGCTTATCCCACTCCTGCTTTGGCCATAATGTTGGAGGTCTGGGAGGGTTCTGAGACCCAGTGATGTGAGGCTGTGGGTTTGGTCAAAAGTTTGTGCAAATCAGCAGCAGTAAGAGCCCCTTGATGTGAGCTGGCTGTGAGTAAGACTTTAAAGCTGCTGAGGTGGTGATTCCTGTTGAATTCTGCATTTAATGGAAGGAGCAAGTTTTCGCTGTATCTGGCTTGTTGGCAGCAGGCATTAGGGGTTTAAAGCTGTTTTCTAGATAATCATAGGAGAGTGTTGCAAGCAGTAAACACAGAATGAGCAGCTCTCGCAGGCAGTGGGGTGGAAGTGTTCCGCTGTGCCCTTGCATGTTGGTTGTTGCTGTGGCCTCTCTTGTTTTAGCTGGCATTTCACAATGCAGCTTCCCTGCAGCCTGGGACTGAGCAGGTTTCTGCTTCAATTCACCATTGAGACAAAAGAGCAATTTATAGCTGCCCTAGCTGGATGACAGTGAGTAAATCTAGCAGTTTTTCAACAGTGGGCTATTAAGAAAAACAAGAGAGCATGGAGAATGAGGATGATACAAGAGCAAGCAAACTGGCTTTGTAGTTAGTTTTCTTGCCCTAGCAAGAAAATAGCCTTTATTGACAAAATAGCTTAGCTCTCTGGTATTGGTAGTGTTTTTAAGGTAAATCTCAGGTGCTGGTTTTTAATTTACTTTTGGGTTTTTTTTGGTGTTAATTTCTTTTGTTTCAGCAAACCTTGTTGTGGAGCAAAGGGCTGGCTTGTGGTCCAGAGCTGGCTTAAAAGTGGATGGGAGCTTGTCACTGGTGCTATTTCAGTCCTGTTGGAGTAAGCATCCTTTTGTCTAGGTGGAACAAGGGTAGCAATGGTTCATGTGCCCAGAGTGCACATCAGCTCATCTATCAGCTGGTCAGATGCATGGCTGAACAATGCAGGCAGGCATAGGCACGGTGTCACCCCAGAGGAAAAGGACTTAGCTGTGACAGAGTGTCTTCGTGTCCAAATCAAAGAGAGTGCAGTAAAAGCAGGGATCTTTCTATACATCTTGTCTCTCAAATGATGGAGATCGGCAGCCAGTGGCCTCTGACTGCAGCTTGTTCCCCAGACATAATCATCACTCTGTTTTTTCTACTTACACTTTCAACTTGCCATTACAAAGTTCTCTCTCACCCTGGGGCCAGGTGGCCTGGTGTGCAGAGTGCTTAGGGAGCGGTGCAAGTCTCTATCTCCCCTGCGCTCAGCATTACTGCTTTACCAATAAATACTGGCGAGGACATGGACATAAACTGGCAACCTTTTTGGAAAAAGCCTTCTTAAATGAAGGTGATATCTTGTTCTTGTCTGCAGTGCTGAATTTTTAAGCTGTAATTTTAAAGCAGAGTATAAGCTTTTGTTTGCAAAATTCACATAATAAAGTCACATGCTCTGCTATAATAAAAGCCTCATTCCAGTCTCCACATATACTCTCTCTCCTTGTGAAAGATGAAATTTATGCAACAGTATTTGAATAAATCTCTCTTAAATATGCACAAGATTTTATTGTTACATGGCACCTCCTTGCTGGGGAACGCTCAACTTCTTTTTCTAGGGAGACATGTGTCTCTGTTCGGACAGTTATCTCTCCTTTAGATAATCAAGTCACAGAAAGTCAAGTCCTGAGCTCTGGCCTCATGTGTTCTTGAGCAGATGCCAGCTTATGTATTTATGTATTTATAGAGAGTTGCTATCAGTGAATACAGTGAGAGACAGTCCTTGGCTACAGCTACATTGCCCAGAATTTGACGTAACGCCCTATGTTCTTTTTCAGTTGTGAATTAAATATTGAGGAAATGGCCTTCTCTGGAGAAGGCATGTGTTTTTATTATTTTTTCCTTTCCCTTCCTGTTTCTTTGAACCTCTGAGGTCCAGCTCTGTTAGGGAAGCGGTCTGATTGCCCAAGCGAACAGGCTGTATTTTTAGTATTGGGCAACTAAACATCCAGCTTCGATTAACTGTTTTACAGCTTTATCCTCAGGTTGGATCTTGTATCCGTGTCTGTAGGCACCCTGAGATGTGCTGTTTGAGAGCTGGCTGTGGGTGAAACCTGTGGCTTTGCATTTGTTATACTTCGGAGTCATTGAAATCCCAATCCCAATGTATGGGAGCAGCTGTTACCATAGGTAAGATTTAGGAACTCCGTGAGTTTCTGTTGCATAATGGCATTAAGAAGTCATGTGAGAATCTGAGTAGCTGAATGGTGAGTTAGTGAGAGCTGTGATAATCCTGTTACGATGGTAATGTGCGAAATGATTTGTGGTAGTGTTACGGCAGTAGGACTAATAAATTATTGCAAAGCTTAACCTGGACATGACATTAATCTTTTGAACTGCATTTCACCTGTTTGCAGGTAATGTTTAGATTTAAGGATATTCTTCCTTCAGCTTTACAATCCCAATCTGCATCTCACTTCCATCCAAAGTTTCTAGTTAATTTATGCCAACTAAAAGTTTAATAGCCATTTGTAACGATCATATTTTGTCTTTAAAAAAACCCCCAAAACCAAATCAGCTGTATTTGTCTGTCATCTACTGTATGGGGGTCATTGGCACCTTGTTCTGGATTTGTGCAGCTCAAAGCAAGGACATAGCAACTTGTCAAGGAACTGCTGAGGGCCCCTGGGCTGCCCCGAAGTACAAAGGAGTACTTGTAACAGCAGCATCAGCAGTGGCAATGTCCTGAATGGGAGCATGTAACATCAGCAAATGGTGTAAAAGAGCGAAGTCCCTGTTCCAAAATTACGTGAAGGGTATATTCCTGGATAGTGAGTGAGTCAGTCGACAGAAGACAACCAAAGATATGTGTCAATAAATGTAGCTATCCCCAAAACCGTGCTATATCAGGTTTTTTTTTTAAAAGCTCATAAAGGAAGGACTGTAATTATAATTGACTTTATAAATGATTAAAATGGAAGAATTGACAGTTAAATCACAACTGCTTAGATAAAGACTGTTTTATTGAGATACAGCCTGAGATAGTGGGAGAACATCTACCTAAATTGTAAGATGTATTGCTCTGATGGAGAAGTCCAAAGTCATGAAGTGGGTGAGCCAACGTGGTATGAGATTGAAGTACATTATAGAATATATATCTATGAGAAATACAGTTCCTGTATTTGAACTTTGTTGCCATATTTTTACTGTGTGGTGCTCTGGTTTTGCAGTATGATACAATACTTCTAAAATTTGTGAGAGTTCATTTATGGTACTCGCAGTCCTGAGGTAAGATGAACTTCTTGTGTTTATAGGATCAAACTTCCATACTTGGTTGCTTAAAGTTGCATCCCTGTGCACTAATCTGAAAAAGGGTGAAATATCAGTGGACTTTCAGTGGTCACTAGCTTACCTGAGCATCATGTCAAGTATGTAAATGGTTAAGATTTTTACAAAAAATGGGTGCACTCTATGTAATCCTCCAGAGTCCTCCCCGATTTTGGCTGGGACAATAGTTTGACAACTTGAAAATCACTGCAGATGAATTGGGAAGCAGATGTCGAAGCTGAGTCTGGGGAATATTAGCTGTTTGCTTTTGCAGTAGAGAAAAAGTGATGGTGATCCTCCCCATCTTGCACTGAAGTGGTGTGAATTGCTCTAATTACTGCTGTTCGGATCTGGGCAGTTCCAGATGGAAGAGAATAAGCTTACTTAACAGTCAGTGAGCAGGATATGGAAAATTTCGGGTCCTGCATAGCTGTAGCTTGGCTGTCTTCCACGTCGGTAGTATTTTGCGTTGCTGTGTATGCTGTTAACACCTTGGTATATATGAATAGTGTGGTCACACTATAGCTGCTTGGGGAACTATAACTTTGAACAGTGTAAAGTTTATTTATGTGATTTCCATGGAGAGTGTTTTTTTCTAACGGAAGATGGTTAATTAGAGTAGAAGGGTGGGAAAATAAAAGATGCAAAGCTATGCTTATCTCATCCAACTGTGGAGTTAGCTTACCTGCTTTTTAATTATATGGTACCTTGAATGGGATATGAAAGTGATAAAGAAGGTGTCTCAGCAGGAGGGTTTCCACATATTTGTATTGCAGCCTCCAAAGCTGTTCAGCAAACCTGGCAGCTTCTCTGCTGCCCCTCGCATTGCTGATGACACACATGAGGAGTGGCTCTGCTGTGCAGTACAGGTCAGGGACAGCAATGTTTTAGTAGACCTGATGTGCAAATTGCAATCACAGCATTTGAAGCTCAGCTAGCACCTGTAATTAAAAAAAACCCAGCATAAATAAAAAACTATAATCAAAAATTTCTGCTTGTTATTAGAGCTCAACAAAAAGATCTGTTAATTACCTATTAGATCAGTGGATCTTTAATAGCATTTATAATCTGTTTAGTTTTGCCCTGTCTAATGTTGAACTACGCATTATTAGTTACCATGGAGACCTTCAAGTAACTTGTGAAGACATCTTCACATTTACTCTCGTTCCTATTTGAAACATTCATGGGACATAGACTTTTTGTAGTACTTTTTAACCCTTTTCCTGCAGCAAAGAAAAGTTGAGATTTTTTGTAAGTATTTATTCTTACTGTCAGGTGTTATAAAACTCAAATAAACACAGGCCAGAAAGTATAGAAGTTTTGGAAAATTTGGTGTCAGGCGGTTCCATCATTTCTGATAGGACTGAATGTAGAACTATGTAGAGTCTATGTTAAAATAATTTAAAAAAAAAAGAAATAGAAGAAAATCCTTCATACCCATGAGGTGCATGTGATATCATTAACAGAGTTCTTATTGTCCAGAAAGGAAGTCCTGGGACTATATATGCCACGGGACACTTCTAGAAAGTCAGGATTGGTATTAGATGGAACAAATTTTGCACTCTTTTTAGTCACAGGCTATATTGTAGTCAGTCACAGACAACAGGGCTGCAAAATGAACCTGAAGTGAGCTCTGGACAGGTGGAAAACGGAATGAAGAACGATCAATCCCTTCAAAATTATCTGCAGCCATTACTTTACATTGTATTATTTCTCTCCTATCCAATGTTTTCTCCTTTCTAGATTAGAACAGTCCTACACATCATGTAGTTCTACGTAGGCATGACCAAGCGGGTAAATGAAGGGAGACCAGTCAATGGCACATGCTTTGACTTCAGTAAGGCAGTGTCCCATAACATCCTCGTAGAAAAACTCAAGAAATGTGGGATAGATGATTGGACTGTGAGGTGGATTGAAAACTGGCTCAACAGCAGAGTTCAGAGGGTTGTGATCAGTGATACAGAGTCAAGTTGGAGGCCTGTGGCCAGTTGTGTTCCCCAGGGATCAGGGAATCCAGTTTTGTTCAATATCTTCATCAACAACCTGGATGAGGGGATAGAGCGTACCCTCAGCAAGTTCACTGATGATACGAAAACTGGGAGGGTTAGCAGACACACCAGAAGGCTGTGCTGCTATCCCGCGAGATCTAGACAGACTNTGGGTGTTAAGTGGAAGGAGCCAGTCTCTTTTCTGTGGTGCCCAGTGATAGGACAAGAAATAATGGGTACGAGCTAGAACACAGGAGGTTCCACCTCAACATGAGGAGAAACTTCTTTATTGTGAGCCTGAAACAGGCTGCCCAGAGAGGTTGTGGAGTCTCCTTCTCTGGGGATTTTCAAACCCCGCCTGGATGTGTTCCTGTGTGGCAGGGGGGTTGGACTAGATGCTCTCTTGAGGTCCCTTCCGATCCCTAACCTTCTATCTATGATTCTATCTATCCATTCTCAGTGTAAATTATGTTAACTTCTGAATGGTCCAGCAGGATGATATGCAGCAAAACTTTGTGCCCTTCATGATATTCTCTGTCCCTTTTCAAGGACTGGTGTTTGAACATGTTCCTGGAATAATGTGGAAAGTTGCCAGTGTGTCCAAAGTACGGTTTGGCTGGGGAGTATAGATATGGTCTCACCTCCAAACAGTACATGCTACTCTTTGAGAAGAAGAGTAAGTTTCACTTTCCTTAACAATGTGAGATAAGATGTTGGAGTGTGTGCATGAAGAACTGAGAGGTGACATAGATGGTCTTCTCTTGATTTTCTAGTGTGATTTTTTTTTTTTCGTATGTGATGTCAGGGATTTTGACCAATAGTAAAGGCAGGGGACCGTGGCAGTAATCTCTTATACTGCCAAGTGAGTTTTGACAGGGCTTATCTGGCAAATCTGCAGTGTCTGCAGGAGGGTTTTCAGCCTGGTGTAATGGGTAGGTTTCAGATTGAGCAAATGAGCTGACAAAATGGATTTTGAAGGTTGCTGTGTTACACAGAGGTCTTTGCCATGGGAAAAGGAAGTGACAAATAGCTTTCTTTGAAACAACTACTAGCTACAAGCTGTAAATCATCCAGCAGAGAGAGAGAACAAGTAGAGACACTCACTTCTCTCCTGAGAGAGAGTGTCACATCAAGAAAGCCCATGTTTGATTATCCACAGACCACTTGAACTCTTAACACTGGCATATAAAGCAACTGTCAAGCTTTGTGGTTTCTTGGTTTAGGTTTCTTGGTTTTTTTTCGTTTTGGAAAAATTAAATCTCCTGCTGGCAAAGCCTCTCCTAGTGTGCACTCTGTCCATCAGCTCTTATTATTCCATGAAAAGCCTGATGTTCACCTCTTCTTTCATGCTTTCTCTGTAGGTCAAAGTAACTGCAGCTGCATTTTCTTCCTTGGCTGTCAAACTGAGCTGAGCTGTTCTGCACCTTCTGTAGCACTGTGGGCTCTTCCTCTAAGCTGATGGTGGATTTTCTTAGTGAAACATAGGTTGGAGTTACCTAAAAGCCCATTTTTTTTTTTTGTCAGAGCAATGTAAACTGTATTAGCAGAACATCATTCAAAAATTTTCCTTACTGTTGACAACTGATTTAAGAGTGAAGGCATGTCTTACATTACCAGGGACTTGGTTAGCTTGCTTAACCAATCAACTAGGTAATACTTTTTATCTATGGAGCAGTTATTTACTTAACTGGCTACATATTTTTATCTTTCAACATTTTTAATGTCCAGTTAAAACTGTAAGAGAGTGGCACTTTATTTACCAATATTTTAAATTGTTTAGATACACTGTAGTAGAAGGTAAGCTAAATGTTGTTTCTATCCCAGAGAATGTTTGTAGAGGTG
>VWZK01009533.1:0-33964 GCA_013396935.1 Baryphthengus martii | reverse complement strand
AGGATTTCTTTCTTTCTTTCTTTTTTTTTTTTAATCTGGAGTTGAAAAATCAGCCTGGGACGTATTGCTGATGGAGGCCATAAAAAAAAAATAAAGAAAAAAAACAAATACAAACCCAACTTTATTCCCTCTGGAAAAAAAAAAAAAAAAAAAAAAAAAAAAAAAAAAAAAAATCCAAAAAAAAAAATAGAGAGAAATGGGGGAAAAAAAAAAGAAAAAAAAGCAGCTTTGCTCTGAATATGACACGGGAGGAAAAGTGAGTTTGTCGTTGACAGACGCGAGGATGTGCCAAATCCCTAAGGACAGAAAAAAACAACCAACCCCACGCACCTCTTTAATCAGCCAAAGCCTTAATTAAAAAAGCTGCTACAAACTATCAGATAATGGATTGCATTTTCAGGCCTCTCTCTGGAAAACCAGCTCATATGGCAATGTTTCTCAACTCCTGCCAGAGCAGGGAAAGCTGCCAGTTTTCGGTCACAATATCAAAGGCGCACATCCTCCCCGCACCGGCGGCCCCGCTCCCAGTTACACCGGAGTAAATCCAGAGCCACCTCGTTGCCTTCGAGGCAGCTGGGGCTGATTTGTAGCGGAGCAGGATCAGGCCCTGCCCTGGCAAACTGCTGGGTTGCTCCTGCCTCCGGCAACGCCGGTGAAAGGCCAACGTAGCCTTTTTTTCCTCCCCAAAAAAATTTACAATCGCGTCTGCTCATTTCTCATGGTGAAAAAAAAACAACCAACCAAAACTCAGCGTTATCCCAATTTGTAAGGATAAAAAGGTCGAGAGGATGATCTGCTCTGACAGCGGCGGGCGTAACGCTCGCAACCCCGCGCTCAGGTCAACGCGACGTTCCCCGGCGCGAAGACCGATTGACATTTTACGTGGCGCGGCGATTATCCCCGGCAGCGTTGAGAATCGGCCGGCATCTAATCTCGGCAATCAAGTGGAATTGCAATAAAACCCCTGGACTGGATGCCATCCAAGCAGCTCCGTACGGAGCAGCCCCTGTGGAAGAGCACGTCCTGATTTACAGCTCCAAACCGCCTCGGAAAAGTCAACCTGGCTTTGCCGGCTCCGATAACGGGGCCACACCAACTTCTGACGTTCTTCACAATTGAGCTTGCACCGTTTTGAATCGCTTGCCTTTAACATTTTATTATTTTTTTTTTTTAACCTCTTTTTCTCAGCCCCAGAAGCGAACAAACATTTCTTGGCGGTGCCCACGGACAACCTCCCATCCGTGGTTTTGCTCTCACTGATGTCCTACACCCTATGGAAATATGGTATATACTAATAATACACACCACTTGGGATCAAAAGCTCTCCAAAGGGCCTGTGCAATTTCAGCCAAGGCCTGTTTGGAGGAAAACCAGAACTAAAAGGGTTGAAAAACTCTGCTTTGGCCCAACGTGCCTCCAGCCTGTCCCACCCAGCTCTAGGTGGGTGAACCAGTCCAAGCTGATGGTGCTGCCCGGTGCTGCCCGCTCCCAACCAGCACCCCAGCTCCCACCATCACCCTCTCGGCGCCGTCGAGGCTTCGGCACGGCCTCGGCTTTTGCTTTTGGAAGGATCCACGTGGCTTTTTGCGGCGGATCTTCCCCTCGGGGGTGGTGCTTTACCCTCCGAACGGCAGGTCCCTTCCCTGCATCCGTAACACGCATTCCAGCGGGAAGGGCACCAGCGTGCCGGCCTTTAGCGTCCGTTTGGCAAACGTCACCGCGAAACATTGCACGCAGTCCCCAAGAGATCACGTCCAGGAGGAGGGATGAAGGAAGAAAGAGGCTCCTTTTTAGCTAATGAGGTAAGTCCAGAGGAACTTCAAGGGAGCTCCTCCGGACAGAGCCCAGTCTCTGGCGCTGGCTCCCAGTCAGGGACTTTTTTTTTTTTTTGGAGACTCATTTACAGGGCAAAACAATGAATTTTAAAATACATGCTGTATTCATAGATCTGTTTTGAACCCACGAACGTGAAACCACTTATATAATTGTCACAGAGCAAACATCTCATTACGTACAATAAAAGAAAAATTTTGTTTCGTTCTTCACCCCCCCCTCTCCCCAGTTCTCTGCTTTTTTGCCTTGGCCAAGACGTTTCTCGTGTAACATAAATCAAACCCAGGTGCATCTTTCTGCATGAAGCACTTCACCAATAAACATTGCTTAAAATACATCTATGACTGCATTAAAATAAACCCCAGCCCATCATTTGGAGGCCTCCAAATTCCCTTTCAGTCCCAGGAACAGTGATTTTTTTTTTTCCCCCAGGTAGTGACGAGCCCATCAACGTTCGGTGCCTTAGACACCAGGATCAGCATGCCCTGTTCTTCCTCACGCTGAATTTCTTCTGTGGTATCTAACTCACGTCCACATTTCCTGGAAATCTGGTGGGCTTGAAACTGTTCTCATCTTCTAGGTAAGCAAATGATGTTTTCAACTAAATATGTCTGGCTTCATGTTTCTTTTTAATGGTATGAGATTATAAGCATAAATTAATTATATCTTACTAATATAATAGAATCATTTAGGTTGGAAAAGACCTTTCAGATCATCAAGTCCAATCATTAACCTAAAACTGCAAATCCTACCCCTGAGCCCTGTCCCTCAGCACCACAGCTCCACGCCTTGGAAACCCCTCCAGGGAGCAGGGGGACTCCAGCCCTGCCCTGGGCAGCCTGGCACAGGCCTGGACAACCCCAAAGGGGCTGCAACAAATTGTTCCTCAGCTCCAACCTAAACCCCACGGAAGGTGCTGAGGACTCAAGCTCAGAGCCAAGCCAGAAGCTGATCCATGGCTGGGAACGTTGCAGGCGGCATCGCTCGTCTTTGCCATCTGCTCGTTCTTTACTTCAGGCTCCTCAAAACCACAATCTAAGCGACTACAGGTTAGAAACCAGAGGCCATGGTGAGGGAGATTGTCCCTGTGCCAATCCCATCGGCAATGCCAACGCACAACCACGCTGCAGACCCGGCTACGAGGCCTTATGGGACATTTCTGAACGGTGGCTCCAGACTGGGCAATCCAACCAGGTGCTCATCACTTGAGGTCACCGCCACGACCCCTTAAATTTCCACCCTTCCACGGAGAGAAGACAACCACTGGCATTAGACGAAGGGAAAGAGCGATGCAACGGCACCTCCGAAGAGCTTGGCTGGCCTCAAAGAGCTTCCATGAAACATGATGAATCGTCCAGGACTCTGAGCTACTTGTGAAGCCTCCAAGGATGGCAATTAAACCAGTGACACTTAAATCCACCACTGATGAGTCCCCACTACTAACAGAATAATTGCAAGGGACCAAAACCCAAATGAGGTTCAACATCGCTGCGGGCGACGGATGGGTGACGCGAAGCTACCGTTTTGCTACAGCCCGTCCCTTTCCTATTGAAAAACTCATCAAAAGTTAATTTCCTTCACCAGCTCATCTGTAAAAGCAACAGCTTGGTAGGAAAGTCGGGCCGAGGCCGCAGGCTGATCTCATCTGCAGGGTGGCAGAAGGGGTGGCGAAAGTCGTGGCTGCTCCGCGGTGCTTGCTCTTGCTTCCCAGAGCAAATTCCCTCATCGTAACCCTCCCCTGACCCTCTGCGCCCCAGCACGGATTTCCGAGAAACTCATTTTCTCGCTCTCCTCTAATCTTGCTCCGGGTGAAGGTTTTTGCTGAATCACTCGACTCCCAAAAGAAAAGCTGACATCAACTGAAACAGCCTTCTGCCAAGGTAGAAATGGGGCCACGATGGGTTTCTTCTGGCCACCTCCCTTTTATCAAAGATTTGAACTGGGGGTCAACGTTCCCCGCTCATCGCACGCTTCCACGGGCACGGAGGGCAAGGCCAGTGCAAGGACGGCCAAGCTGGTACAGCTTCAGCTCCGGTCCTTAGGCCCCCGGGGCGCTGCCGTGGCTCGGATGCCACCAAAGAAACATCAGAAGATCCCAAAACATCTTCTGAAGGGTCCCCAGGGTGGGCAGTTGCTGCCCTGCCCGCAGCGTCCTTGCCAGCTTGCAAACTCACGGCTGCAGTGGGTGGAAATGGGGTGTGCTCGGGGAAACTGAGGCACGAGGCCAGCAGGGCAGCACTTAGAGCTGCTTTTTTGGACAAAACACAACCGCAACCCCCCAAATATTTTGGCTTTCTTGCCCCGCAGAGCGCAGGAGCGCGCGTGGGGCGGGCCCCCGCCGAGCCCTTAGGCTAATAAGGTTGTAGCATCTCTTCCCAGCCCCTTCGCCGGCCGTTCGATCTGGGAATCCTGCTAATGAAAGGAAAACAGAAGAGGAGCTGCGGAGCAGAGGCCCAGGGTGCGGTAACTCTAGAAGGCAGCAGAGGAGGGATGAATGAAACCTTTCACTGTGGTCCAGAGGAGCCAGCGGCGCACACAGGCTTGAGGAATTCAAGAGGCTCCGCGCAGCGAAGCGGGCGGCGAAGACGTTCCGCGGGACTCGGAGACACAACTCGCCTTTAAGGAGCGGGAGGGGAGGACGACGGAGCCGCCGCGACGGGGGGCGGGGGGGGGACACGACACCTCACGCTGGACGCAGACACCCCCACGGGCGGGGGAGATGAATGTGCCTTCGAGAGAGGACGAAGGAGGCCGGCTTCCCGAGCGCTGAAAAGCTGTCCTTATTTTTTCCTGTAATTATGTCTCTAAGGGCTCGCCAACATTTACATTTTCGCACGAGCCGTAGAGTTTATTCACGGCCCCCGCGCGGCAAAAGCCCCCGCTAATAAATAGCCGTATTGATGCTCGTTCGTCGGCGCGTTAGGCTCCGTCCAGCTCCCTCAGACAACCGGCCTCTTTTCCCCTGCTCTACATTGTGAACAACTGATTCTCCTTTCTCCGGCGCGGAGCGTTCCCCTCCCAGCCCCGCGCACCCCCAGCTGAGCCATGAATGGCCGCAGTGTACCCAAGCCCCTCGCTCCAGAACGTTTGCAGAAGGGGGGAGAAATAAAAAAAAAAAAGCTGAAAATGTAAAAGAACGAGGTATAAAGATTCCTTCAGGCATTTGCAGAAGCAGAGGGGGGTGAAATAAAACATTTGCAAAAGGGAGAGGAAATAATAAAAAAAGCTGAAAATGTAAAAGGATGAGGTATAAAGATTCCTTCAGGCATTTGCAGGAGTGGGGGAAAATAAAACCTTTGCAAAACAGGGGGGAAATAAAAAAAAATAGCTGAAAATGTAAAAGGATGGGGTATAAAGATTCCTTCAGGCATTTGCAGAAGTGGGGGGGAAATAAAATGTTTGCAGAAGTGGGGAGAAATAAAAAAAAAGCTGAGAATGTTAAAGGATGGAGTTTAAAGATTCTTCCAGGCATTTGCAGAAGGAGGGGGCGGGGATAAAACATTTGCAGACAGGTGGGAAAATAAAAAAAAAAAGCTGAAAATGTAAAAGGACGGGGTATAAAGATTCGTTCAGGCTCTATATTCGGGATTATTTCACCTCCTTGTCTCACCTCCAGCCCCTTTTGCCACTCAACAAATAAATATATAAGGGAAAAAAAAAAAAAGCAGAGGAAATGGTTCCTTAATGCTTCTGCACAACAATCCTGCGGCCTCGCTCCCTGTTGTCTTCCTCCAGCGGCCAGAACAAACTCTTTTCTCCTGTCCCTCATGAGGGGAGATTACCAAGAGGGAAATGTTTTCCCTCCCACACTCCCAGTTGGCTTCAAATTCTTCATATGAAACTTATCTGGAAGCTTCTCCCCAGCTGGGTACCTCCAGACCACGAGAAAAAGCCTGGCCGAGGTGGGTAGAAGCCGTAACCTGCTCTCAATACGATCTGCTCCGTGCACGAGATGAGTCGGGGAGGTCTCAGCCTCCTCCGCGCCACAAAACCACCCCGTGCAGCGCAGGGTTCGAGGAGCGGCACTGTCCCCGGCTCAGCCCCGAGCTGCGCCCGTCCCGCCAGCTGCAAATCCAGGAATTAGCCCAGACCACTCTTTCATTTTTACGAC
Organism: Baryphthengus martii; assembly: GCA_013396935.1. Lineage (NCBI taxonomy): Eukaryota > Metazoa > Chordata > Aves > Coraciiformes > Momotidae > Baryphthengus > Baryphthengus martii. The sequence goes on along the minus strand of VWZK01009533.1, from coordinate 28,020 downwards.
TTTTTCTTAGAGCCAGCATCTTTGTTTGACCTTTTTTACCCTCCTGCCCTGCGCAGCCCCGCCGGCCCTGGCAAAACGCTGCGCCCGGCAGCCCTCCCTGCTCCAGCAAAGAGCTTCCCTTGCCCCAAATCCCTCTCCAAAGGGGAGAAAAGCGGTTTTGGCAGACGGCAGGATCAGGATCCACTCCCGACGTCCCCTCTCGCGGCCGAGGATCGCTCTCCGAAGGCAAATAGTACCCCTCTGTGCCTCCGGCACGCAGCGCCACAGACACATAGATGGCATTATATTTTGCTGGCCCCAGATCTCGGGCATAATATTTTTTTTAGCAGCGGACTAAATATTTTTAACATATGCAAACATGCATGACTGAAGCGGCTACAGAGCCGGGGAGCTGGGATGCTGACGGCCTTCCAGGGCAGAACAATGTCACCTTTCTCCTCCCCGGCGCTGCCCGTCCCTCAGCCGATGACCCTGCAGCTTGAGAGGGATGGGGAGAAGAGGGCGAAGCAAAACGCGGAAGCTTCTCGGGAGGATTTTTTCCAACGGGATCGCAGCGAAAGGGTCCGAATTGCTGCGAGGAGGAGAGGTGGGGATGCACAGAGCAGCAGTTTGTCTCTCGGGCAAACAGCGCCGCTTGAGCTCCCGGCTCGGCCGAGAGGAAACCTTCCCGGCTTTAAGCAAATAGAAAGGTGCCGGGTCAAATAAGTGGAGCAGAAAGTTCTGCCGTAGGTAAATAGGTCACTGTCAGCCCTGGGTCGAGCGGCGTGGCTGGGAACGTGCCAACCATCCTGGGTATGCATCCCAGCGCTCCCAGTTTGCAGATGGGGAGGTACGAGTGGCCCTGGAGCCACGTGTGCTTGGTTGCAGGAGGGAGAAGGGATGTTGCACCGGTACCTAACCCAGCGCTGATGCCCTGGATCCGTGGGCAGGCTCCAGGTAAATGAATCTGGGTTAATGAATCAGAGAATCGCAGTGTGGTGGAAGTTGGAAGGGCCCTCTGGAGATCACCTGGTGCCACCCCCCTGCACCAGCAGGGTCACCCAGAGCATGAGGAGGGTCATGAGGAACACGACGGGGTTGTTCCAGGGAGGAGAGGGGCTCTGGGATGGGGCTCTGCCCCACAGCAACTCTCCCAGCCCCACTGGGCACCCTCTCCACATCGTCGCCGTCACGTGCATTTCTGTCTCCTTATCTCAAAGCATCTCAGCCGGTTCTCCCGCTGAACATCTGCAGCTCCCGCCTACAAGACGCTCATCTCTGCGGCACGTTACTGCTTCCAGGGGGCCAGATGTGGACAGGAGACACGCGCCTGGACAGGAGACACGCGCCGTCCCCTGCCGGGCTTCGCATCCTCCCCTTCCCTACAAACAGGAACAATTGCACCGCAAGAAAGTGCCAGAGATTGCCAAGATCTCTATCAACCAACAACGTCCTGGGCTGGTATCACCCTTCCTGAGCGCAGGGTTGGGGCACAGGAACCACCTCTTTTTCCGACGGCCACGAGCTGGTGAGGAAGCTATAGGGAGATCTCGAATCCAAAACCAAGAGCCAGATTAAACAGGAGCGTAGTCCTGATGCTCCTCCCAAGTCACCAGACGTTGGGAGCAGCTCGTGGTGATTAAAAGCACCAACCCAGGATAGCCCCAGGACCAGAACGACGGCTCTGTAGCCCAGACGGGTGATGTCCCCCCAAGAACTGGTGATGGCAAAGGGGGAACCCCAAGGTTAGATCAGAAGCATGATGTGGGGGCTTGGCTCAGAGCACGTGTGGCTCCTCACCCTACAGGATCTACACGCGGTCAAACTTAGACCTCCATTCCTTATATTTCTGCCAACAAAAGTCTATTTGCACCCGGAGCTGCCCCGGTGCCTTCATCCCGGCTGGTGGAAGATGCCCTTAGAGCAGCAGAAGCCCCGATGCTGCCAAAGCCCCGTCGGCTTCGGAGCAGGGCCAAGATTTGGCTGCTGGGGAACGCTGGCTCTCTGCAACTGGGAGCTGCTGGGCCAACGGGAGGGTTTCTCTGCTTGGCTGCGCTGGCACGGCTGCGACGTGCCGACTGGGCTCGGGACGCGTAGGAACGTCTGCTTTAAAGCTTCCTTTTTAACTCTAAGAAAAACAACCAAAGCTCGTCTTGCCTCTCCTCCTGCCCAGCCAAAAAGCTGCAACGTGGTGCCCAGGGCGGGGAGAAACCGAGTGAAACCTGGCAAAGGACGGGAGCGAAACATCACCCCGAGGAATTGGCGGCACTGGCTGGATTGCTGTGGGGTGGCACCAGGGCTGGCAGGGTGCCCACAGCCCTGTCCTGCCTGCTGCCAGCTTGGCAGCTCTGCCCCAGCGCTGCTCCCCGCAGAGCTGAGCGGTGGGCAGGCTCCTATTTGAGTTGGAAAGAACGTGCGGTGCCGGCGGGAAGCGTGATGTTCCCGAGGCGGTGGCTGCATTCCCCGGTTCCCCCCTTCCCTGCGTGAACGCGCCGATTACAGATCTGAAACTCAAAGGCTCAATATTCTGGCTTTTGAGATGCAGAAAGATTGAGGTGATGGAGTCAAAATAGGCATCTTAGAGGAGGCTGAGTGGTGCTAAACCCTCTCCTGTACCTTTCGGGTTGAACGGAGGCTGCAGAGCATCCAGCCGGGATGGAGCTCAGCCAGATCCAGGCTCCTCACCTCCTCTCCTGTCCCACCACCAGCAGCCCCTAANCACGCTCCAGCCCCTCCAGCTCCTCCTGGGAGAGAGGGGCCCAAAACTGACCGCAGAATTCGAGGGACGGCCTCCCCAGTGCCCACTCCAGAGGGACGATCCCTGCCCTAGTCCCGCTGCCCACACTGGTGCTGACACAAGCCTTGTACACAACACGAGCAGCTGCCAGGATGCAGGATCCCATGCCAGAGGTAGGACACGGACTATGTGCTTCCAGCCCCGTGGTGGGACCATCACCACTGCTGGCGTGGGTCTGGCAAAGAGTGGGGAGGCAGGGAGCTCTGGGCAAGGTGAGCACCTGTGCAACGGGATTCCTGAGGTGGATTTCTGTTCCAGGGCATCATCAGACAAGAAGAGTAGGGAACACTTCAGGAGACAGCCAAGATGCTCTGTGGGGTATCCTAGAGTCTGGCACCCAGCTCTTGCCACCACAGGCAGTCCTCAGCCCAGAGGGTGGCACCACATCTGCTTCTCCTGGTACTTCTTCCTCTTTCGTGATTTGTGCTCATACTGAGACAGGACAATAATTTTCATTTTCCTTTTGCAATCCACTGGGTTAGCCTTGGATTTTCCAATTCCGTAATTTCCAAATGAAACTTGTGGGTTCTGCAGAGCTGGCAGCTCTGGGGATGCACTGGGGACCTGGAGACACGGGACGGATCCTGTCATCGGGGCACCGCATCTCATCCCACCGCATCCTCCAACAGCATCACAGTCATAAGCTCTCCCAAATTTTTCCTATGGCCTTCCAGGCGTTCCCCCTGCACCCCTCTCCATCCCAGCTCCCTTTCCCACCGCTCTTCCTGCAGACGCAGCGGCTCGGCCTGAATTTTGCTGGAGCGCATGAATCCAAAGCAGCTTTTCACAGCGCTTCACGCAGCCGCCTGTGCGTTAAAATAGAGAATAAAAAGAGAAGGAGGAGCACAAGGTTGCAGCCCCAGTCTGCGGCGGCTCCCGGAGGTGTGCCCTGCGCCTCGAGATGAAAAGCCACCTCACAATCGCTGCTTAATGCCGGGTAAGTGTTTTTCCTTAAAATTATGGGAGAGGAAACTCAATATTTTTTTAGGACTCGGCTTTGCGTAATAACGACCGGCGTGGGGAGAACAATTCGTTATTCAGGCTCAACACAAAGAAGCATCTTCCCATAACCTCACACCTCCGACTCCAGCCCAGCCACAGGTCAGGCACCGACCCATCCCCAGCCGTCACCCGCGGTGTTGGCACACGCTGCCGAGGCCACTCATCTCCTGTGGAGGGCAGAAGGGTGACAAGGTTGTGCCGGGTCCACTTCCGGCTGTGGATGCCCCCTGAGATGCTCCACAAGACTGGGAGATGCAGGTTGTATAAATATAGAGATATGTATTTTGAAGGAGCAGGAGGGTTGGGGAAAGAAAGATGATGTCCTCAGAGAAGAGGAGAAAGGTTTCTCACCTTCACGGTGAGAAGAGGAAGAAGCGTGGTGGGACTACGACAGGTAGACCCAGAAATGCTCATTTTCTGCTGACACACACCTCCAAGTCTAGCAGAAACCTAGGGAGAGCCCTCCAGACCGTAACTTAGGCCAGTGCTCCTGAGGGGTTTCAAAACTATGGAGAACAAATCTAAAGCCATGCCAAACGAAGGAAGACAAGGTTGTTTCAGTCACACAAAAAACACTCGGGAGGTTGAAGGCTGGAGACCTGCAGCTCCACATCGCACCAGACCCCACTTTGGGGCATCTCTCCCCAGACGTGTCTCACCATAGAATCACAGACTGGGTTGGGTGGGAAGGGACCGTTCAAGGTCATCTAGTCCAACCCCCCTGCAGGGATCAGGGACATCTACAACCAGAGCAGGTTGCTCAGAGCCCCATCCAACCTCCCCTGCAATGGGGCCAGGGATGGGGCAGCCACCACCTCTCGGGGCAACCTGGGCCAGGCTCTCACCACCCTCAGCACCAACAATTCCTTCCTTCTCTCCAGTCTAAATCTCCCTTTTTAAGCTTTAAATCGTCCCCCTTGTCCTGTCCCAAAAGGTCCTGCTTAGAATTCTGTTCCCATCTTTCCTGTAGTCCCCATGTCCATACCCCTACATGAGTCCAACCTGATCATGTTCTCCACCATGGTGGTGGCATTCACCCTGGATTGTCCTGGACCAGACCGAGACCCTTTTTACACACGTTCCTGAAGAGCAGTAGGACAGTCCATTCTCTCCCCACCTCCTCAAGAAGAGGATCCTCCATCCCTCAGCAGCTGGCCCCAGGGCGATGTCCGCTCTCCGCCGAGGGCGGCCAAGGCCCAGCGCGTTGTTTACATTTTGATAAACACTGACACATCTTTTGGAGCAGAAGGCAGCTTTCGAAATCCACGGCCAAGGGGAAAGCCAGCAGCCAGCTTCCCAACCAAAACTTCCAGGGAGAAAATGCGCTCCACGGAGCGCAGGGAAGGGACTGGAGTCCATGACCCTGATCTCATTCCTTCTTTCCCCAGATCCTGGTTCTTCTCATCTCCACCTTTTGCCATTTATTCCTCTGGCTCTCCTGCTGCCCTTTCTGAGCAGCTGCCCTTTGCTAGTAAACAGCCCGCAGCCCCCGAGCCAGTTTTCCCAGCACTAAAAGCCCACTTATTTCTCTTTCTCTTGACAAAACAGTAGCAGATTTGTGCTATAAATCCCTATTAATGGAACAATCGACATTGGCTTGTTCCCGTGAGCGCTTTCCAAACGAGCAGAGGTTTGTGAGCGTGCAAACGCGCACGAGCGGGTGCACAGCCCCCTCCCGCCAACGGCAGCCGGGGCTTTCGCTTCGACATCTTCCCATCAAATGTCAATATTCATAAACAGAATCTAAATATTTCGAAGCTTGACCAATTGAAACACACAAATGTGTCACTTCCTAGAAGCCGTCTTTCGAACAACAGCCTGAGGCTGAATCCACGCACGCGATGCTCGTGGGAATGGGAGGAGCGCAGGAGCATTTCTCCAAAGAACATGAACAGAATTGGTGCCTTGGCCAGGCACGGAACTCCTTTTAGAACCAGAGAATCAGCAAATCATTTGGGTTGGAAGAGCCCTTGAAGCTCCTGGAGTCCCAGCGCTGCCCCAGCCCTGCCAGGGCACCACTGAGCCCTGTCCCTCAGCACCACAGCTCCACGCCTTGGAAACCCCTCCAGGGATCAGGGGGACTCCAGCCCTGCCCTGGGCAGCCTGGCACAGGTCTGGACAACCCCAAAGGGGCTGCAACAAATTGTTCCTCAGCTCCAACCTAAACCTCCCCTGGGGCAACTGGAGGCCTCTTCCTCTTGTCCCATCACTTGGGGACACAAGATCTCATCCCCCACCTCACCCCAAGCTCCTGTCAGGGAGTTGTGGAGAGCCAGGAGGTCTCCCCTGAGCCTCCTTTGCTCCAGGTTGCACAAGCCCAGCTCCCTCAGCCGCTCCTCCCCACACTCCTGCTCCAGCCCCTTCCCCAGCTCCGCTGCCCTTCTCTGGCCATGCAGCTCTGCGACATCCTGCTCTCACTCACTTCGTTTTGCCCATCTCAGGCTGTTTAAATCTCTCAGTGTGGATGGGGAAAGAAATACGCATTAAAAACCTGGTGCTGAAGGGCTCCAGGGAATCACGTGAGGACATGTGGGAAAGTAGGAACTCAAACAGTCCAGAGCAGAAAAGGTGGGACTGACACAGCAGCACAATCCACACTTCCCCACGGGCTGGAGACCTCCTCTACTCTGGGAGAAAACCAGGACTTACTCCTCTCTTTCCATCCCCTCCTTGTCCTGCCTTTGGCTGCGCAGCTTGTGCATCCTGGTGGGATTTATCCTTGTGGGGTGCATCCCTGTAGGGTTCATCCTGGTGGGATTTATCCTGGTGGGATGTATCTCAGTGAAGCTCATTCTGCTGAGGTTCATCCTGGTGGGATGTATCCTGGTGGGTTGTATCCCGATGGGCTTCATCCTGCTGAGGGTCACCTTGGTGGGATTTATCCTGATGGGGTTTATCCCGACGGGATTTATCCTGCCGGGATTTTCATCCCGCTGTATATTCGCCTGTGGCAAACAGGTGGCGATGTTGTACTCCAGGACTTCAGCTTCCAGCCCCAAAAAAACGGCTGCTGTCAGAAATCCCTGCTCCGAGCCTCCCTGGTCCCTGTGCCCCCCAGGAACCCTCTGAGAACCAACGAGAGAGGTGTTGTCATCACCTCAAACGTTCTCCTTCGCTTTAACTAAACCAAAACCAAGGCCAAGGCTCGCTCTCCGTTCCTTTGTAATTGAGGCGAGGGATAAAGAGCCCGTCCTTCGCAAGCACGTTTTTCCCTTGAGCTTTGATGCGAAGAAGAAAGTTAAACTTGCCAGGGGAGCAGAGAAGATGCTTTGGGGAAGGTGGATCATCTCGTGGTTGTGGGTAGGAAGCTCGGACCTGGGACATCGCATGGATGTGTCTCAAGAAGAGGGAAAAATCCCTGCAGGAAAGCAGAGATCCGACCCGTGCGGTGATGTCCATCCGCAGGAGGTACCTGCGCTGCCTGCGCTGGAGCAGAAGGTCCGCGGGGACCTGTGTGCATCCAAAGTGCCGGAGCAGCAGGGAGGACAACCGCTGGGGACTCGCAGGAGACCTGGTCGGAGCAATTCCTCCTCTCGGAGGGAACCAAGCACCCGCAGCGTGCGGGATGCTGTGCAGGCAGGGATGGCTCCGTGCGTGTCCCAAGGGACGCAGTACAGGGACCAGGGGCACAGAGGGGACTAAGGTCCCCTGCCACGTGTCCTCTAGAGCACCCGGAGCAATGCCACCCCACGCCTCCACGAGAGCTGAAGCCGCCGAGGGCTTTGCGTCCTCGCATCCTGCTTTTCCGGGGAAGCAAATTCGAAGGCGCTGGAACAGAACCAAGTCCCCATCCTTGCGCCGGAGCCTGTCTCTCGTACTCCTCATCCTTCAAAAGGTGGAAGCTCAGGGAGAAGCTCCTTCAAGCCTTGCCCTCACCGTGCTGCCCACGCTCTTGGACGTGTCGAGAAGCAGCAGAGCAGCGCCACGTTCCCACAGGCTGATCCCATTTCTTTGTGGCTCTCGGCGCCGCAGCCAGCCGGGCTCGTGGGTCCCTGGCGATGCCGGACGACGGTGAGAAAGCAGAGAAGGCCTCCAGGCGGTACCAGGATGAGGGGCTCCATCATTTTAACAAAAAACCGAGGCAAGTGCGCAACAGAGGTGCCAGCTGCAAATTCAAGGGGAACCTCAGCGGGTCTCGGGGCGGCGGAGGCTGGAAACATGAGGGAACATCCACGGGCACGGCAAAGAGCAGCAAGATGAACAATGACAGCAATTTGCAGGTGAAAAAAGCAATTCCCAGGGTGAGGTGAGACGGGCTCGGTGCTGCAGGACGTGTTTAAAAGCCGGTCGGGAAAAGCAGCCGCGTTTCTCTTCTTAGGGGGATTTCCCTGACTTTCTGCCTGCTTTCAGAGCCTTTCTCACAAGGATCTGCATTTTGCCGGCTAACCCACAACATACAACCCAAAAGACCCAGCCTGCAGGGAGGACAGGAGTCATCTAAGGTCACAACCAAACTGCTGCAGAGCTCCGGAGACAGGTCCCTTCTACGAACCCCAGATCCCAGCCTCATCTTCCCACAGCGCCGAGAAGCCAGACTCCGTAGTACAGCCGGCAAACCAGCCCTAGCAACGACTGCCTGCCTCCACCACACGCTTTTCCTTGCTGCAAGACTCAGCATCTCCAAATCCTGATTGATTTTGGGAGCGCAAGTGGCCGAGAGAGCCGGGGAACGCCTCTGCAGACGAGCTCGGACAGATGGACACCTGTCCATGAAGATAAGGTGCCTACATAGGTATTTATGACAAAATAAATCTATCTGCACGTTTAAAATGCCTCTGCTGGAGTGATGGCTTTCACCAGCAGCATGGTCATCCCGGGAAAGCTGTCTTGGGAACGGTGCACAAAAAAACCCACTTTTTTTCCTGAGGTTTGCCAAGTCAATGTGAGCTTGGTGCTCACTTGGTATCGCCTCGAACCTCAGCGGTGGGCTGGACACTTCTGAAAACAATTCCTGGTCTCCCATCTTTAGATGGAGCCTGGGGATCTCCTCAGGATCGCTCCAGCAGCCGCTGCAGGGGGATTTCCCTGGGATATCCCCTAAGCAATTTACATGTTGAGGATCTGCCTAAAAACCCACCGTGGAGCACCACTGGGATAACACCCTCCCTTCATCAGCTGAATTTCCTTCTCAGCTGGCAGGTGGTCAAGGCTCGATGACCTGACCTACAAAGAGCTCCACCGGGGTGAAAGCCGCAGCTCAAACCGCACAGAAAATCGCGCACGACGTCAGAAACATCCCGTAAGGAAGCATTAAAAATAAAACCCAACGGTCTTAAGGACAGAAACCTGTAAATCCCAACTTCTCGCTCAGCTTATCCAGCAGCCAGCGAACACCACGGTATTGGAAAGGCTCACAAATAAAGGGGGATGTCTAATCTCTGAGGGCCAGCAGATCTGATGTGTGGATGCTGTCAACTCGGAAGGCGCGGGGAGCAGCAGCCGCAGCGCGCTCGTGACTCACGCTGCCGAGACGCTGGGAAGCGGCTGCGGCTCCCTCGTTTTCATAATCTCACACATCTCTATTTGCTTAAGGTTGTTGGTAACTGTTGCTTAGTAGTGGGCCACTGGCCCTTTCACACCTTTCTCCTCCAAGGAGAGGCAGCCAAAGGGGATGGCGGAGGATCCGAGGGTGTTTGAAACCCATGAGACCTCCGATTTTTCGTTCCCTGAGCGCTACGGTCCCTCAAAATCTACAGCAAAAACCAGAACGACGCAGCCAGTCACCGGTTCATTTGCACTGGAGGCGCAGCCGGCCGGTTACGGTGCAACTCGAGCGGAGACGGGGCTCAGGAGACTGACAAAATCCACCTCCTTGCTGGGAAGAGGTGTGGTCCAGGTTCAGAAACACGCTCCTGTCTCCCTTTGAAGGCAGCCAGAGCCAACCCGACTGCCAGACTTTGCCACCCGCAGCCGGCACGGCTGCATTTGGACCCGCTGCTGAGGGTGGAGCTCAAATCCTACCCCCAAAAAAGAGAGGAATTGGCAATTTTAGCTTTTTTTTGTTTTTTTTTTCTTTCGGGCAGCTCACTATAGCCACCAGCCCCGCTGGCAGCCGGCTGAGAGGGCACTCAAGGTGAATCTCCGCGGCACTGTTTTAAAGGATTTGGGGTGTATTAAGGACAGGTCACCCCGAGAGCTCCAAGAGGCAAGTTGGGCTTGGAGAGGCTGCACAGAAGCAGCTCCCAGCAGCCAGGAGACCTCACCACGGGTCTTATCCACCTCTGCTTGCACACACCATGAGCAGGACACAAAATGCTGGGGATGGGGAGCTGGGCAAAGGAGTGAAGAAAGGAGATAATGCTCCTTGAATTTTCCCTTATTTAATTAAAACCGTGCTTGCAACAGGAAAAAAAAAACAACCCGCAGCTGGTGTGATGTCCCCAGATGCAGCAGGGATGCAGAGCTGGGTCCACCACGAAGAGCTCACCGAGACGCCACTCGGGGCGTGCAACGCCCGTGGGCGAAGGTGCGTTTCAGAGAGCTCCTGCAAAGGGAAAACCTTCCCAGGATGGCGGTCTCATAGGGATGAGGGACACACACCTACCTGTGCCCCTCCACCACCCAGAAACGGGGGTGTGCAGGGGTCTGCCCTGGGCTGGGATGCAGCTGAACAGAGAGATGCTGCTTTTAGAGTAAGTCTCATTACGATTTTCCAGCTAGAACGGGATAGGGGGAAACAAGATGCTTCTGCTGTAGGATTAAGAAGGTAATCACGTTGCCAATCTCGCTGGGAGTCCTTAGGCCTCCCAAATTCACTTAATGTTGATATCACGTTAACCTCCATATGGATAAAATCAAGGGATTTTGTTTTTTTTTAATTTTTTTTTTAAGGCCGTATTATTTGCAGCGAGGAGCAGAGTATTACGGGAGCTCACACAAACCCAGAAGCTGGGTGTCTGTCTTCCCCAAAACGCACTCTTGGTGTCAACAAGCTTGGACGCTTCTCCCACAGGAAAATTAAAACCTCCCTGAGGCAGAAAATGCAAAATTTGGGGCCGGACCCGAGGCCAGGCTGAGGATCTGCTACGAGCGCGAAGCTCGATGCAGCGGCTGAGCTGCTGGCAAAGCGATCAACGCTCCTCTGGTCCCGGGAACAGTCCCAGGAACTCCTCATCTCGAAGGGGTTAATCGTGGCTGGTGAGGAGCAAAACCTCTTCTGCATACTTCTCTTTCATTTTACGATAAACAAAAATGCCTGTTTTCATGGTGTGACTTTCTGTAAATTAAACAGCCCTGTCGAGTCATCAGCTCCAGCGTGGATTTGTCTGTCGAAGAGCGACCGCGTTTAGCCTTAAGGCAACCGCTGAAATAAAACTTTGCTCTGTCCTAAGTTTCTAAATCATTCCAAAAAAAGCCTTTTTTTACAGCAAAGGGAGGACCTGAGCCTGTGAGCCGCTGACGCTAACGTGCACAGGCTCTAAAAGCAAGGATGATAAAATCTTCGCAGTTTCTTTGCAAAGCCCCAGAAGAGGAGCACAATTTATTTACTTTTTTAAAAAAATGCTACTAAAACTGCCCATGTCTTTTTCTAAGGGAGGCTGGAGGGTACGGACTAAAAGCAGCTGAGTTCTGCTTTCCTCACCATTCCCGGAGCAGCTTTCCAGCCCTGCGCTCCCGGGAGGTCCGTACCTGGGCGCCGGGGCCGGGCAGAGCTCGCCGGGGCATCACCACGTACCCGGACGCCGCTCCGCAAACTCTCCAGCTGCAGAGCGAGCACAAAACCCGCCGTGGTTCCAGAAACGTCCCCCTTATCCCACCCCCCGGCATTGCCGCAACTCAACCGCCGGCGACGCAGCGAAACCCCGGGGATTTTCCAAGAGAATGCCCTCACCTTTCGCACGGAGCCGGGAGCTGCCCTTTGCTGTCTTTCTAGTCTCTCACTGCACTATCTCCAGTCTTCCCGCAGCTCCCGCTGAGCTGGAAATATCATTAAGCTCCAGTGAACCGAAAGAAAAAAAAAAAAGAAAGAAAAAAAAGAAAAAAAAAAATTCCCCGGGAAAAAAACCGTTGCAATATCCAAAGGGAGGGGAGCGATGGCAGCGGGACGGCCGAGCTGCGGGTCCCGGTGAGCCCCGGCTCCACCTGCACGCGCCTTGTTGGGATCCGGCGATACCCGTCCGGCGTGGAGCAGGCATGAATACTTCTCTGGTGTCTGCTGATGACTTCACTTCATTAACATGCTCCTGATAGTTCTCTCTTGACTGTCTTTTTTACTGACTTTAAGGCTCTGCTAATCAAAATACTGTAGCGTTTAACTATTTCCTGACTCGGGCGTTTTGAAAGAGGAAAATCCGCGGGGCGACCAAACCCGAAGGGGAGCAGAAACGCGAGCCTCGGCGCGCGCCGGTCCCAGCCTCCACCCGAGGGCAGGTCGGACCGGTGGGGTTTGTGGGTCACGACTCCCAGCACGTTCCCGTTTTATCTACTTAACGAGGGCGAAATGTTCCTCGCCTGCCCCGGACCTTTTAGCGCCGGCGGATGTGTCCTTCCACCCCTGGGGATGAATTTCTCCCCCTGACCCTGTAACGGTTTGATTTAAAGCCAGCTCAGAAGGTGAAGGAGTTCACGCGCTTATTAACCTGTGACACCACATCAAACGTCCCTTCCAGGCGAGGCGGTGTGACCCAGCCGGGTCCCTGGTGACGCCACCCGCCTCAAGTGCCACCGCTGCCATCGACCTTCGTGCTCGCGTGCTTCGGGAGCAGAGCCGACGTCCAAAAGGGAAGAAAAGTTGTAGAACCTCTGGGTTAGAAAAGGGGAAAGGAAAGCCCAGGAAAAAAAAGCAACTCCACTGAGTGCGGCGGGTCGAGGGACACGAGACTTTGCGCAGGGCTCCCAGGTGCCGGCCTTGCGCTTTCTCGGGGTTGGAGTCTGCGTCAGGTTTTACTTCGAGAAAGAAAACCCCAGAGTTTTACAACAGCGGGACAGAAATTAGAAAAAAAATAAAAAAAGACTGCATGGAGATGTGCAGCTTGCCCCGGGTGTGCGCATCGGTACCTGGTTGTGCGCTCCCACCCATCGTGCCCATCGCCGATGGTGCCGTGGGCGACGGCGTTTCCGTGCACACCCCCAGCGTCAGCACGCAAAACCGTGTCCCAGTTCCCCTCGTGCCGTGCTGGCGCAGGTGGCTGCGGTCACGCACACGGACGGCGGGTTTAACCATCTCCTGAGCGGCAGGAAAAAAGCCAACGCCCGCGCTCTTACCCGAGGAACACCCTTTCGTCACGACGGAGAAAAACGACCCCCCTAAAAGCCTTTCGTAAAAGCGCGCGGTGGGTTTTGGGACCCGTGCCCGAAGCTGCCGTAGCAGGAGCTGTGGGGTCCGTCAGCTCGGAGGCCTGATTCATAACCCAGCAAAATGAGGTCAGGAGCAGATGAGTCTCCGAACGTTCATTTCTTCGCACAGGAGGTGACCCACATTTTTTACTCCTGATTCACGGCTCAGCTGCAGACACGGGCTATCTTTAGCCCCAGAGAGAGAGGCGGAGAGGACGAGGGCCCCTCGGCAAAAACCGTGAGGTCCGCGCTTCAGAGGGCTATGAATTTTTATGGCTCTCTATATACCTTCCTTTGCTTTCTTCACGTCTCTCGGAGGAGAGCGGGACGAGCTCCAAGTGCGGTTTTGATGCACTAACCAGAAGGAAAAGTCCTGCACAGACTCCAGGCAGAGGGGGATCTCCCTTGGATGCACCCACCCAACCGCAACCCATTGCAACCTCTGTTGGGACCTGCTGGAAATGGGACCGGCCACAGAGGGTGAGGATATTGGGAGAGGGGGGATGTTCTAGAACCATCTCACTGACGGTTGATGGAACCAAGGAGCTGACAGCACCCATCTTGCAGCCACCTCCAAGATGGGGTTTGGCCTTTATCCGGTCATCCCCCAGAAGATGGGGGCTCTGTTTATGCTGATAAGGGCAGAGGACACTAAACAAATCTGTTCCCTGCTCCAGCTGGTCCCAGCGAAACTCCCAGGCACTTTTCCCGTGCCGTGGAAGAACCTCCTGCGGTCGCGGCCGTAACCAGCACCCCGAGCGCCGTTGCACGAAGGATAACATTTTAGCAATGTTTATCCTTCTCCTTCAGGGCGGGATTTGTTTTTTAATCTGTTTTCAGAGCCCTAAAGCACATGTTTACTTTCGCGATGAGTAAAGTCTCCAGCGCTGGCGCGGGGGAGCCTCCAGCGCCGGTGTGAGGTTAAGAGTGTGCTTAAAGGGCTTGAACTAAAAATGGCTTTTCTTTTCTTTTTTTTTGGTTTTGTTTCGGTTTTTTTAGTAAGGTCACGACACAGCAAAAAACCCATCCCTGTGACAGTTACACGACAGCAAGGCAGCGAAACAGAGAGTTGCTCCCTCCCACCATCATCGTGCTCTGCGGGCAGAGGCTTCGGCAGAGTCTTGCAGAGGGAAACGGACTTTAAAGTTGGCCCTAAACAGCTCAAATTCTGATCTGCAACCTGGCACCTGAAGACATTACTTGGTATCCAAAGTCAGCACCCAGCTTTGCTCCTTTTTGGCCTGATGCTGGCACAAAGCGCCTGTCTAAATAGAACCAAAGATTCATAGAACCGTAGAACCATTTTGGTTGGAAGAGCCCTTTCAGCTCCTGGAGTCCCAGCGCTGCCCCAGCCCTGCCAGGGCACCACTGAGCCCTGTCCCTCAGCACCACAGCTCCACGCCTTGGAAACCCCTCCAGGGAGCAGGGGGACTCCAGCCATGCCCTGGGTGATGCTACTTAAACCACTCGTGTCAGCGCATAAGCAGGGGCAGAAAACCTGCAGGTCTGGTGTTTGCTGGAGAGCTAACGGGGATCAGCCGAGAGCACGGGTTGAAAGCCCGGCAGCTGTTCCCAACGCCTTCCACGCCTGGACACCCATCACACAAAGCTGGCTCCCTGCCAAGCCCCCGGATTAGGCAGGTTGGGATGGGTGGCTGCTCTCCATCCATCCCTCCCAGCTATACCATGGAATATGACTCAACTATTTCATAACAAACACAAGTTGGGTAAAGAAACCAAGGGGAAAAAAAAAAAAAAAAAGCAGCAGCAGATGCTTTCTTAAATAATAAACATATAAAAATGTTAATTAAATCATGCTTTTCAACAGAGAACGATGGGAAAATACTTTCACACAACGCTTGGGTGGTTTTTTAAGCCTCCTTGCAGCCAGAGAGATGCAAAGACCGAGGGAGACGCGGGGCGCACGTTATGAGCGCTGCAAATCACAGGGAGCCACTTTCTCCTGCATCATCTGCGCTAATGGAGGACACCAAAGGACCTAACGCGCCACACACATCACTGTGAACGAGCCTGTGCTCAACAGAGATATGAGCCCTAGATGTTTGATGCTGGTCAGTCATTTTGTGCGTCCACAACTTCCCAGCTGCCCCTGAGTGGGGAAGCAGAAAGGTTTGGGGCACCTGGAGCATCTCTCCTCCAAAGGCGGCTTGGGTGGAAATCCAGCCTTGCAATTTTTGGGCAAATAGCTCCACAAACAGGCGAGTAGACACCTAGAAGGGCTTCTGCAGGGTCCGCTTGTTTGCTTGCTGGAGTGTGAGCTCAAGCAGTTTGGGGCAGCAGAGGAGGTCTGCAGGGGCTGGAAACCTTTTCAGCAACAACAGGTCTTGGTGCACGTCCATTCCTTCCAGTAACCAACCTCATTTGTCCATCCTCAAGGATGCTGTGCTGGTTTAAGGACACTTGTCTTCCTGCATCTCCCCACCCCGAGGTGAGCCCACCCTGCAGAGGGGTCTGCTCGGTCTCCTCTCTCCTGTGTATCCCCATCTCCTCCCGAGCTCTGCAACGGTGCCAGGAGCAGCAATTCAAAGAGGGGCTCACACCACGTGAAAATTTACGGAATCAATCCTGCCTGGCTGCAGAAGACATTACTTGCTTTCTTCACATCTCCTTTCAGATCCTGGAGGCCACCAGTTGGCTGCAGAGGAGCTGAGCCCAGGCTGCCTCTTCTCATCTCTGCCCAAAGCTGGGAAGGATCCTGGCTCCCTCTTGGACACAACATCTGTCCCAGCAAGACCAACACCCCCTCTCTGAAGCAAGCAGATGGTGAGAGGCAGGCACGGGAGGGCAGAAGCAAACAAATTCCTCTGCAGCCACTCACCGCTCATAATGACTTTATGGTCTAGTCATTCCCACAGCTCTCCTCTCTGCAACATTACTCACGCTGCTGCAACCTTCTCAGGAAACTTTTGGTGTCAGGCTTCCCCGCTGGCCTTGCTTAGTGTCATGCATGACCAAAACAGAGAATCACAGAATTGTTTTGGTTGGAAGAAACCTTTAAGATCACCAAGTCCAACCCTTATCCTGCCTCCTCATCTAGGAGAACACACTCAAGGTTGATGTGCTTCTCCTACAGCCTCTGCAAAGGTCAAGGGGGGATTGCTTGGTGACTATCAAGCGTTGCACATCCCACCAAGCCTTCACCAGCTATGAAGCAGGGAGGTGGGTGACAAGTGGCCTTGCTGCTTTATGCGGCTCCTTGTTGGTTCTCCAGCAGCTCTGTCCCTCCTGCAGTGGTGGCAACGCTTTCAATGGCCACATTCTGCTGATTTCTTGGGATTCTCCGAATGCCCCTCTCGCTGCTCTACCAGGAGAACAGCTCATCTCCGAGCCAGCCCCAAAATCAACAGCTGACTCCTTTGAAACCTGCTTATGCCAAACAACAGACCTGCAAGATCCCATGGATGGGCTCCAGCCTTCACCGAAGGCAGAGTGGTGATGAGAAGCCAAAGGAGATGGGACGTGGAAACAAAGGGCTTCCTAGAAACCCGGCAGCCACTGTGTTCACGTGGTTCAGTAGCAAGGAGGAGGCATTTGGTGGCCTCTGTGTTGCAGGGAGATGCTTTGGGGTGGTACTGAAGTGGCCTGAGTCAGACAAAAGTATTTTGACAATAAATATTCTGAGGCCAGAAATTAAATCTGAACAAAGTTGGCGCTCGCCCAGCAGGGCTAATGGGGCACGTCTAAGTGCTCACTGACCCCCAGCTGTTCGGAGAAAGCCCCCCCTTTGCCACCATCCCCAGAGCTTTTCCTCCGCCCTCTTGCAGAAAGTTCATCCCAGTTCTCATCCTCTCAACCCCACCAACCGATGCTGTCATTCCAGAGCAGAAAGAGTCTGGCTCTGATGTCTCCACCCCTCGTCTGTTCTTCCCACGCATTGAGTGAGGGCAAGATCCTCCTACACATTGCCATGGTGAGCTCTTGCAACACAGAGCTGCCTTCAAGAGCATGGCTACAGCGGTCACAGGGATTTGTGCAAATGGAATCGGAGCCTTGAACGTGGACAGGAAGCCCAGTACTGAGACACTGAGGTTGCTTCTGCAAGTAAAACCCCTCCTGAAACGCCCCAAGAGTTCAAACACTCAGCTGAGCAGCGATAAGCTCCTCCAGCAATGTGGTGTAGTTGGAGAAGAGTGGATTGAAGCGTCACACCTCACGCTTCCACATACCCCAGGACCCCCATCTCAAAGACAGGAGCTCCAGAGGCCAGACCTGACTTCGGATGCACGGTCCTCCTGTCCAGCCTCCTCCTCCCCATCTCTAGAGAGACCTCCTTGAGGAACATTTCTGGCAGCAGCTCCTTTCTCACCATATGTGACAGAGCCCTGGTGAGGGGGTGCAGCCCCAGTTGCTGACCCCAGCTTCACATTGACGTGGTCCACCAAGTGGCGGGGCTCCCAGGCAGCCCTGCTGTGCTTCCAAAACAAGCCTCCCTGTGAAACGCTTGATAACCAGTGTGTGTCTCCAGCTACGACACAGACACGAGCTGGAAAAACCTTCAACATCAAAGTACAAGATCCATACATCCAGTAACTCAGGACAGCGGCGGGAGGGGAGAAACAGCTCTCAGAGCTGGGCAGAAAACTGTCAAGCTGCAACCTTGGGAGCAGCATTTTGTTGACACCGTTTCTGCCAAAGGGAGGGGGACGAGTGGATGAGCAGAGGCCACCGGGACAGCACAGAGAGTCACCAAGGGAAAACACAGATGGCATAAACCAGCAGCCGTGCAAGCGAAGGACACGATGAGAACGGCTTCCCAACTGCTTCGGAAGCTTCAGAGCTTCGCTCCAGACAAAAGCGAACAGGCCACACGAAGGGACAGATCCAGCCCCTTCCCATCCCGCCACCGCTGCCCCGAGCGTCTCCAGCTGCCTCACTGGAGGCTGAGCAAGGAAAGAGATGGAACCAAGACCCAGCCAGAGCGAGTCACCTTCCCCAGACTCCACCATGTGCACGTATTTCAGCCATCACAGGACAATTTTCTTCAGATTTTGGAAGCTGGAATCCCCGCTTTTTCCCCCACTCCCTCCCACGCCACGGTTTCCTCCATCGCCTAAAAGAGCAGCTTGTTGCTGTAGAGGTGACGATGAAGGCTGGCTGGAAGTTCACTGGTCTGTGATGGCAAAAGTTGTTTATTTTGTTCTGCACAATCTAGCTCCACATTTGGGGTTTTTTTTTGGGGTGGATTTTTTTGGTATTTTTGGTTTGCTGAAGCGATATTTTCGATGATTTGCAGTGAGGGGAGTGAGGACCAAACCAATAACTACCTTTTTTTTTTGCAGTCTCAAACCAGAGTGAAGAGAATTTGCAAACATCTGCAGCCGGACTATTTCCTACCCAGCAAAGCAGACACAACCCCCTCTCCTGTCCTGCTTCCCAGACCTGCATCACGTTTAAAAACATCTTTATCAAGAAAAGACCATCTCTGGGGGGAATGCAGGAGCCTGGCAGAACAAGAGCAGCTCTGGGACCCAGCACAAGCTGATAATTCACATCCAGTGAATTATCCCAGTCTCAGGTGGGGGCTGGAAAAATAACATTTTTTTGGGTTCATTGCAAATCCCAGTGAACCTGGAGGGGGAAAACACTCTAAGGTAGGCTCAGAGCTCAACATTTGAGGCTCGACGAGCTGAAAAGCTGTGGGAAAAAACCTGTTTTGGGGTGATCCAGACCACATTCAGCTCCATTATTGTGGCGTTTGGGTCTTTTCAAAGGAAACCGAGGGTGCTCCCATTCCCAAATGGGAATCTGAAATGTTCTTGAAACGCTCCAGGTATTTTAGGATGCTCCCCGAGGTAAGCAGGGTGGGATCTGCACAGCAGCTGCTGCCGTGCCCTTCCTTTCCCCTTTTATAAAAACTTCCCTGGTCAACATTTCCCTTCCATTTGTGCAGCTTCATTAAGGGACAGGCTGGATTTCTCAGGACTCTCGTCTTTCCCTTTGTTTTGTTTCCCAGGGATTTCTCCATCGGCTGCCTCCCCTTTGTTAGCTCCCGGTGTTCAGGCACAATAACATCCTCCAGGCAGCTAGAGAGATGTGATATTAAAAAAAAATAACATAGAGAGCACCACAATTTTCATTGCTATCCTCTAAGATTCATTTTCTCTGAAGAAAAAGGGCCTCTGATGCCAAACAGACCCAGCCCAGTCACAACACTGAAGGGGTGCAGATCACCTCCCGGAGAATACTTTGGGAAAAGCCACCTCTCCTGGCTCCGACATCCCAGCAGAGACCTCCGCGGCATTAACAACCCTCGCAACTCCCCGTAACCATGGCATTGTAGATGGGTTTGGGTGGGAAGGGCCCTTCCAAGGACATCTGCTCCAACCCCCCTGCAGGGAGCAGGGACATCTGCAACCAGAGCAGGTTGCTCAGAGCCCCATCCAACCTCCCCTGCAATGGGGCCAGGGATGGGGCAGCCACCACCTCTCGGGGCAACCTGGGCCAGGCTCTCACCACCCTCAGCACCAACAATTCCTTCCTTCTCTCCAGTCCAAATCTCCCTCTTTTAGTTCAAACCCATCATCCCTTGCCCTGTCCCATCAGGCCCTGCTCCAAAGTCTGTCCCCATCTTTCTGACAGGCCCCTGGAAGCCCTGAAAGACCACAATAATGTCACCCTGGAGCCTTCAGGCTGAAATGATGCCCTGGGCAAACGAACTGTCCTCCCTGGGTGGACAATGCCACCATCCAAGCAGGGGCTGCAGATCCAGCTCTGGCCAAGGCATCATTCCTGCATCTCAGCAAATCACAGACCCCTTGGATGGGCTCAAGCCCTGGAGAAAAGCCACCTCTGCACATTTTCGAACCCCAAGAGCTGTGCTCACCCTCCCCCTTCCTCTTTCTCTGGCAGCTTTTTAATGAACGCTCCCGTTAAAGACAAAGCAAATTACATTAAAAGGGAGCGTATTAAAATAGCTTTGAGGGCCTGACTTTCACTGACACCTACAGCTACAACACGTTTTGCCAGAGCGTGAATCATGCGCAGCTCCCCGGCCAACAGGGGTGATTTCCATTATGCAGCCTGGAGTAGCTGAAGTCTGCTGGGCTGTTTGCACAGAGCTTGGCACAACCTTCTCGGTTCTTCTTGCCCCGGCGGTATCGTTCCATTTAAAAGCCTTCGACTATTGTTAGCCCCTCAAAGCAAGAGAAACCAAGAGAGGGGGGAAAAATTTTTTTAAAAAGTGTTTTTTTTGTGGCTGATCTGAGTTGTAAAATAGAAATCTTCCTGTAGAAAGAGGAGAAAAAATTGTCTTTTGAAGACATTGGTCTTTGCTTGCCAATCATAGCGGGGAGAGGGGGGTTTATTGGCTTATTAACCACTAAGGCAAGAAGAATTTGATGATTCCTTAAGTAACATCTTGGCCCGCTGAGTTTTGGAGCCTTCAGACTCGTTTGGACCCCGTGCTGTAGTCGCTTTTCCCTCCATACGTGACCCTAAAAAGCCATTCTCCTTCAAGCACACCCAAACTTTCCAGGTCTTCTTGCTCCGGCGCTCGCCCACATCCATACTTCTCCAGCAGATCCTTCCTGCCAGCTTGGACCGAGCTCACGGGAGAAAGTCGGCCAAAAAAAAGCCATTTCTAGGCTATTTTTTAAAGGTTTGGTTTGGAATTTTTGCTCCTTTTTGACACATACAACGGCAACACCGCTGAGGAAAAACTCGCTGCTGGAGAACAGCGCTAGGCCAGAACAGCTGATGTCTAATAAAAACGTAGTTATTTTCCAGTTTTACAAAGGAAACAAAAATTCAAAGCTTGGTCAGATGAAGCATGTCCACTTACAGATCCCACCTAACCTGGTCTCAAGGGAAAGGCCCTGGAGGGTTCTGTGGGCTGGGAGACGGGTGTCTCTTCCCCCACGTGAAAAGACGACACCGCCCATCACACAGGGCACAATCCCTACAAAAACTGCCAGGTTTAGAAGGCCTCTGGAGTCCTCTTGGAAGCTGGGGTCAATTTGGCATCCTGGTTATTTTATTCCTCATAAATATTCCCCTCCATCCCAAGCCCTTCTCCCCCGCTGGAAGCCATCAGGACCTGGTTGAGCCCAAGGACCCACAGACCTAAAGCGACTCCTCAGTCTTTACAAAGCAGCAGCCAAATCGCTGTCCCAATTTGCTTTATTTTTTCCAGCTAGGAAGATGATTCGAACCATACCAAGACGAGACGCTCAACCCACTCCAGACTCCAACCGCTGCCGGATTGTCATCTTATTTGGGGACGCTGCTGCCATCGGCCGCGTCTCTGCGCGGGCACCGACCGCAGGCAGCTGGAAAATCCCACGCCCTCCCCCCTACCCCTTTTCCCAGGGGCAAAGCGGTCCCAGTCAGCACCAGAAATACCACCTGGGAAGTATTTGGAGGAAATATTTGTCTGCTAGGACACACGCCCGCCCCATCTGCCGGCCAGGCGAGGGCTTCTGCGCTTCTCGGGATGAAGGGAAGTGCAGCCAACGGCGGCTCTTCCTTGGCACGCGGGTGAAAACCAGCGAAGGCTGAGCTGAAACGACAGGTACCTCCCCCGGAGCTTGCAAGCCGGGGCCGGCTGCCAAATCCCTCCTTTTCTAGTCTGCTCCTGCTGAATTTTCCAACAGCCTGCGGCTCGGCAGCTTCACGGAGCATCTTCCACCATTGTTTCCAGTCCCACCTGTTCCAGTTTCCCCCCGACTCCGCCCCTTGCCCCGAAGGTTTCGGCAACGAGTGGTGGCATGTGGGACTTAAGTTTTTTTTTTTAGCAGCCTGACACATGCCAAACCTGAGAAAGGAGCTTGATAAACTCAAGGTCAGGAAGGAATTTTAACTCAGCGTAATTACTCGGGGGCAATTTGGATCCGTAAGGCACCCAGACGGGCGATCCAAAGGAGGGAGACGGATCAGGCAGGAGCAGATCAGTTAAAGCTACAGAAAATAGAAAGGGATTAGCTTGATTTTTTTTTTTTTTTGTTTGGGTGGTTGGTTTTGGTTTTTTTTGGAAACGGCATGTTCTGCCAGGCTTTCTTGGAGGCAAACATTTTTGTCGTGCAGCCAGCCTTGCCAGCCTCAAGTATGCAAAAGTCCTGAGTCAGATTTCGAAAAGGCAAAGCAATACTGACTTCACAACAACGAGACTGAAAAAAACCCAACCAACCAAAAAAAAAACAAACCACTTGATTTTCTCTTCTCCTCACTCTCACAACATTATTTTGTTTCCCGGGTTTTCAGTTACATCACTTTATTCTAAACAAACCCACCAACCTCCGTGCCTCCTGCAGCTGGGGTTTTGAGGGACCTAGCGAGTACCACAGGATTTGGGGCACTCCTGCCATGGCTGAGGGAGCTGCGTTTCTGCTGGGGGGGCTTCTTCCTGTGCTCATTCCTCTGCTCTGTCCCTCTCTCCATTCCAGGTCTGGATCCGCCCACCGGTAGGGACGAGCTGCAGCCCCCCCGGCACTGCCGCTCCAATGCCGTACCTGCGGCTGGAGGGGAATCCTCCTCTGGAAAAGTTCAGCCAGCACCTATCACAACCATGGCCTCCGTGCCAAAACCTACAATCAGGAATAAATCCCCTTCTCCTCCTTTCAGCTGCTGGATCCCAGAAATCTGGCCGGCGGGTTCGAACCCGTCGCGCCTCGGCCGCCGCCTCTCGCGCTGCCCTCCCTTTCCAAGAAAAATGGAAACAGGAGATGAAGGAACTTTCCTACGCCGCATCCAGCTTTGCCCGCTGCCAGATTATCATCATGATATTATATTAACGTGCAAATCAGGATTGTTCGTAACAAAAAAAAAAAACAAACCCAACACACAGAAAGAACAGAGGGCGTGTGCCAGCGAGGAGCAAAGCGGAAAGTGCACGAGCTCCAGCTCAGCCTGTGCAGAACGCAGAGGAATCGGGATGGTGTCACCGAAAGGGTCTGGCTCAGCCCCACATGAGTTGTGCCCTCCAGAAAACATTTCTAGCAGCCAAGAGTTCCCTCCCTGTGGCTTTTTTTTCCCCAAAGGGGCTCCCCGAGCTCCGTATGGGATGCCTCGTGCCAGGGATCTTTGTGTTGGGGTCATGAGGGGGATGTGAGATGGGTTGATTTGATTTGGGGGGATCAAGAGCAAGATGAATCAGATTATTTTATTCTTCTTTATGAGACACGACAATCTCCAAACTGATCCCATTTAAAAAGCAACGGTAGCCTCAGGAGGCAGAATTTCCACCCATAAACTGGCCATTTCAAGTGCTTAAAGGTTGAATCCTCTGACTTTTAGGTTTCTACGTGAAAAAAAGAACGAGAAAGCAGCAACCGCTGGCGTTTCCACAGAGCTTCCAACCCCCTGACAGCCCCAAAGCTGGAGAGCTGGATGCTGCCTCACCAACCATGGACTGCCCAGACCCACGCGAACACACCGCTGACGGGATTAAAGGATCGTTAAAGTCGCAAAAGCAAAGTTAGGAAATTCCAGAATTGTCATGGTTTTTCCTGAAAAAACTTCTTTGTGCCTTTGCATTTCCAGAGCTGCTCTTTCTGTCCTCCCACCACAGCAAGCCTGGCTCTCACCCCTGCAGACCCCAGCCTCCCCTGTGTCCAGTGTCCCCAGGTTGGTTCAGGAGGCCGCTGGGACCACAGGTAGTTGGGTTATTCGGGACTGGGAGCACTGGAGATGCCAGACCCTCGGTGGGAGGATGAAGGCGATGGCAGGAGCATGGCGGGAGCGTGGCACGGCTGGGATGGATGCCCGTAGCCACGGAGGAGCACGGGAGAACACGCTCTGCAGCAGCAGAGTCCCCGCTGATGGGAGATGAAGATGCCGGGTGGATTTCTGTGGTTTGGAGGAGCAGTGGAACTGCAACTGGGTCCCAGGCTGAGACTGCAGCAATTTTCCAGAGCTATTTTCAAGCAGTATCAGTTCCGCCCCGAAACACAAAGGCTTTCCACAAAACCCCCCGCCTACGACTCACCAAAAATGCCACCTTATCTCCCGCAAGCATCAGCATGTGTAGATAGAATCACAGAATCCTAGAACGGCAGGGGTTGGGAAGGACCTCTGGAGATTATCAAGTCCAACCCCCCCTGCCAGAGCAGGATCACCCAGGGCAGGCTACACAGGAACAGATCCAGGGGGAGTTTGAAAGTCTCCAGAGAAGGAAATTTAACACATAGGCTGGAGAGGAACACAGCAGACGAGACTGACTGAGAATTCAGACAAAAGCAGGAACAAAACCCCACCAGGACTATTTTGAGCAAATCAACGTTGCAGATCCCGTCCCTAAACTGATAGATCATTTTTTTTCCTACCCATCACATCACCATTAAACCTGAGGAGCCGGTATTGGAAAAAAAACTTGCGAAGCTGAAGAGAAAAAAAGGCAAAGAAATTGCTTTCAGGATTTTAGAGAAGAATAAAAGCAAAGCGTGGCCTGGGCACGTCAGCTTTGGGTCCTGACGTCCCCAGGGAGGTTGTGCGTATTCCCGCGCAAGCCAAAACATCCGCACGCTCTTAGAGCCGCGTGAGGAACTCGGTGACGCCGAGCGCCGGCTTCCTTCAGCTCCACGGAGCCGCAGCCTCAGCCAGCTCCAGGAAAAGCAAAACAAGGTAATTAAGAGCAGATTTGGCCCTCAGCACTTTTTGTATACAAAACGTTTTGGAAACTAATTAAACCCCTGTCCAAGGCCGTGCCGTTACGCATCCAGAACGCCACGAGTATACTGGTGAGTGCCAGTATCTATATCCTAAGATCGGGAAAGCATCGATAACCCCAAACCCAGCGCGACGGAGCTGCCACATCCGACGTCCCCCAACATCTCGCAACCAGCCCTCGGAGACGGCAGGGAGAGGAAGGGATATCCCTTGCAAAGGATGATCCATCTCTCTTCCTCATCCAAAAAAAACCACGCTGTGTGTTTTCAACCGAGCTTGAGATGAAGGGAAACCTGGTTTTCTACTGGTGAGGAGCTGGGCTGGGCTGGGAGGAGCGAGTCACACCGGCACAGTGCTGCTGGGGCAGGGATCATGTCTGCTGCAGGCACCAGAGCTTCTCGCACGACAAAGTATTCTGATGTATTAGAAGAGGGACTAGGCCCAGAAACCTCTTCTACAGGTGGGCTGGGGGTAGGTTGTGAGCCACGGCGACCCGGGTCTGCTCTAGAGCATTCCTGTTTTTTTGGTGACCCTCAAGTTTGTTCGTGCTTTCATTTAAGCGACGGAAATGGATAAAGGCTCCTCTCCTGAAAACCTTAGCAAAGCTGCCCTCAAATGGGAGGCAGGAAAAACTGAAGCTGTAGGATGGGAGTTGGGAAAAGCACCACTGAGGGGTGGAAATTGAGGAGCTGCTGACCAAGGATGGTGAGAGCAGCTGCAGCCCCACGCTGGTGCTTTGTGAGGGCTCCCTATGCTGATTTTTGCAAAACTGAAGAAGCCTGGATGGAAAACGATGTATTTTTACGCTCTACTGCATGTCAAACACGTGCACAACGTCTCAGAAGACATCCAGAAAGGAGGAACAGCCTCCAACTATCANGTTGGGAAAAGCACCACTGAGGGGTGGAAACTGAGGAGCTGCTGACCAAGGATGGTGTCTCAGAAGACATCCAGAAAGGAGGAGCAGCCTCCAATCATCCTCCTCCTCTCATCTTCATCCCTCCAAGCAGCCCTCAGCAAAACGCTGGGTCAGTCCACAGCTCATTACCCCCAGTTTACGATGAGGAAAGGGCTTCTTACCACCTTCCTCCTCCTGAAAAGGCTTTGCTGGGGGTTTTGAGCTCTTTGGCAGCCCGTCTGCTGTATGTGCCAGCCTACTCAGACGGCAAATCCCTGCAAAGATTGCGGTGGCCCCACGTGGGACCACATTTGTCCAGCTGGTGACTGCATCCCACGTCAGGTGGTCTGACACCCCAAAACTACCCCAGACTGGTATACTTCTGTACGGGAGCTGCTCAAATCCTCTTTCCATTTTCAAAGACTCTACAAATATTCATCTTTGATATAAAAATACAGGAAAAATACACAATGGGGTGATAGGAAGCAGAAAGGTCCTACTCGTTCCTTCAAATAAATAAATTAACCCCCAACTGGGTTGAACTTTCCCCGGCCTGTTATTTTATTACTAACTCAAACTATTTATTGATGTCTTGAGACGGTTCCAATCACGGCGCAAAGACACTCAGCTGTAGCCACATCCCTACATCTCCTTTATCTATCTGAGGGAAGCATTTGCTTCAGCTCCCATCTCCAGACAGGAACGGATAAAAATAACATTGCAGGAAATTAAAAATGCACAGCATTTGTCACCATTTTTCTGCCACAGCTCTCACCTTTTGCTTTTTGCTCAGCAAAACCAGACAGAAACCATTTTCTCCACCAGCTTGTTCTTAGTCAACCCTTTGAAATTCATAGAATCATAAAATTGCTTTGGTTGGAAGAGACCTTCAAGGTCACCAAGTCCCAGCGCTGCCCCAGCCCTGCCAGGGCACCACTGAGCCCTGTCCCTCAGCACCACAGCTCCACGCCTTGGAAACCCCTCCAGGGAGCAGGGGGACTCCAGCCCTGCCCTGGGCAGCCTGGCACAGACCTGGACAACCCCAAAGGGGCTGCAACAAATTGTTCCTCCTGAATTTCAGGGAGTTGTGAAGAGCCAGAAGGTCTTCCCTGAGCCTCCTTTTCTCCAGGCTGAACAAGCCCAGCTCCCTCAGCCGCTCCTCCCCACACTCCTGTTCCAGGCCCTTCCCCAGCTTTGCTGTCCTTCTTTGGACACAAATTTAGACCTTCTTGAGAGGAAATCCAGCAGAGACCAACTTTCCTTGAAACACTCATAAACCTTTTCTAATTTTTGCTTTTGCCTTAATGTTCTGTTTTTTCATTGGGACCTGAATGTAGAATTATTCTCCAGTTTTATTTTCCTCTCCTTTTTATTTTCCTCCCCGTTTTCTCTTCCTCCCATTTTTTTTTGCCACTGAATCAGACAGTGAACAACCCAGGGAGTTTTCCACCCTTTTTGGTAGCAAATTCTTTATGTTTCATTTTAGCTTTTTGTGGCTTCGACGAAACAGCTTGAACTCCAGAAAGGCCCCAGATTGGCCAAGGACATACGAAACATCGTAATATTTCTAACATTAGAAGAATTTTTAAAAGGTTACATAGTGGAAAACCAAACTATGAAAACCTTGTGGAAGGAAGGAGGTTCCTCGAATGCTCCTGCCAGCCCCCCTGCTACTGCAAAAAAGGGCAAGATGGGGGGGGAAATGTCAAAAATCCCCCTTAAAAGCAAATTTCACCAAACAGATGGAAAAATGTTTTGAATCCCACAAAGCAGAAAATGCTCCAAAATGGTAAAAAGCTCTTTTTTTTTTGTTTCTTCCCAAGGTTTTTCCCATAGCTGACCTATTCTAATCATCATTTTTACTCTCCTTTTTTCTTTCTGGCATGCCAGCCCAAAGCCGCTCCGTGTGTCTCTCTAAAGCTGCCTATGGACTTCAAAACCTCAGTTTAATGGAAATCAAAACAGTAATGGAAACATTTGGATTTCTTACTCCCTTTCCTAAAGCTTTTTTACTACAAAAATCTCAACTTGGGGTTTAAGTCCTGCTGACAGATCTGTCTCTCCAATTCCACTCGCTACCAGGTTGCAGGGCTGCCCTGACCCAAGCCGTCAACATCATAATTTGGGTTGGTAGAGAAATCCAGCTCCTCAATACCTCTGGGTCCCACCAGGCAACAGCTTTGGGTACTGGCATTTTTGGGAATGTCTGAATTATGCAGAATTAAATAAAACCAGCAAGAAGCTGAGGTACTGACCCTGCCCGTCACAAGGAGCAAAAATCACTGCGCAACTGCATCAGCGGTTTCTCCTTGGCCACCCCAGGTGGTCTGCACGTGGTCAAGAAGGCCACCAGCATCCTGGCTTGTACTAGTGCCAGTGTGGGCAGCAGGACTAGGGCAGGGATTGACCCTCTGGGTACTGAGGAGGCCGCCCCTCGAATCCTGGG
>VWZK01009532.1:0-12074 GCA_013396935.1 Baryphthengus martii | reverse complement strand
GTGCCTTTTCTTCTGTTGTGTCACGTGCAATGAGTAGATTTATTACTTGTTTCCCACATGTCAGCCATGCTATATTGTTTATGGGGTCCATAGAAATAGATAATAAAATCTGCATGAGTTTCACTGTATGTTTTCTGCTGATGGCTGCCTCCTTTTGGTTGGGCCATGTAGTTAGCAAAACACCTTCCCTTCCCTCAATTAAAGAAAAATATAAACAGGTTTTGTTTTTTTTATAAGCAGAATGATGACATCTCTAATTTAAAGTATTCTGTTACATAGTGTTGTAAATGTAAGAAGAAGGATGTGGGTAATGAACAACTAAACCGAGTGTTTTACAGATTTAAATATCAATACATCTCTGTTCATAAGACAGTATTGCAGTTACAAATCTTACATCATCATGTTCTGTCATCTATATCTAGGCTGACTGAGATCAATGTTATATGTAATGTCCTCAGGTGTGTGTTGTTACTGTTCATCTTCTCAGTCTTTCTTTCCGCTTTCAATTATCTTTATTAGCTTGTGTGATTCAGAACACAGCAAGCAAAGTGCACAGTCACTGCATTCTCAACAGGTAGAAAATTAGTGTCTCAAGCTGTGTCGTCTGTTGTGTCCTTCCAGATTTCCATCCTTACTAATTATCTTTTCAGAGGACGTTTGCTGCTTGCCAAAAAGAAAGTTACTACACAGAGGAATGTGACTTTTGATATACAATCAATGAACAATAAATGTCAAAAAGAGTAACTTTCATTATACCTGACTTATCTTGTTTAAAATTCCAAAGCACCTATTGGATCTCAGTTTTGCAAGACCACTTAATGTATACCAGCATCTTTCCTTGAGGAATTATCAGCTCATACTTTCAAATGCTGCATGTATCTGTTCTGAACAGTGAGTTTATCTTGTAGTGCAATTTAGGTATCACAGAGTGTCTGATATGTATTGAAATATCAAAGGAGGGTCTGAACTAAAAAACACAGGAAAGTCCCAATGCATTTATACCAGGTATGTAAGCTATACTTCTCGGAAGAAAAAGTGAAAAAAAAGTTTGTATACACACTTGACTTCCATTGTACAGGTTTTGTTTGCCTTTGGGATCCACAGATCAGGACAACTGGAGTGCCATGTAGGCTTGCTGCTCATCATCCTCTCTTCAGTCAGTCTGAGGATGTGGCTGAACACTGCTGTTATTTACTGCCAAACTATTTCTGTGCACTGGAGAGACCTAAGGTCCCATCCTCTCCTTCTTGTGCTCTAAATGAAGTCTAGATGTCCAGATGGAGATTGGTGACAAGTGGTGTCCCTCGGGAGTCTGTACTGAGGCCAGTGCTGTTTAAACAAGCTGTAAACCACTACCAACCAATTCCACACCTACCTAGCAGTCCACCCATCAAATCCATGTCTTCCCGAGTTAGAGAGAATCAGGACAACATGGGGAAGAGTGGCTGGAAATTTGTTTGGCAGAGAAGGATCTAGGGGTGCTGGTTGACAGCTGACTGAACAAGAGCCAACAGCGTGCCTAGGTAGCCAAGAAAACCAACTGTATCCTGGCCTGAATCAAAAATTGTGTATCTGGTAGGAGCAGGGAAGAGATCATACCCCTGTACTTGGCACTGGTAAGGCCATAGCTTGAGTATTGTGTTCAGTTTTGGTCACTGCAGTATAAGAAAGATACAGAGGTGCTGGAACGGGCCCAGAGAAGGGCAACAAAGCTGTTGGGGGGTTTGGAGAATATGTCCTATGAGGAGCACCTGAGGGAACTGGGACTGCTTAGCCTGCAGAACAGGAAGCTAAGGGGAGACCTTATTGTGCTCCACAACTTCCTGAAAGGAGGCTGTGGTGAAGGGGATGTTGGTGTCTCCTTCCAAGAAACTAGTAATAGGATGAGAGGTAATGGGCTTCAGTTGCACCAGGGGACATTTAGATTGGACATTAGGAGAAAATTTCCATACTGAAGGAGTGATGAGGCATTGGAACAGGGAGGTGGTGGAGTTACCATCTCCAGAGCTGTTCAACAAATAGACAGACATGACACTTCAGGACATGGTTTACACAGAATCACAGAATGTTAGGGGCTGGAAGGGACCTTGAAAGACCAGACCACCTAGTTCAATGCCCCAGATGGAGCAGGATCACCTAGAGTAGGTGACACAAGAACGTGTCCAGGTGGGTTTTGAATGTCTCCAGTGAAGGAGATTCCACAACCCCTCTAGGCAGTCTGTTCCAGTGCTCCGTCACTCTCACAGTGAAAAAGTTTTTCCTTATGTTTACATGGAACCTCCTATGTTCCAGCTTGTGCCTGTTGCCCCTTGTTCTATCATTGGACATCACTGAGAAGATCCTGGCTCCATCCTCCTAACACTCACCATTTACATATTTATAAACATTAATGAGGTCATCCCTCAGTCTCTTTTTCTCCAAGCTTAAGAAAACCAGCTCCCTCAGCCTTTTCTTATAAGGGAGATGTTCCACTCCCTTAATCATCTTTATGGCTCTGCGCTGGACTCTTTCAAGCAGTACTCTGCCCTTCTTGAACTAAAGGGTCAGGCAGAGGGGTAGGAGACCGTCTTTCGATTTACTAACTGCATTCCTTCTAATACACCCCAGGATGCCATTGGCCTTCTTGACCACAAGGATATATTGGTGGCTTATGGTCATCTTTCTATCCACCAGGGATCCCCAGGTCACTTTCCCCTAGTTTAGTGATCATGATACTTTTAGGTAGATGGTTGGACTTGATGATCTTAGAGGTCTTTTCCAATCCTCATGAGATTTTTAGAGTTCATTTAAAAGTTAACACATAATTAATTTTATAATTTCCTTTTTTAATATAAGTGAAGTTTAACAATTCGATCATAAATTAAGAGACAATATTCAAAGTTTTAATTTCAAGAAATTTTAAATTGATAAACAGGTAAATCATATAACATTTTGCCCAGAGACAAAACCAAACCCAAGTCAAAAGGTTGTAAGCATACACTTCAAGGAATATTTAGCCTGTGATACAGCTAGATAAATTGTATTAAAATAGGTTATTTTGAATTGAAGCTGAATACCTTGATCAGAATAATATGACATTTTATCTACTCCCGGTCAAGAAACATAGATAACTTGGTAGACTTGATAGAGAAGTCCAGCTAAAGAATTGTTGCTTTGTCATTCATAGGATAAATAGAGGAAGAAGAAAAATGGAAAATAGCCTCTGTACTAAAGGAAATACCTTGGAGCACAGATTGTTGTTACTTTAAGTCAAGATACTGAAAAAAGTTACCTTATTTGAAACCATTTCCAATTTTTACCTTAAAATAAATAATACTACTGTATAATAACTTTTTATTGATTTATTTCTTTTCACTTTCTTGAACTTCAGTCTTCAAAAGTAAATGGTATGCATTAAATGGAGATATGCTATTCTACCCCAGTAACAGTGACAGAATTATAAAGCATGTATTTCATTTTGACATACAGCTCCGACGTACATCTCTTTCTGACAAGTATAAGGTCACCTGTCATAAAATTGTATTTGCTGTCCAAAAAATGATACGTAACTATTGAAAATTGTGAAACAATTTAAAACTTAAGATATGTAATAGAGCTATTGACCTTTTCTTCAGTAGAGGTAACACAGATACCATCACCAATGTGTTTGGTTTTTATTTTCTCAAAATACACGCAAAATCTCTATTTGCAAATCAAACAGAATTTTGACAAGTTGATTATACATTTTTTTAGTGTTTTGATTTTGGTTTTGTTTTTTAATTTGGAATGTATCTTTGTGTAGTGTACCTTTGGAATATGCCTATGCCATCATGAGACTACCTCTCTCTTGTCTTTCACAGGTCAACTGAATAAAAAAAAAATGGTTTATTACCTCTAGGAGAGTGTCCAAGACCTTAGATCAATATTGAAAATGCAGAAAGACTCCATGTATGCAGGTCTGGGGTTTTTTATATTGTTTTTTAAGTTGAACATCACTGATATAAGCCATAGAACACAATGAATATGTAAGTTGGAAGATGTAAATAACATTTACTCTTTTTATTCATAAAGCAAGAAGAGACAGCTGAAAGCACTAAAAGACAAGTTTAAATTTGATAAAAGGAGATAATTGTTTAGCCTTTGGGATTTTCTACCTCAAGTTATCATTGAGCTTATTGTGATTAAAAGAAAATAGTGAAACCTCATACAAAAAATCAGACCACCAATAATACAATAGATTTAAAATTCCAGAAGGAATACAAACCTCTGCTTGTTACCCCTGAGGTAACTCCATTTGGGAGCTAGTATGAAATTCCCTGTAAATATTGTTTTATGTATTTGTTACCTGTGAGGTTTCTTTTACTTTTAATATGAACATACACTAGGAAATAAATGTCAGATTAAAAAGACCTCTGGTTTAATCCTCCATATAACAGAGGATCATAATGGCTATTACTTTTTTTGTCTGTATGGTGGAAACAATAGAATTTTTACCACTGATTTTCTTGGAAGTAGAATAGAATTTCAAAAAACCCAAAACATATAGAAAACAAAAGTTAGAACTATCTCCTAAAGGCAGGGACATCCTATATTTAGGTATTACTTAGGTATTACCTCTTTGTTCTATGTTTCATTACTGACTAATCAAATTTGATTCATTAGGACTTAATAGTCTATGTTACATATTACAATGCTACATCACTCAATCAATACAAAATCCAAGGCCAGTTCTAAAAAGAAGGTACTGTCCCCCCCACCTTCAATCAAAAATAAAACGATTTTATTATTTTTTTCTTTTTCCTTAAATGTATTGGCCCTGGAAAAAATACTCCAACTTCCAGTGTATGCACCCAGATTGATCATCTCCATACCTTGCACATGGAGGTAAACATCAGTGAGGTAATGCTGTTCATCTTTACTAATGTTTTATATGAATTCATCTGGGAGAGAGGGGAATACTGAAGGAGCAGGTGGAGCAGTTGAGCTGTATAAGGCACTTGTCATTCTTTAGGTACTATGCAGAGAATGACTAAGAAAACTTACACTCTTAAATCCACTCCTCCCAATCATCTTAATGATAAAGATTTAAGGATGAAAGTTTTTGTAAAAGAAGGTAGTGGCAACAGATATCACATTTTGCATGATGTGATCAGGATGATTTTGTGAAAGTAGGAGACAAATTCTAGAAAGACCTTTGAGAATTTTGATCTACGTTTCATAGGTGTACCCTCCCACCAGACCACCGCTAGTAAAGTTCCAAGTGCAAGAATCAAAATGTAGCCTGCAATAGAAAACAAGCAAGGTAAGCCTCAAGACTGGGTTCAATAAACTTACT
This sequence comes from Baryphthengus martii, assembly GCA_013396935.1. Lineage (NCBI taxonomy): Eukaryota > Metazoa > Chordata > Aves > Coraciiformes > Momotidae > Baryphthengus > Baryphthengus martii. Next base: position 6,760 of record VWZK01009532.1, on the reverse strand, counting down.
TTGTCTGGTGTTGCCCTCTTGCTTGAAGTTTTATTTTAGCTTGCTTACCTTAACAGAAATTACTTAACTACCAGGAGGCTGTTATCTTAGATGTTTTTGTTGTGATCAGTTTTGCTAAATTCTGGACTGGAATATCTACTCTTAAAAAAATGTATATTGATAGGAATAATGAGTAATCACACAGTGAAGAGTGAACTGTCTATGACCCCAAGATAATGAAGCTACATAAAGGAGGAGTAAGGGTCTAGGGTATCACCTTGTAGAATGATTGTGGAGTCTTCAGTAGCAGTTAATGAGTTACTCAACAGTGTTCAGCTGCTTTTGACAATGGGAACTTTGGAGCTAGGCCAAACTGTTTTTAGGAGTAATGGAAAAAAACAGAGAAGCAGCATTTAACAAAAAAAAAAGCAACAGAATAAATTCAGATGTAACACTGAGTTACAGATCAATATAGAAAGAACAAGGGGAAAGTATGCTATAGAAAATACTTTTAATAAATATGGCTCCAAATAGACTCAAAACTGAGGAGAAAGAAATTGTCTACATCAACATCACAGGCCTCCTAGCAAAGAGAAGGAAGACCCATGTAATTTTAACATCTTACTGCTTCTGAGGAAGAATTTGGGACACTGCCCTCTTTCCCTAGCTCTAGTTGAAACTGTTGAGTTCAAGATACAGAGGAGCAGCAGAAGAGGAAGTGTAAGAGGCAGATACCCAGAGACTTTTTCCTGTATAGCATCTTTTAATGGTAATATTGTTAATGAGATTTGGGTTACATTAATTAGATAATGTATACTGTGAGTCTGTTAGTATCACTGTAGCTGGACTAATAGTGCTTTAATTACACTAATGATAAATTTTTGGCTTTGCATACAAGATGTGTTCTGCTTTCTGCCCATAAAAAGATTATGAATATAACAACAGGGTTAGAAAAAGGGGCATGACAGAGGAAGCATTGCTTAAGTATTGAGCATTAAGACCATGTCTGAATGAGGAACAAAAACAATATTGGCAAGTGGGACCGCAGGCCTACATCTTCTACATACTGCATTAATGTATTAAATAAAGTGTAGTATGGAACTAATCACTGTGTGGTGGATCAAATTTTTTTGAACTTTCCTAGAGATCTGCTAGTCTGGATAATACAAGACTCTGAGATTGTAGGTAGATGAATGTCCATCAGAAGATAACAGTGTTTATCTGTCTAAATTTATATAGATGTTTAGAATTAGGTTCCTAGAAAAGCTTTCAGGATATCTAGAGAAGTCAAAGATACTTGATTCATACCTATTTTTCTGGCCTTACTACATGGGTAGACTTTTGTTGAAAATGCTGATGTTATTAAAGAATCTCTGTAGAGCATATAAGCCTGTGGAAGTGGGAGTGACAGACACTGACAGCAGTTGGGATAACGGAAACTTGAAGAGCTTAGAAATGCAGACTTGAAGTCTGTCTGGCATCCCAAACACTTTAAAAGGTATAACTTTGAAGAGATACCCTTTGATGCTGATAGATTTCTTCAGAAATATGCATGACCACATGCTTTCAAATGTCTATATATGGGCATATTTCAGTTACTCTGGTGTTACTATGTTCTTCTGGTTTCTCTCATCTTAACAGCAGCCATTGCCAGTGTGGAAAATAAAATCCAACTGAGTAAACAAATAAGGCAAGTAGTTTTAAGGTTGATCTGTATAAATATGGATATTCCCATATAGCAAATTTGCCTACACTTAAGGATGCACACATTGCCTGTCTTTGTAACTTAAGCCTTTAAATCTATTTGCTTTCGATGAGCAGTTCTCGGTTTTGATTGCTTCTAACTCTCTGCCTTTGATATCTTCACAGTAGCTACTCTCAGAAGCAGTCATACCTCAGATATCTTTACTATACTTCATATTTTAGAAAGGTTAGAGAAAGGAAGCAGCAAGTGTGAGGTGGGGGGGTTGGTATATGTCTGGTTGAACTCTGCACAACTACAAGTACATTTTCAGTCTCCATTGTTGCTCATCTGTAATTACACTAGAAGTATGGGGGGGGGGAAAAGAGAAGTTAAACCACAGTAATGCAAAAAGTAATTGGAAACAGCTGATTAAAGTCACAAATAATGTCAGGTAATAACTGAAGGAAAATAACTCAAAGGCCAATAAAAGTGCCAGTAGTTCTAGGCATTTGTAGGTAACCAATATATTTTTTACATAAAAGTTTACAGTTGCATTAAACTCCAGCAGTGAATGAATTTAGCTACTTTATGTCACAGTAGCAGCATTTATCTGAAAAACAATGAATGTACTCTAGAACAGAAGCTTGCTTGGCTGAGGTTTCTCTTTTAATTTTATTTGTTACATTGCAAACTAATGTTTGACTTTTATTTATGCCCATGAGATTTCCTTTGTGTCTTTCTTCTTCCCAAAAGAACTATGCTTATCTATCAAAAGAAAAAAATAATTGGAAATTAAAGAGCTACTATACTTAATATGAAGTATCATTGATACACATTTTTAATGAGTTATTAGATACTAGAAATATTTAATTCTCTATTATAGTTGTTGATCAGTTATATTAAATATTGTTTGTTTAGAACATAACAGGAGTGACAAAAGGATGGTTTTGCTTGATAGGGCTTTGGAGATAAAAACATTTATGGATCACTCCATCAGGAAAGACAAGATATAAATGAAATATAAACCACACACAGATCTTCACTAATGAACATTACAAAATCCAGACATCTTTACTTTTTTTTTATGGAAACACTTTGTTGCCAGCTGCCCCAGGACACTGGCCAAAACTGTTCCAGTGATGTTTATTACTTCTCTTGCAGAATTCACTGGGTGGTTAAAAAAAAAAAAATTAAATGGTTGCAATGAAAAACTTTATTTCATAATTCCATCTGGCTTAAATGTGTGCTTTTAGTTGCACATACAATCAAAGTTTCCAAAACTCCAGGTATGATCCCTATTACAATATCTACAAAATGAATGATGCTGGCTTCTTATCAAATAATATACTTGATTTTTTTCCTTTATTAATTCAGAAGCTGCCAGATTGTGAACCCTGATGAAAGATTTTCTGATTCTAGCCTCCAATAAGAGTATTTCTATTGATTATGATGGCAGCAGATCTCAGCCATAGTAGTTAAAAACACCTTTATATATTATGAACAATATAAATGCTGAGATGAAAGAAGGGAATTGCAAATGCACCAGAATTGTTTCTTAAAAGAATCACTGTTGTAACACAATAGTAATCAAATAACATTTTAAGATTCTTTAAAAGGAAAGGTGGAGCTAGGAATTAATTTCTTAATTAAACAACATCAGGACAGGACCCAAGTTTCTTAATAAAAATAATAATAATAAATAAACCATACTGTTAATTAAAGATAGGAAGAGAAAGCTTCCTGCTCTGGTACCCTCAGATTATTATCTCTTATTGATTTTTCAAGTAGGCAATAAGAACTCAGAGGGCAATCAAGAGAGACTTCCAGGCCTTGGGATGACTAGTTAAGGGATCAGGAGCACAAGTAATGTTCTTTATATCTCTGGTTGCAGGGAATGATGAGGGAAGAAACAGGAAGACTCATCAGACAAATCTACCATCTCAGTGGAGATAGGGCTAGAAATCCATGTGGCACCAAAGACTCAAGGGTTATTCATGTGTTAGAAACCATGGAAGCACCTGAGAGTAGTCACATAGGAATTAGGGCTTCTCCCATCAGAAAGGTGTCAGGATCAACAGCCCAAGTAAAGTGCATGTAGTATGAACAACAAACAGGAAGAGCTAAAAGCCATGATATAGTGTCTATATATTATATAGTGGCCATAATATGATATAGTTGTCATCCCAGAAACATGGCCAAGAACGCCAACAGTATCCTGGCTTGTATCAGAAATACTGTGGCCAACAGGACTAGAGAAGTGATCATCTGCCTGAACTCAGCACTGGTGAGGCTGTATCTCATACAGTATTCAGGTTTGGGCCCCTCACTACAAGAAGGACATTGAGCTGCTGGAGCATGTCCAAAGACCAATGAAGCTAATGAAGGATCTACAGCAGAAGTCTAGAGGGGCAGCCGAGGGAACAGAGATTGTTTAGCCTGGAGAAAAGGAGGCTCATAGGAAACATTATTGACCTTTACAACTACCTGAAAGGAGTTTTTATCAAGGTGGGTGTTGATCTCTTCCCCCAAATAACATGCTACAAGAGGAAATGGCCTCAAGGCACACCAGGGGAGGTTTAGATTGGATATTATGAAAACTTGGAACAGATTGCTCAGGGAAGTGGTGGAGTCGCCATCCCTGGGGGTATTTAAAAAACATGTAGATGTGACACTTAGGGACATGATTTAGTGATGGATTTGGCAGCATTAAGTTAATGGTTAGTCTTGATCTTAATGGACCTTTCCAACCTACATTATTCTATGATTCTTTGATTCTATGAACTGATGAACCTGAAGTTTGCCTCAATAGTACAGAAAACTACAAAATTGTCAAGTCAATGATAGTATGAAAATTATTCTGAAACATTGAAACCTATTTTAATGAATATAAATGACGGCCACTAAATGTATATATACACATTTATTACACTAAAATATATATTTCATAATGAGGAGACTGACATCTAACAGTGATTGAAAATGTCAGTTACAAAGATTATAGTGAAAAATAGAATAAACATTTGGATCACTTCTGCTGACAAAGCTGAAACTCCTTTTTTGTAGGATCAAGGTCTGAGATATTTTACACCTGTTAAGACTAACCTTGAAGTATCTAATATTGTATCACACGCATGCAAATCTGTCTTGTTTCAATCTAACTTAGCTGAGTTTGCAAGATTTTGTTCTGACTGCCCACAAATGACTTATATGTATGTTTAAAAGGTTGCATTAGAACAGATAACTGCATAAATATCTCTAATTTGGTAGTCTTAATTAGTACAGTTTTTTCTAGGTTTTGTTTTCCCCCTTCTATGTGTCTCAGCAGTATCGTATCTAATTAAATTATCCTTTCTTTGAGTGTGTTTCAAAGCGTTCCTTAGTATATCAATAGGAGGGGATGGATTTCCTGTTCACTACAAGAAAAATCCTGAATCTGTTTTAATATTTTCTCTAAGCACCACATCTTTCCATATGCCGTATTTTTAACACAAGTAATATAATTCTCTCTGCTGCCTTATCTAAGTACATATCAGGACAAATACTTTGAAATTTTTACTATAGCTTTAGTAGACACTACAGTGTGGCAGTGCTTGAGAACACAAAAACATCTACTCTGTTTCATTGCTAGAATAGAGTTTCTACTCTCTTTCTGTCGAATGCAAAGCCTGCACTCAGAGCTTTTTGTGACATCTAGGATCCGTATGAAATGTCTATTAATAAGGTTGAATGTCCCCTGGCTGACCCACTTCTCCCCTTGAACTCAGTGTTCTTTCGTAGACACTGTGAAGTGTACATGTTTTAATCAACGGAAAAGCAATTGGAAGATGGGAAGAACAGAGGGTTTTGATACAGAGATGTAAATGGAGAGATGCTCTCTTCCATGTGTACTTTGCTAAAAACAATTGGTCTTTCAAATACACAAACAGTAGGACTGGCTGAAAATTTCCACACCATTTCATTTTTCAGTGGAAAACTGGAGTTGTGCACAATAGGTTTCTTTTAAAAATAAAAATACCTAATTTCCACTGAACTTGGAAAAAAGAAAGTAATAATTAAACTCCACTGAATCTCAAAGCCACAGAATGCCATTGCCTCTAAATTTTAGATTTTAATTTAAAAATTACATTCTCATTAACAAAAATTTTCAGAACAAAGTAAAAATAAAAATCTTGTTAGCTGTAATGAATATGTGTGTGTATGTTTATATATACAAAATTCCCATATTAACATTTCAAAACCATAAAGTTCTTGTGCAAATCTTTCATTAAATGAAGTTTCACATAAGGAAAGATTGTATGTATTGCTAATGCCTCATTTTATATTTTCCAATCATACAGATGAGGTCCAAATATGATACAATATGCATGTTTGTTACCAAGAAGACTTCCAATTTCAAGACCTGATATTTTCAGTTTACAGGCACTATAATTCTTTATATAACTGTTGTTACATGTTGTGAGTGGCATGCTGAACAAAGGACAAACTTAGGAATGGCTGGATGGCAGAAATTTGGTGATTAAATCTATAATTGTCAGTCATATAACAAAAAGATCTAGACACCAAATAACATTGGACTTATGCCCAAACTTAGAGGTTAACCTATTTGACTATTTTGCTGATTTAGCTTTCTCTTCACCTTTACTACTTTTATTTCTATCTTGAGGGAAGGAAGAAATCAGGGAAGGAAGTTGTATGAAGACTAGTCATGTTTCAACAATCATCGCTGTGACGGTTTTCTTCTCTGTAGTCATCATGCATTTCAAAGTAAAACAAAAATAAAAATTTGGTTATTAGTATTTCCTTTTTGTTAAATTTTGATTTGTCGGTGAACTGTCAATTCTGTAACAGTAACCTGTAACATTTCTTTGAAGCATTGACACTTTAATATGTATGTATCATTAGCATGTCATCTGACCACAGAGATTATTTCCTATAGAGAATACATGTGGCAGCATTTGAATTAGAAGATATTTTTCAACAATCTCTTTGTGTGTGTGATTTTTAATTGCAGAATTAACCAGAGTATGAAGATGGCTACTGTGCAGTAGAGTAAAAAGATTCACTAGTCAGGGCATATTGTGTAGCAATATTAATTCA